>BSQZ01000008.1:415000-437500 GCA_033239005.1 Lamellibrachia satsuma | reverse complement strand
AACTTTAATTATGTACGGTCTTCTGCGTGTGCGTGTGCCTTCCTTCTTTCGTTCGTTCGTTCGTTCGTTCGTTCGCTCACTCGCTTGTTCGTTCGTTCGTTCATTCGTTCGTTCGTTCTTTCGTTCGTTCGTTCGTTCGTTCGTTCGCTCACTGGCTTGTTCGTTCTTTCGTTCGTTCGTTCGTTCGTTCGTTCGTTCGTTCTTTGGCACGATGGACCTCTAGTTTCAGTATAAGTTTATGGGAGTCTGGGAAGAATCAATGGCTCGACTATTTACCCCCGAGGCCACGTGTCGAGTCGTTATGAGTTATAAGACGCAGTGTATAACGTGATTAATATGGCTGTCGGGTGGACGGGGGCTCTGTCTCTCTCGTCCACTGACAGCAACTAGCCAGTGGCGCCGACAGGCAGCGTGTCAGTCGCTAAGTGCCCGTAAGTGGTCGATGTTTACCCCAGCACCCTACCCCCGCCGAGTACGACACACCCTCCCCCGGTATGCACAAGCACCCTGCGAGCATCGCAAGAACGGCAGGACTCTTGGCGGTGTTACACGAAGCCGGGACAGCTGCGTGTATTTTACATCGCGTATCAACAACAAACAACGAGACTCGATTAATACTTAGTTCTAGTAATCTTTCAAATATACTCTGGATACATAATATTTATGCAGACCCACACTTGACGGCTCTGGTTACGACGCCGCCTGGCGAAAACTACGAGCGCCATCTACAGACAAGCCGCGGAGTTACTGACACTTCTCAACAATTGTATATTATATGTGTTTGGCAGTACATGTCAACATTTGCGAGAACATAAAATCGCGCCGTGGTTAATTGTTACGAATTAAAAACAATGTTGTAAACACGTATGGCTATATTTGATTCATTTACCTACGTTTTATTTACTTACGGTTTGTTTATATCCAGTTAGTTTACATACGGTTTATATACAAACAATTTGTTTACACAATGTTTGTATACATATACAGTTTGTATACGTGTAGTTCGTATATATGCAGTTTGTATACATGCATTTTGTTTACGTATACAGTTTGTATACGTGTAGTTCGTATATATGCAGTTTGTATACATGCATTTTGTTTACGTGCGGTTTGTATATAATCTAGTTGGTTTATATACGAGTTGTTTACATACAGTTTGTTTACATATATGAAAGATAATGCATACAATCGTTTACATTATGTTGGTGTTTCAATAGGTTTTAATTGGTCAGTTTTGCTGTAAGATACTCTTTAGGTTAGCGCGCTCTAAATGTAGCCGTTCTTTGTGTTGCTTTTTGTGCGTTGTCTGATCAACAGGTGTCGCGGTTCATTCACAAATGACTCGTTGGCCTACATTACTCACGCGTAATCTTAATCATCAAAGCCGCCCCCTGGTAAACCCCTGGCTGCAGTCGTAGCAGACCGTGTGTGGGCGCGCGTGTGTTTATACTGTACCCAAGAACGCAGTCTTGAAACGCTCGCGGGTTTTATTGCCTTTTCCGTTATTGGCTCTTCACCGTCGCCTGACAGAACTGCCGCCTGACGCCTGACAGAACTGCCGCCTGACACAGCGAACACGTGACACATGTGATACTCCAGGGCAAAGACATCGACAATAAGAGAACGTACAATCACGCAAAACAAGAATAAAACATTTGCGCAATTTATTAGTGCTGTATAGGCGTACAGTGCATGGCCGTATGTCTTCTATTCACGCACGCACGCACGCACGCACGCACGCACGCACGCACGCACGCACGCACGCACGCACGCACGCACGCACGCACGCACGCACGCACACACCTAAACAGTATAGCGTAATAATTAGTGAAATTTCTAATATGCTATACCGGTTTTAAACAATCGAGGAATGAATTGTTTACATACGCATGAAAAGAGTTGTTTCAGTGATAATAGTAATTTTCGGAGACAGGCTGCTCCGTATACAATTACCACTCCCTGATGATGACGCGTGCGTGACGTAACTGACGTTGCCGTTGCGTAAGCCTCATTTACGTCGCGCGACGCGGCGACAACGCCACAGCGCGCGTTGACGCCTTCACAGCGAGAATCCGTCACGGTTGACTACACAACCGGCATTGCCAATGCCATTGGGCCGCGATTACAGGTGTGAGGAATGGTCAGCCACGCGTGGCAGCGACCACTCTCACCCTGGCGCAAGACGAAGGGTCTCATTCGATAAAGGGGTAAATACCCTGCCCTGTGATGGATGGCTTCGTGAAGAGTACATATGCCGCTCTCTGAACATGTGTAAACACGTCGCGGTCCGATGCATGCGCACGCACACAATACTAAACCGATCCATATATACAGTAGCACTCGCCTAAAGGCTCGCGTATACGTCGCTCGTATAAACGCACACATTTGTTTGTCGTGCGTTGCCGTGTCGTACGACATAATTGGATAAACACCTCTTCGGTAGAGGGCCTTTACACAACATAGACACAACATCAGAGTATTCTTCGGAAGCCAAAATGTTACCTAAAAATTTCGAATCGTTTGTTTTTCGCACGGCGCGAAATCTACTGGGTCTAGTTTTAATAAAGACATTAATAGCGCACCGTAATTAACTAAACTGCATATATATATATATATATATATACTATATCAAACAATACGACCACTTCTAAGACCTGTGTCGTAGTTTCTACCACACGGCGCGGGTGTTGTAAGCTCCAGTTCACACGCAGACGTGACGTTTCTCCAATAATTATCGCTTCGACCCCAATTATAATCTACACATTGACGAATAGAGACTGATAACAGCTCGGTCGGCGCGTGCAATTACCTGATTAAAACATTCGTCAGTTTAAGCCAGTAATTGGGATGCAAAGACAGCTCGCTTATGTGTTAATTGCAGCGTTGGATTATCGGAAAGATCCAACGTGGATTAGTCGAGGCAATAATCCACGTACCGGTCGATGAGTATTATGTGCGCGCATCGTGTGTGAGAAAATAGCGCAATGAACGTTAATTTCAATCGTTTGTTTCTTTTCTTAAAGGTACACAATCTGACAGTTTTTACCGTAAAATCATATTATGAAATTATGATAGTATAAATTATATAATATGTATTCTAGCATATTTACCGCCCAAACGTATTTTAATTAACCATATTAAAAAATAGGGATTCCTATAACATTATAATTTGGTCGTTATCTGTTTATACATTATATGAATTACATAGAAATGCATGCCACTCTTATTTTAAAACAGCTGGTTAGTAAACGATCCGACATAGATTACCATATTACGGTATATACTTATAGATTACCATACTACGGTACTTATAGATTACCATACTACGTTCCTTATATATTACCATACTACGGTACTTATAGATTACCATACTACGGTACTTATATATTACCATACTACGGTACTTATATATTAACAAACTACGGTACTTGTAGATTACCATACTACGGTACTTATATATTAACAAACTACGGTACTTATAGATTACCATACTACGGTACTTATATATTACCAAACTACAGTACTTATATATTACCATACTACTGTACTTATAGATTACCAAACTACGGTACTTATAGATTACCAAACTACGGTACTTATAGATTACCAAACTACGGTACATATATATTACTATACTACGGTACTTATAGATTATCATACTTCGGTACTTATAAATTACCATACTACGATACTTATAGATTACCAAACTACGGTACTTATAGATTATCATACTTCGGTACTTATAGATTACCATACTACGATACTTATAGATTACCATACTACGATACTTATAGATTACCAAACTACGGTACTTATATATTACCAAACTACGGTACATATATATTACCATACTACGGTACTTATAGATTATCATACTTCGGTACTTATAGATTACCATACTACGATACTTATAGATTACCAAACTACGGTACTTATTATGAAATAATAATAACAACAATAATAAACAAGGAACAATAAAATATCGTTTCTGTTTACTTATTGGGCGCTTACATGTTTAATAATTAATAATAGTCATCATATCGGGTTCAGTTCTACCGCCACAAGTATTAATTGTTTGGCGATATCAAATACTAAAATGTATAATTAACAAACTAACTATATATCTCATATAAGATCTCGTCGTTCTTGGGTCAACAACTTGTCGAGTCGACAATCATGCGTTCAAAATTCATTATATACTTTTAAATGTTGACGTTTCAATTGAGTTTGTGTTTGATTGCACGATTATCTTTACAAGAATATCTACAAACTCAGGTGCGGTATTTCTTTCCTTTATATTTATGTTAGTAAGTAACAATCTATACTGTATAATGTAATACATTTATTCAATACATATATATATATATATACATTATATATATATATATATATATATATATATATATATATATATATATATATATATATATATATATATATATATATATATATATATATATATATATATATATATATATATATATATATATGTATATTTGAAAGTAAATGTATTACTTGTAAACGTATATACAGTATAGATATATACTAACATAAATATAAAGGATAGATATATACTAACATAAATATAAAGGAAAGAAATACCGCACCTTAGTTTGTAGATCTTCTGGTAAAGATAATCGTGCAATCAAACACATCAATTTAAGTCAAACATTCAACCATGCATCTGTGCGTCTTCTATTGTAACAGCGTCATAATTACAGCGTCATAATTACAGATGAAGCTGTGAAATTACCCGGATTTATAATAGTAAGAGTCGTAAACAAAAGGTGGATTTCTGGGAAGTTACGGTAAAATGCATAATACATATCAAAGCCACGGTAATGTAGCGTTACGTGCACCGATCCAAAACATTTACGTCGCGTCTGGTCTAAAGCGTTTCAAGAGTAATACCGAGTCGCTTCTGCGGCGATGACGTCACACTGCATGGAAGAACAGGAGAACACGCGCCCGCTGCCCTTTAATGTCTAAATGTCTACTAATTGGGAAGCAGTTGCTCACACATAAACATTTTCTTAAGTAATTAGACATCTGCATACGGCAGTCTGCCTGGGTCTGACGTGCGTCTGTTTCTACGAATGTTTTATAAACATTTTAATCGTTGCGTTGATGCTAGCAAAGAACAAGAAATCTGACTTCTCTGTGTATAGTCGATTTATGATTTTTATCCTTCGCATATACTATTATTTCTATTTCAGGCTTACTACAGATACGTACGTGAGGCTGCTGTTGTTATATAATGCATTTGCCGGCAAAACTATTATGAATTTTATTTTCCGTTTCCCCACGATTCACAGGTATGTCTGTAAAATACGCACGGAAATATTTGGAAATGTATGAAATGTATGTCTTTTGTAAAAAGTCTTTAATAAATTTTATTAAACATTTAATTTTAAAAGTGCAAAGTCATCGAATAATCTAAAAGTAATAACGGGGAACATTTCACAATAAATGTTGTGAAACGAAATGCAGAACAAAAAGTGTAGTTTTCAAAATAGCATTATCGAACAAGAGTCACGACATTACAAAACATACAGTAGTATATAGTGGTCATGTCCCTAGAACCTAATTGGCGCGTGCGATGACGAAGGAACCATTGTTTTCCTTTTGACGCGGTCATCGCGTTAAAATGGCAGACGAGAATTTGCATCGTTTTACAGCAGAAAGACAACAGAATGCGACGATAGAAAACATAGTCCCCAACACTGAATTTGCTAATATCGTCTTGGACGATTCGGGGGCGGGGTGAGGGGTGGAGGTGGGGTGGGGGGATGCAATTCGCAAATGTGCCACTTGATATAATAACTAATGTGTACTGAAGCGGATATGTAACGCGTATATGTGTTACATTAGCACACGTTACATCAAAGACACGAGCTTCATACACATTTTTATTTAATTAATTAATAATTACTAATTAACTTCTATGGCGCCTATATCCTAAGTTCAGACGCGCAATAAAACAGAATCTTTAAGTATAATCGTGAACAGGGACGTGCAAAAGTCATTAGCAGAACGAGGGACAACCAAAGATTTATAGTGGAAATGCAATTTGGAATAAATATGTCTTGAGTTTTTTCGGAAGATAGCTATAGCTTTAGATATTTTTAAGATGATGGGGAGTTCATTCCAGACCCTAGGTACAGTGACAGAGAAAGCACGTTTACCCAAATTTTGTTTTAGGCACAATAAGTTGTGAAATTGATGATCTGAGCTGCCTAGAGATATTTGAAAGATGCAGTTCTGGGTTGCGACCTTCTCACGTCGACTTCCCGGAAACGACAGCGGGCAGATTTATTTTCCCTGGCGCAGACCGCTTTCTTGTCTCGTGAACATAAGTGGTTGGAACAAGCGTATAGTGCGACGACTATACGTGTTTACGCGCACTGCAGATACTGGAAAACATTGGATGTGATGGTCAAAGAAAAATACTTTTTAAATATTCAAATTTAAACACTTTTTTCAAGGATTTATATATAATTCTATGAAATGGTTATGGTTAAAGAAATTATAATCTAAGTCCTACTTTTTAGTGTAATTGTATTGGTTGGATTATACTGCCTGCCTGCCTGCCTGCCTGCCTGCCTGCCTGCCTGCCTGCCTTCCTGCCTGCCTTCCTGCCTTCCTGCCTGCCTGCCTTCCTGCCTTCCTGCTTTCCTGCCTGCCTGCCTGCCTGCCTGCCTGCCTGCCTGCCTGCCTGCCTGCCTTCCTGCCTGCCTTCCTGCCTTCCTGCTTTCCTGCCTGCCTGCCTTCCTGCTTTCCTGCCTGCCTGCCTGCCTGCCTGCCTGCCTGCCTGCCTGCCTGCCTGCCTGCCTGCCTGCCTGCCTGCCTGCCTGCCTGCCTGCCTGCCTGCCTGCCTGCCTGCCTGCCTGCCTGCCTGCCTGCCTGCCTGCCTGCCTGCCTGCCTGCCTGCCTGCCTGCCTGCCTGCCTGCATGCCTGCCTGCCTGCCTGAAACAAAGCGCAGTGTATCAAGACGAAAAACGCCACGGAAATCACCTCTCCCGATAAATACATTGCGCAACACGAACACAACGAACCAGCCACCGGGCGGCGAGCAATAACTCTGTCGTCGGTTGCGGCATAAACCCCTTCTCCGAAACACCATCGTGTAATGTGACTCGGTGGCGCCACCTCTCGTTATCCACGTCGAGTTAACGACACTTTATGAGCTTTATCTCGCCGCTGGCAGGCCCCGTCATCGGGTGTCGAGGTATTTGCGTCGACGGACGGGGGTAAACCATGCAGCCGATTAGCGCTGTCATAAATAACGTCGTTAATCTGTGGAAATCGTTCGGGTAATGCTTCGATTCCATTTGCAGGCGTTCTGCCATTTGTCAATGTCGGTCCGACATCGCTCGCCCGCGGCAAGCCGACGTCGATCCCGGGCGCCACGCGTTCCGTGCGTGCGGGTGTTCCGGCGTTTGACATATTTGTTTATCTGTTTCCTATATTTCTGCCAACATTCGGTATGTGTCGGTTTGATACGGTATAAGTGCTGAAACCAAAACACCACGCAACGCACGTCACGTGATTGCTTAATTACGTAAACATCTCGTCATCGCAGCGACGAATCGCACTACATTGAACATTCCAAAATAAAATTAATGAATATCACATTTATAAAATAAAACAAAACTTTTGATTTAATTGACTAATTGTTGTATTAGATTGGTTTAAGATTTGACGTATGTTATCGGTTAGCCACAGAACGCAAATGTAGTAAGATGGTGGGGTTTTTTTTAGAGTTCCGTTGTGACTAAAAATGGTTTATGTTTCACGATGGGTGCAGGTTATCTTCAAGTGCCATCGCCGGAGCTTTCCGCTGGTGGCGCCACTGACACCCACGTCTATTTTTTTTCAAAACGGACGAACCGCAAACTGCCGTAACGAGAGAGTTATCTAACGGCGCAGTTGTCCAGATAAACGAAACTGCCGAAAAAAAAACAAATGCGCATCACGAAGGAGCCAGGGTGGCAGGAAATACAAGGCGGGGTGGAGTGGCTCCCGGACACGTAAACACGTCCTGGACCAGCCACCGTCGACGCTGGATGACCGGGTAGATTCGCGCCACTCAGACATACGTAATTAAGACGAGTAACAGTAAAACGATCATTGTTATCGCGTTTATCGATTAGGCGGATAAACAAATGTCGCTATCGTTACGGACCACCCCCGGAGATTATCGTCATAAAAGTGTCCGGGCGTAAAACCGTCGTGTAAAATAAATCCGTTGTTGATAGCTTCCTGATATGATGCCTCTATAGGCGAGGCTCCAGAGGGGGGAGCGTGTTTGTGTACGGCGTTACCCGGCAGCCTCTTGTTTCCATTAATCGTAATTTTAAACGCGGTGATGCTAGTGCGCATTCACAGAACTCAGTTTCTATATTTATTTGACCAAATAATAATACATTTGTAACACGCCATTAGCATGGTCAAGGAAACTCCGATTAAAACACAATTTGTTTAACTCATGATAGTCAATATAAAGGCTAAATATCTGTTAAACATCATACAGCAGAGACAGCTGGAAATCCATATTTCTGTGAATCATTTCTTAGCGATGTGTATGGATTTATGATTGCTAAATATAGCGGTTTGGTATTTTAATGTGAACGGATTCGGTGACTATTAATAAAATAGTTTATGTAGATGGAAAAACCGTGTTCGTTCATGCGTGTGTGCGTGCGTGCGTGCGTGCGTGCGTGCGTGCGTGCGTGCGTGCGTGCGTGCGTGTGTACATTTGACCAATAACAAATGAGGTCCGGTTGCCGCTCTAGTGTGTCGTAGCAGTGACATGCAGATCGCTAACCTAGACCTGCACGTCACACTTCTACCCGGAACCTCACGCCCACGCCTTCAATTGCTCCAATATTCTTCATCTGCGGATATCGAATCGGGTTCCTGAGTCATCTCAGGACCTACAATCAACCCTTAGCAGGCGCCAACTGTTTAAGGCTCCATACTGGATTCATTCGGCCCATCTCCAATCGAATTCGCTGGTGTTCAAACATGTAGTGTGTGAATAGCTTAAGTAATATGTGCCGCTCGTTTAATAAAAGAGTGCGTGCATTTGCTATGAGGTAAGATCTATGTAAGATCGGGTAACTTACGCAAGTGTGAACAGCGTAGTAAATAGAAGCGGGGCCACTTTTGTCATTTTCGCCGAATTTCGTGTTAAATAATGTAACAGTTTGTCCTATGAGTTCAGCAAACTAAATAGCACATTTGCTCAAACGATTTACCATGTTGCAGTGGATACTATGTGTGCGTGCGTGCGTGCGTGCGTGCGTGCGTGCGTGGGTGCGTGGTGGGTGGGCGTGGTGTGGTGTGGTGTGGTGTGGTGTGGTGTGGTGTGTGTGTGTGTGTGTGTGTGTGTGTGTGTGTGTGTGTGTGTGTGTGTGTGTGTGTGTGTGTGTGTGTGTGTGTGTGTGTGTGTGTGTGTGTGTGTTCGACTGTTCGCGAAATTGTTCTGAAACGAGACGAGCTTGAGTAGGAAACTATTCGCCTTCGATTGTATAAATAAATAGCCGTGGTTGTCCACCTGACGGTGACGTAGACAGAAACAAGTAGGAACACAACTTCAAGAGTGACTGTTCGTACAACTCGTGTGTCAAGACATCACGTCCACACCCTCGTATCTACAGCGCCAGCTACCCGGCGTTGTTGATACATTGTACGGCTGTATGAGGCCCGTAGTTTTACGGCCCTGGTTGGGGCTGTCAGCCAACCCATCAACCAACCCATTAAACCCGTCTGTCAGCGGACAGCAGTAATGGGGGCGCGCGCTACTGTTTAATGTAACATTCTGTCGATTGCTGCTGCGAGTTGGAAGCTGCAGTGAGAGTGTTCTCCTTCGACCTTGGCGAGCTGACGACGGCATCTCTTCTGACGAGAGCGGAGAAACTTCAAAAAAATAGGGATGCTTTAGTACATCGACGGAACTAGCTAACACTGAAACACGGCCCGCTGCCAGAACAGCTAACACTGAAACACGGCCCGCTGCCAGAACAGCTAACACTGAAACACGGCCCGCTGCCAGGACAGCTAACACTGAAACACGGCCCGCTGCCAGGACAGCTAACACTGAAACATGGCCCGCTGCCAGGACAGCTAACACTGAAACACGGCCCGCTGCCAGGACAGCTAACACTGAAACACGGCCCGCTGTCAGGACAGCTAACACTGAAACACGGCCCGCTGCCAGGACAGCTAACACTGAAACACGGCCCGCTGCCAGGACAGCTAACACTGAAACACGGCCCGCTGCCAGGACAGCTAACACTGAAACACGGCCCGCTGCCAGGACAGCTAACACCGAAACACAGCCCGCTGCCAGGACAGCTAACGTATCTTACTTACGATTCGACGCGTTTCAGGTCTCAGTAGTCGGGTCTATTAGTCCGTACTAAAGACTTAGTTATTGTACATAGACACATTCACGTTTGATAGTCTAACATATATAATTAGTGAGAGAGAAAGAGAGAGGGAGGGAGGGAGGGAGGGAGGAAGGGAGGGAGAGAGGGAGAGCATTTGTTTAAATGTGTTAATGATTGCACATTATAATTATAATGTTGGTTTGAATGTGTGGCTAATATAGCTTGTTAAATGATTTCTAGTTTATTCAGGAATATATATATATTTTGTTGTAAATGAAATAAGATGATATTTTAAAACACGGATGTTAGTTTATAATCAGACCTACGCTTTTGCCAACCTCCGCGCATGCGCGAAAATTTATCATATTACCCCTGCCACAACTGACATTTTTTTCTTTATTTGGTAAACTCGTGATGTTTTCAAGAAATCTCCCAATACCAATTGCATACAAATGTAGACAGAATTTTGCATTGTAAATTAAACTAGAATCAGGATAATTCCGATTTTATATTAAACTATTTACATAACTAAAGTGCGCAAATGCTACGAAGTAACGAGCTGTAAACAGCAATATGACTGCCCTGAATAGCAATAAAAATATGATTCCGCAACTGCTCAGTTTGAATAATTAGTTATACTTAAATTGTGACATTGGTGACAAGCCGAGTGGCGCCACTGTCGGGAGCGCGTATTTTGCGTCAGTATTTCAGGCCGTTGTAGTACGCGCAGAAGATTGGCGCAAGCAGAGACTCTGACATTCTTCAGCAGACGATGTTCTGCCCTTCTGAAGTCAACACATCAACACCCACGTAAATAACCCTACCCCAGTAGGGCCACAGCGACAGGCGGGCCTCGTCCACAACACGGATCATGTTTGTGTTAGTGTCGTTTGGCATAGCTGGTGTCAACACCCTTTTAAAAGTCGTTTAAATTCCTCCAACGTGGTTTGTTGTCATAAACTAGGTTGTGTTTCTCCAGAGTGAATCACTCGCTTCCATGTCCTAAACGAATTTGGAACTGTGGCTAGTGTCTGCCGTATTCACATATTTATCTCTCAAAGCAAAAGCTATGTAGCTATAGCTCAATTGAAAATTATTCATTAAGCTGTAGCTTTTTTAAGGTATAAATTAGCTAGACGATGCTACCTCCTACACGTTGTTACACTGCAGTGTAGGGGTTACTACATTGTTATGCAAGCGATATAACTTCGCTTCAAATAAATCGATGTTAAACCAACAAACCACTTGTTTTCCTACTGCGAAATATCAACTACGTGGATGGCGCCATGTAACGTGTTGATCATACCGTTCAACCACGAGAGCGCACCATATCTCAAAAATTCCCGAAATTCCTCACGCGAACCCTCTCGGCGTGTCGTTGTCACGTTTTCCGTTTCCGGTATGACCATCAAGTCCTGTTTGTTGTTTTATCCGCTGTCGAATCGAGTTCTAGTCGAGTTGTATTTATCGCGTTTACGACCCCACCCCCGCGTTAACTGGCGTATTAGTTTACTCGGAATGCTGTTTTTATTTAGACAACATAGAAAAAAAATATTTACGTCACATTACGTTGTCAACCATTTTAACATAAAGTCAAACTGCAATAATGAATACTTTCTTAGGAAACCATCGCGAGTATCTGACGTTGAGACATTTGACATTGGCCTACAGGAGAACAGCAACTCTAAATATCATCGCGAGTATCTGACGTTGAGACATTTGACATCGGCCTACAGGAGAACAGCAACTCTAAATATCATCGCGAGTATCTGACGTTGAGACATTTGACATTGGCCTACAAGAGAACAGCAACTCTAAATATCATCGCGAGTATCTGACGTTGAGACATTTGACATCGGCCTACAGGAGAACAGCAACTCTAAATATCATCGCGAGTATCTGACGTTGAGACATTTGACATTGGCCTACAAGAGAACAGCAACTCTAAATATCATCGCGAGTATCTGACGTTGAGACATTTGACATCGGCCTACAGGAGAACAGCAACTCTAAATATCGAACTTGTTCTGTAGGGGAAGGGAACTACATGTACATATTTTATTTATTTTAATGATAAAGATGAATTGTTCAATGTCAACATATAAATCACGAATAATACGCACACGCACGAACGGACGCACGAACACACACGCACACAATTGTATCACATGATAGTGATGATTGTTTGAATATACTTAAATAGTTAGTGTACACATTGTGATTGATTAAAATAATACCGCGTTGTCGTTTGTGTTGGTCATCAGAGTGTAACATTCAATTGAAGCTCCGTCGTCAAGTCATTTAGTTCGTCGTGAAACGTTCGATGGTGTAATGTGTAAATAATTAAATTAATAATTGATACGCCTTAATAGAAGAGTGCGTGTTTCTGTTAACATAATCGAAAGAATTTACTGTAATCGTTACGTCGGGTAAATTACGAAAGCATGACTAGCCACAGAGTATAGAGGCAGGGACACTTTTGCCTTTTTTCGCTGTATCTGAAACAAGACGAGTGAAATATCGAATTGAAGAGGGATCAATTCCATGGACGGAGTACAAGTAGGAGTACAAGTAGGAGTACAAGTAGGAGTACATGTAGGAGTACAAGTAGGAATACAAGTAGGAGTACAAGTAGGAGTACAAGTAGGAGTACAAGTAGGAGTACAAGTAGGAATACAAGTAGGAATACAAGTAGGAATACATGTAGGAGTACAAGTAGGAATACATGTAGGAGTACAAGTAGGAATACAAGTAGGAGTACAAGTAGGAGTACAAGTAGGAATACAAGTAGGAATACATGTAGGAGTACAAGTAGGAGTACAAGTAGGAGTACATGTAGGAGTACAAGTAGGAGTACAAGTAGGAGTACGTGTAAGAGAACAAGTAGGAGTGCAAGTAGGAGTACAAGTAGGAGTACGTGTAAGAGAACATGTAGGAATACAAGTAGGAGTGCAAGTAGGAGTATATGTAATGTCTCCGTCTTCTTACGTTATTGTCCCCTGTACATGTACATTGTACAGAGTAAATTGGACTTGTTTTATTTGACTAAAGTCTTCTGAGGGGCGCCGAAAGTAATTGTTCGACATGGCCATCTTGTCAGCGTGGCCTCGCCTCTCCGTCGCGATCTCCATCCCGTCCGCCCTCCAGCGTGTAGGCATTGTGGCGAACAACGAGGCTAACAGAAGCCAGAAGCCAGTCCGCTCTTTCTTTCTCTGTCAATTGCGCCTGCCCGTCTCACGATCTAATGGCGCTCCCGGTAGCCAGGCAATGAATCAGCCGAACACCGGTCTGCCGTCGCTCGAGCATCTGGCTAATGTATTTGTCGTGACCCCGGAACGCCCCCTGCAGCGCCAGATTAAGCAGTCGTCGCCGAGAAGTGATCGGAAGTTGCCGAACTCCGTCTCGGCCGCCACGCGACAGTCTGCAGTTGCTTAGTGCGACGACACCACCCAGTCAGCGGCGCGAATCGACTCCCGTTTTATCGCCCACCCCGCTCGGCGTCACGTCGTAAGCAGAGGTGACGTAACCGGACACGTCGGTTGAAGAAATCAATAGTTTGTGATTATTTGTTTGCGGCTCAGTGAATTGGCATCGTATGTGTCCATTAGAAAACAGTGCGACAAAACGTAAGAAATCAAACAACATGTCCGTACTTATCAATGCGTAAGAAGCTTTATAAGCGATATATTTTCGTCTTCCGTCATACATCATGCTTAGTAGACGCGTAAGAATGCTAATAATGAATTAATACTATAATACTTTAATAAACGGGTACAAACATGTCATCAACTAATGCGAGGTCTATTACTGTACATTACATAAAAATACGAAAAAAATAAACCCAATTTGATCTTTGTGTTCACCTACCCCGGGGTAGATCAATGCATCTAAAGAATATGTCACGTTTGTATTTACGCGAAAATCTGACGACCTGTGGCATCATTGAAATGCTCTCGCGTAAGTTTACACTATAGGCCTAACTGTCAATCGATGATACCATGTATTATTTTGATACGTTTGTTTACGACAGCAATAACGCTTGTTAGCGGTCGGTCCGATAGGTTTCGACAAATTAAAACAAAACACGCACTCTCCTTCGAGTTGGTGACATTGCAGGGTCGATGAAAATCAAATCACGCAGTCAACAGTTACCATATTTATTCAATTATCGCTCAGTCACTTCCATTTCGTAATGAAATACGCAAGACAGACGGCTGTAATTACTCGCATTCGCTCGCAGGCGTTCGGCGATTAGCGACGATTTGTAAATTAATGCAGCGTCCGGCTGGACGGTCTGACTCGCTAATGGATGGTTAAGTAGGTTATAGGTACAAATATAGCGATCTCGTCGGCTTTGGGCAAGTCGCCGGGGTGTCTGAGCAGACAGACGACTCTATTATGGGAAGTGGAGCGAAGGGTTCCGTTCTCAATCGTCGCCGGTCGGTCAATCTGTTGGCCCCCGGGGACTGGTAAGATGGAGGCCGTTCATCACCCCTGCTGCACCTCATACACCTCCGTCGGAGTCCGGGCTCCCGTGGCACAGCCGCACGGTCAATTGTGATCGCTGAAGATGGTTAAACCTGTGTAATGAGTCCATGGGTTTCAGTATGGGTGCTACTATTACCATTGTTTCTCTAAGTCAAAGGAGACTATGACCCAGTGACTCCCGGAATGTGACCCCAAGCGGTCAATCACGATATATGTATTTCGATTAGCTAGCACACGAATGCATAATTCTATAGGTTTCTCAACAGCCGATAAAGAGACGAAGCGGGGGGCAAAACGGGATGTTCCGTCGCTAGACGCTGCTGGTCTCGTTCAGACTGTCCACAGGGCGACGGGATGTCGAACACGTCATCTGGGCAGCACAGAACAAGGGTGTTGAAACAAGGGTGTTGGAACGGGCAGAAGCTGCAGTGCGGTCACTGAAATACGTGTCTTGTTTAACTTGGTCTAAATAATAGTTGTTTCGGTGTAAATACACATCCCCGGACGGGATAGCATGGTAGTTCGTACGTGACTGTCACGATAACAACATTTACAACATGTACACAACATTTACAACATGTACACAACATTTAGAACATGTACACAACATGTACAACATGTATACAACCTTTACAACATGTACACAACATTATCACTGAAATATCCATATATGTCTTTATATTTGGTGTTGTCAATGTCTTGGTGGCTTCTTGGAATCCAACTCTCGAAATTGTGATGTAATAATGACAATTATAGAATCATCTACCGATGGTTTATGTAACTTAGAACAATTGTAGAAAAGACAAATGCCGTTGCGAACAACTGTACGTAACTGTTCGTATAGCGTAGTGAACAATTGTACGTGATAGCTACAAAGGGTAATAGTAGGGTGAATTTCGAAAAACAGAATAGTCTTACGTATCTTTCTTTAAACTCTGAAAGTTTTGCGCCCGAGATACATTTAGGAGGAGTAGCATAACATACGGCCATGTCGTCGCATCGTCGTCGTCATCTCGTCGTCGTCGTCACCATCAATACTGACTAAGATGATATTTCCCAAGAATCTATAACGTACATACATTATTCAACGTCGGTTTACATGGATTCAGAACAAATATATCCTCTTAATTTATACTTCTACATAATTACTTTAACTCCGACCATCCCGTACAGTAGTCATGTTTCTCTTCACCCGTACATTTCCGATGACACATTCACCGTAACACATTTGGTGGACGAGAACGGAGAATTAATTTATTGCAATATAACGGTTATATTTCACGGACACTGTGTCTCGATTTTGGGACTCTATGCACGGTTTTATATAAACACGCGACATGCACGACGCCGAAGTATCGACTTGCCCGGCCACAGGCATATGGCCGAGACGCGGCGAAGGCCTCGCGAGGTCGCGAGCTGATTTTCACGTCCGATACGGACTCGTCGCGCGTTGCCGCCGCCACGCGACTTGCACGGCCAGATATGGTGAAATTTGAGGATATTGCAAATATTCACATCGGCGCTATCGGCGCGACAATCTCGACGCAGCTGGCTCAAGATAACCCTGCAATTATACACGTTCTTATCCGCAGATGCATTCCTAATAACGCCAACAACCATTATGCAGCGCGCGAATCCCCAGCGTCGTCGTCTATATTCATGGCGGCAAGATAAGCGCGCATCGGCCGTTGCAGGGCGAGTATCACGACGTAGTTTGCAAGTTAAAAATGACTGCCTCGTCGACCGCGGCAACGAGTCGCTGGCTGATCGTATCGCTCGGAAGAGTCGCCACGGAGCGCGGCCCGGTCGTCGGGTGTCATTTATTAACTGCGCGCGCGCGCCAGCCTCGCACTGGCTGTTGTCGGGCGCGTCGTAATGAACTCGGAGTTAACAAGGGCTGTACAGCGGTGAACCCGGCATTAGTGGGGACAGGGGGGCTCGTTCGTCATCGCCGCGACGACCGATCATCGTCGTGACGCAATCGACAGCCGCGCCACCCAGCGATGGTCTCAGCAGTAGCAATCGATGCATCGCGCGGTTGATTTTCGCACCGAGGTTGCGTTGTCAATTAATACCGTCGTTATTGTAACGTGATAGTCCAGTGTCGACATCGCCTATGTGTTCCGTTTGATGACATTCACGCAATAGACAACGATGAAAATGAAAGTGACAACTTTCGCGTTGTAACTGCAGTGTGGTTGAAAACTTCACATATAAGTTGAGTTTGGGCAGTGTAAACTGCTTAGAGTTATTCCAAAGATAGACATGTTCACATGTTGGCCTTTAAACTTTACCTTTTACAACATCGTTACTGTTGTCATCGCAGTCACAGAATAGTCAACCGTGTTGGTCAATATAGTCAATTTTGATTATCTCCTCAGTAACGATATTAATCTAAATATAAATTAACTCTGCTGTAGTTAGCCGTTTGTTTATCACACATAATCAACCGGAGTAACTAATTGCACAATCACATGACGATACACAACCATTGAAGAGTCGTCTATGCGAGCCTAATTGAGTCCGGTTTTTAGCAAATGCTTGAAAAGACGCGTAACGCAAACGGCGGGGGGCGCTTTCACTCAAATTTTACTCGGGGGACCAGTTCAAAATCGATGAAGAAGCCATTTATGTGCTAGCTTGGGAGACGCGAATAGATATTGTTTATGCTGCATTACACACTGTCCCCTTTTATGGTTATCGTTGAGAGACGCGAGACCACCTGCCTACCCCGGCTTTAGACACACACTGCACGCTTCATTCCGTTCTTACAAAGCGTAGGCATCTAATCACCAAAACATCTCAATCAATTAGTTCTAAATAGTTGACAGAAACGTTAGTTGAAGCTGCATGGTCACAAAGTACACGTGATGTTTCATTGCACGGACATCAGGGAATTTTCACAAAGACAAGTTTATGAAAAAAATCCAACATTTTGATATCATAATTTTATTTATAAGAGGTCACTTTACGTTTTTTAATCTGTCATAAATAAATAAATAAGTAAATAAGTCAATAAGTGAGTAAGTAGGTAAGTAAGTAAGTGAGCAAGTAAGTAAGTAAGGAAGTAAATAAAACAAACAAACATATACAAAATAAATAAATAAATACATAAATAAATAAATAAATAAATAATAAATGAAAAAAATAAATAAAAAATAAACAAACACATAAATAAATAAACACACTGTTTGAACACACCCCTTGTAACGTTTTGTAGCACTCAAGTAAACATCCCCTTGAATTACGTAATATTTCTCTGGACCTTTCCAACACCCTCTCTCATCCCCCACCGTCTCTTTTCTTTCCCAGGTCTGTGCAATGTATTTAAACAATATTGCATTCATATTTTAACAAAACTTATTTCCTGTGTATTTATCAGATAACCTTTAATCATAATGATTTTTACTGTTCTAAGCAAAATTAAATATATGCTTTTGTTGAAGTAATTATAACATTTTCATTTTGCATACTTTTTTTTATAAATTTCACAAACAGGAAAAAGTGCCTTACCTAATGTAACGTAAAAACTACCATAATTTCTCTTGCACATGTACATCAGTATCTTCAAGAAATACACAATATAGTTATTGCCACGATAATTACTTGGAAGTCTCATAATCTTAGTAATATCTGCGGCCAGTACAACTTTAATAAAAAACACCGTAGACCTACAACGGATGTTGAATTTGGTTTGAGAGATATGCGGTCTGAGAAAGCTATGCCTTGCAAACAAATGATTCACGTTGAATCAAACCAAATCACAAACGTTACAACATCATGTTTTAAAAGGAATATATAATGATTTCCATTTGGTAACTGAACGACAGTTTGACGGAACAGTGCGACACTGGATGTATTAGTATTTATAACATTTCGGTTGGTTAAAGATAAAAACGTCCAAAACGTGTTACCATTAATTTAGTGCATCTCACATCAACAAACGTCCCACGCTCCTCGGTCTCAATATTCCACAATCATCTACGTTAACCCATCTAATGAGTGCACTCTGTATTCCAAGTAGTTTCTGAGAAATTGCCATGTTACCACCAGGGGGCGTGTATTAGGTATGTGCAGCATGTAGAATTATCGCTGTTATTGTGCTATATTTCAGGGTAGCTTATCTCATGGAATAATTTATATAGAAGCCCGAAAGTCCTTGTGGTAGCCACGAAGGACACAGAGGCCTAATGTATAAACATGGATGGCAGAGGCAGCTGAAATGTCAAAACTAGGCAATCCAACCTCGCAAACAGCCCTGTTTGAGACCCTAAAATATATTCTTACATTAATTTTCATAAATTTGGTCAAATGGACTAGTACTATAGTAAGAATTTGAAAAAATTTACTTTTGTCAAATGGATGATGAAATTTGGCACTTAGAAAGTACATACCGATAGCCTTAAAATGGCTTCAGTTTTAAGATTTTTGTTGTATGGCAATGTTTGCCCACATTTGGTTTTGTTCCACTGAAAATGTCCCAAATATTGATTTCTTCTGATTTCAGAAGGTGTTCCTCCATAATTAATAAGCACACAGTTGTATTCAAATAAATGCATGCGCTGATAAGAAAGCGGTAATTTTTATGACGCCTGATTCATGCACTTTTAGGTCGAAACATTCAGAATAGTTGGTCATTTTAATTACTATGCGAAACCTCCAACTAACTGCGTATCACTCAACTAATGCAAATCGCTGTACATTCCCTTCAAGGAAAACAGCAAGTACTGGCTGTAACACGTGAGTACACATCTACGTGGCAAAAACAACAGTGCTGCCACCTGACAGCCTTCAGTGTATCCATTCCTTTTCGTTCTCGTGAATGGCACGAGTTCCATCGACACTGGATAGCTGCACGTCGGTGGATGTTGTTTTTACGTAAGTTCTTCTAAAAATACACAGACAGTTGAAAAGACGGAATGTTTTGTATTGGCCATTGGATCAGTGTCGCGTGTCGTTTCCTCCTCGTGCCGAGGTGAATCACGCTATTTACTCAATCGAAAACAATATTATGTGGAAATTGGAAACGCCAAATCTGAAGAAAGAGATATCACTACTTGTGGTACTCAAAAGGGTGTATTTTAGAATCACTCTTATTTATAATTTATATAAATTACATAGCTATTTCTAGTGACCTCATTGATTTTATAACTTATGCTGATGACTTCACCATAACTAGTACACTAATCATAACTAGTACACTAAATAAAATAATGTTGATGGTCTAGATGGCCAATTCAAAAGTAATAACATAAACATAGAACTCAACATCAGCAACTGGCTAAAAGCCAAAAAAAACTTTCAATAAATGTAAAAAAAAAATTTTATGCTATTTCATGTGACTCAAGAAAGTAGAAATCCCCTTGTTGCAAATAAACCGGGCAAACATTGATTGTGTAAATGATTTAAATGTCTTGGGTATTACACTAAATAACCATTTAAACTGGCAGAGTCATACGAAAAAAATTGTTTAAAAAAATTTGTTTACGAATTTTTAACAAACTTGTGCAACTTTCTGTGAAATCATCAGGCAAGCTATTAAACTAGTTAATGCTTGTTCAAGCATTTATTGAAGTGAAAATCAAAATATTCAGTTGAGGATGGAGTTTTAACAATACTTCAAGTATTATCATTGATAATATTTATATACATAGTCTGTGGCATGGAATGTTTAAAGGCCAAAGGAAACCCTGAATGAACGAGGGAAAGTGAGTAAAATATGTTTAAACTTCGACACTCTGGACAATGTGGCTGCTGTGGCGCAGGAGAGAGGACGCTGGCGATTGTCTCCGGCCTGTGCGATTGTCTCCGGCCTGTGCGATGGTCTCCGGCCTGTGCGATGGTTTCCGGCCTGTGCGATGTCCTTGGCGCAGGAGGATAAAGGAAGATTGTTGAAATACAAATGTCGTTGTTTGCGGTGGTGGAGATGTTGGGTGAGGAGACGAAGAGACTGCGACAGCGACAGTGGGCGACAACAAAGACAATGTTTCCAATGAGGCGTTAAGCGTTGTATACAGCAGACATCAGGAAGCCGCACCGATCAGCCACGTTGTCGCCGGTCGTGTGGAGACGGTCGAGTCCCCATTGTCGTCGAAGTCCTCGACACCCCAATTAACGTGACAACATCGGGAGGCTGGAGCGACGGGGGACGGAGACAGACTCCCTGCCCAGGTCCAGGGCGACTACCCCGAATAAAACGCTCCCTCCCGTACGACAATGGCTACGCCTCAGGTGTACGCCCCCAATTACAAATTTGATACAATTCCGATTATAAGACGCCGTTGGCGGAGTAGCGGCGAAGGCGATAAATCACGACCGGGGTGTCAGTGGGCGGGTATCGCTTTCAGCACGACGACGGCGAGTGGCGACCCCGAAATGACACGCACTGTCGTTGTCGGTTGATCAAATGTCGATTTCAGTTACGGCAAACATCAGTCAATCGCCACCTCGGGGGTAATAATGACAGGGTTGGCGAGATCACCCCGCCAGCGGGTGACAACACCCGTCACGACGGCACATCACCGCCGCTCTCCGGCCCCGACAGACGGCGCGGAGAGAGCACAATAGCCGAGAGTAATACGTAAATGGGTGGACGACGCGAGATTCCGCAGATAATGACTGCGGACCTGTTGCGGATGTGCGCAGGCGGCTCGGAACTCGTCACGCGAAATAGCCTAATTTCAAGCTTTTCAACACCGATTCACGACGGCAACAAAACGGCTGTAAAAGCCGGGGTTTGAGGTGTCTACTGTCCGCCGGGGGTTTTATCGACGCGTCCCGTAACTGTGCTGTGCTGGGTGTTATTCACCTGACACAACGTTGTTCTTTATAAAGGTGTCATTCACCTGTCACAACGTTGTTCTTTATAAAGGCGTCATTCAACTGTCACAACGTTGTTCTTTATAAAGGTGTCATTCAACTGTCACAACGTTGTTCTTTATAAAGGTGTGTTACAAAGGCAACGTTTTTTAAAGAAGGAAAACTCATTACTTTGGCTAAACATATTGTAATGATATATATCTGTAGCTGTGTACATATATATATATATATATATATATATATATATATATATATATATATATATATATATATATATATATATATATGTATGTATGTATGTATGTGTGTGTGTGTGTGTGTGTGTGTGTGTGTGTGTGTGTGTGTATATATATATATATATATATATGTATGTGTATGTGTATGTGTATGTGTATGTGTATGTGTATGTGTATGTATGTATGTATGTATGTATGTATGTATGTATGTATATATATATGTATATATATATATATATATATATATATATATATATATATATATGTATGTATGTATGTATGTATGTATGTATGTATGTATATATATATATATATATATATATATATATATATATATATATATATATATATATGTATATGTGTATGTGTATGTGTATGTGTATGTGTATGTGTATGTGTATGTGTATGTGTATGTGTATGTGTATGTGTATGTGTATATGTATATTATATATATATATATATATATATATATATATATATATATATATATATATATATATATATATATATATATATATATATATATATATATATATATATATATATATATATATATATATAT
>BSQZ01000008.1:397500-412500 GCA_033239005.1 Lamellibrachia satsuma | reverse complement strand
TTTTGAGATCGTTGAAGAAGAGAAAATACCTATTCTAGCTATGCTTTTAAAATAGTAATATATCATTACTTTGTAAAATTTGAGCGTATCAGATAATATTCCGGTGCATAGCACCTGGTTGATTAATGATTTGTTGACGTCTGATGCGCACATTATAAGCCGCCTGGTATAAGTGCACACACTCACTGCACATACAAAGCGGAAAGAGTGTCGGACAAATAGCTGTACACTTGTGCAGAGTCCAGAACGCTAGCCAGCCAACTAAGTTATATATGTTTTCTAATACAGGATCATTAAACACACTGTTATTATGTCAATTCTTTTACAATAGCCATGGTATTAATTGCGATATAATAGCCCGTAATTAGCCCCTGATAATTATTATTGTTACATTTAGTAGAGGTGGTTTCATTTTATTTTGGTATTGATGAGTTTTCACATATTCACACCGTGGATAACTTTTCTGCACATTGAATGCACTGAAGCCACAAAGGCTTCGCTTCAAAAGGCTATAGCATCCTTTGATTCTTTTCCCAGTCAGAAACTCCTAGTTCATATCCATAGTTGTATTAGTTACCAGTCCAGGCCATAATCCTTGTGTTTGTTTAATTAAGCCAAGAAGTCCAGTAAGCCCATAATGAAAGGGTCATTCATCAGTTAGCCATAGAATGCCTTTGTTGCTCTCACAGTCAGACAGCCTGCACCAGTTTTGTCTAGTGCCAATTTGTAGCGTGGTTAAAATACAAAGGGGATAATGAGGCCTGGACATTGGCAGGTGCTAATCCACCCTCTCAGCAAACATTAGTTGTGGACTTGTGGTCACTGCCAGCCACAACATGCCTAACAGTGTTCATTGATTCATATATCATATATATTTAATGGTTATATTTCTTTATTTCTTTTCTCTTGTTATTTTGTGCTATAAAATGTATTTTGAAAAGTATTTTCAATGTAAATACATTTGAACCCAGAATTTGAATGCATATATCCTGAACATTTGCATTTAATGCGCACCTTTGAATGGAACACCCAAGCAGTTTGGTCCAAAACATAATATTTCGGTTTTACAAATGTCCAATCGGACGCATTTCAAATAGAGATCTAATTGTTGCAACTTGGAATAATTATTATTTTTACATCCTGCACCTGATATGCTGTTTTATATTATTGCTTAATAAGCCTCAAGTTGTGCACTATGCGTGGATATTTGATTCTTCTTCATTATTACTCATTACAGAGTCAATAGTAAAATCAATGTTTACACTCTCTGATTTGTGAATCCTGTTGCAAAATATGTTCTTGATAAACGTTCTCTGTATTCAGGTTTGACCAGATCATGGAACCATTGTCTGACAGGTGAATCCACTTTCACAGCAAGTGAACCGTCCTTTGAACATGTGCTCTATTAAGGGGAGTCACTCTGTGATGAGCAGATTAGTGTTAGACTTGTGAATTCACTTTCACTAAATTAATTCACGATATTTATTTGTAAAATACGTTATTGTTGCTATACAGAGTTACTATAATATCATGCAAGATGTACTCGTACTCGTACTCAGCCATCACCAATATACTTGTACTCAGCCATCACCAATGTACTCGTACTCAGCCATCACCAATGTACTTGTACTCAGCCATCACCAATGTACTCGTACTCAGCCATCACCAATATACTTGTACTCAGCCATCACCAATGTACTTGTACTCAGCCATCACCAATGTACTCGTACTCAGCTATCACCAATGTACTCGTACTCAGCCATCACCAATATACTTGTACTCAGCCATCACCAATGTACTTGTACTCAGCCATCACCAATGTACTCGTACTCAGCCATCACCAATATATTTGTACTCAGCCATCACCAATGTACTTGTACTCAGCCATCACCAATGTACTCGTACTCAGCCATCACCAATATACTTGTACTCAGCCATCACCAATGTACTTGTACTCAGCCATCACCAATGTACTCGTACTCGTACTTTACTCATAAAAATGTACTCGGCCCCAGGTCTGGATCACATACATACATGCATTCATATACATATATATATATATATATATATATATATATATATATATATATATATATATATATATATATATATATATATATATATACATATAATATACATATAATATATATATATATATATATATATATATATATATATATATATATATATATATATATATATATATATATATGTATAGTATGCATGTACGCATGCATGCATGTATAAATGCATGCATGTATGTATGTATATGTATAACTACTATGTGTGTATGTGTGCAAGTATACATATACACATACATATATAGTAGTTGTACATATACATACATGCATGCATGCATGCATACATACATACATACATACATACATGCATACATACATACATACATACATACATACATACATACATACATACATACATACATACATGCATACATGCATGCATGCATGCATGCATACATACATACATAAATGCTGTTTTGTAGTCGCAATTCCTTCGTTTCTTTCTTTGAATCTATCAAAGAATCCTTTTTTCTATATTTAAGCTCATTGCTGCCTACTGAGCGCCTTCCAAGAATGCAACCTTAGCTCTTACAACATATGGAATCCGTGTTATTTCTCGGAATCTTTTAATGCTTTCAGCTCAGTCAACGCCATATTATACATAAGCATGTGGCCTGTTGGTTGACGTTTGTGATAATAACCACGCGAGGCCTGCGGTCGTGTCCATCTCGGCGTAACACCTTTTTACTGAATGTGACAGCGTAACGTAATACTGAACGTGACAGCGTAACGCTGGCGAACTCACTCATGCTGTAAGGATTAAGATATCGTCCACATACGAGTGCAAGTTTGACCGCCACCGTGTACGTTACCAGTTCAAGATCCCGTACAAGTTCATGGAAAATCGTGGGATAAATGTTCAAGGGGCAAAGAAAGGCAAGAACGAGAAAAAGTAACTGTGGTATATATCACCATTAAACACATTATGTGGTATATCACCATTAAACACATTATGTGGTATATCACCATTAAACACATTATGTGGTATATCACCATTAAACACATTATGTGGTATATCACCATTAAACACATTATGTGGTATATCACCATTAAACACATTATGTGGTATATCACCATTAAACACATTATGTGGTATAACACCATTAAACACATTATGTGGTATATCACCATTAAACACATTATATGGTATATCACCATTAAACACATTATGTGGTATATCACCATTAAACACATTATGTGGTATACCACCATTAAACACATTATGTGGTATATCACCATTAAACACATGTATACATTGTGTGCAACCATCGCATGTATAGTTTTATTCCAGGCACAAAGTCTGATTTTTACTGTCAAACCATGTGATAGATTACGAACTGTATCTGATTGCGAAGAGATAGATCAGACTTGTGGTTTCAATATATTAACTTTTTACTCGCATTTCACATATAGCGGGAGTCGATCCGATGAGCACAGACTTCCGTAACATAAAATAAATAAAACATATTATTATAATGAACTATATAACTATTCTAACGTCAATCCTAACATCTAACCTATTTTGTAATACTGATGTTCACTCTTATTCTGTCAATGCCCTGTGTTGCTGCCTTCCTGAGCTTTGCGTTGTTTCCCAGCGGCCCGAGACAGCGCCAGGCCGGGCCGTGTCAGCGGCCGGCGCCAGCGAGACACGACAGGTGAGGATCGCTTCACCGTCGACCAGCCACCCGCGGTGTTGCTAATAACGCGAGTCGACTCGGCCAAATTAAACATCGATAACGCTGGAGTCGTCATCCTTGCCAGCCGGAATAGTGGTAAATAGGGCTCCGGAAAGGTTTCGGAGAGTGGGTTCAGGAAGCGGGTTCTTTCCCGAAAACTAGTTTTCTACCGAACGACCGAACCCCCCACTGCGGTCAAAGCCCCGGCAGCACCACTGCAAAGAAAACAAACGATTGCCCGCAGGGTCTGCTCGAGCTGCATCTTAAGTCAATACGACCGCTATAAAACTCATTGACAATTATCTGACTTGGACGCAATGCCGGGTAGCGGCCAAGAGTAATGATCCGGTAATGTGTGAACTCATCGAAACAGTTAACTAGAATCGGGCGTCGAAGAAAGGTGGTCGCTAAATAACGACTCTGAAAGCAAACACTCACACACGCCTCCCAGCACTGCGGTAGTCGGCGGCTGCTGACTAATGCATTTACAACACTCTCATAAATATACTCGGCCCTCTGTCGCTCTCAACCAATCGCTCTGACCTCTATTTATTTTTTCGCTGGTGGCCGCCGGCTCAGACTGAGGCTTTTGTTCTCTTCACCCGTTGACCCCCAGATTAAACTGACGCAGTCTAGATGCGTATTTTATGACCTTCGGTAGTTGATGACACGAACACATGCATATCATATCATAATGATATTTATATGGTCCTGTCGTGTGTTGCGATGATTTAATACGTTTATTTATATCCAAGTTCCATGAATGAGATAAACGCTGTGTTAATGAGATAGGCTCGAATCTTAAGTTTCTCTAGTTAAGTTTGATTTCGGGTCTGTATCGCCATATTTCACCACCGTCTATTTGATGAGGTATTACGCCAAACAACGGTACCGAAAAGAAAACACTACGTGACTCAATCGAAGCGTACGTGTCTTGCAAGAGTTAATAAGAATACCTCCCGTGTTTCTTTCTCATGGATATAATTTCCCAAGTTATGAAATGGTGGTTGATTTCTATTAGCAGAAACGTTTTATTTGCCTGCGGAACAATAGCTTGATTTATTGTTTCCACCTATTCTATTTGCGAATGATTCTCTGGTCCTTTGACGGCAGATCAAGGACTTCCCTGACGACTTTCTGGGTGGTCCGTTTTGAACGTGCGAACATGAAACACGCGTGTACCGGTATACACGGCGACGAACGAGGACGCCGCGCGCAGACACACTTTCCGGGCGATATTTCATTCGGCCTAAATGTATGCATGCTGATTACGCGGACCCGTGCGCGACTCCGTGGAGACCGAGGCGTGAAGCAGGCTGTCCCACTTCAAAGCAGCGGGTGCAGACGGCGCTGCCAACCTTCGTTTAGCGCCAAACAAACGCCGCACCACACTGGCGCTAGGTACTCGTGCAAGAAATATGTTTACCCATAAATTTTGCACGCGCAATTTGCTGGCTTTGCTTCGAGTTGCCCCGCCGTGAAGTCGTCTGAGTGACGCCGGTGGACGAGACTACCTGGGCGTCGGCAATTCATCGATACCTAGGACGTTTTGAAGAGCCGCCGATAAATGCTTGTTTAGCATCCGGGCAACATCTCGACCGACAAAAAGTATTATTTGTCAAATGTCCCGTGTATACTCTTCTGTCGTTGGATGTAACTTGTCGATCGTCCAACTGAGTCCGAGCGTTTCAGACGTTGAATATTCACATATTACGGCTAAGTAATATAACAGAACACGGGGATATTTGCATTTGTAGAATAACGTACAGGTTAGATTAAAATCATATCTTAAACTGGGCGCCTATTCATACATAAACTCTCTCCCCTCCCCCTTCCTCGCTCCCTCCCTCCCTCCCTAAACTTCTCATGGTCATAAACACAATGGCTACGCGCGACGTTTGTGACGTTTAATTGTCGTGATTTGTTTGAAAATGATTATATAACAAATATATAAGAATTAAGAAAATCTCATAATGGTTTGGTTGCAAAATATTGGTCAGAATCGATGACATAGTATTCGTAGTGATGTCAACTATCCTTCAGTTTATTTCGGCCAATTGAATTAGGGTACAATGTTAGTATCGTCTGCATACCTAATGGGAAAGGTGATCTGAGACACAGCACCTACATCATTTATATACATGAAGAATAAGGATCCCAAGGGTCCTAATATAGACACTTGTCGTACTCTGCATGTTACATTTTAAGAACAGGATTGATTCCATTAAATTGTACAGTTTGTTGTCTTCCAGACAAATAACTTTTAGACCACTGGGGCGCTATTTTCTGATTCCATAATCATCTAGTTTTCTTAATATGATATCATGGTTACCAGTATCAAAGGCTTTGGCAAAGTCTACAAATAGTCTAATTATATGTTCTCTTTTGTCCATTGCACTGGTTATTTTTGTTTATTTTGTGAGTTTGACAACATATTGTGTTTAACAATACATTTAGTTAATCTATTATGTATTAGTCTTTTAAAAATCTTTTAAAATACTAGTAATATAGAAATAGGTCTATAGTTTTTTAATTAATGCAGCGTCACCTTTCTTAAAAATGGGCAATATATTGGTTATTGTTAGTTCATCTGGTATACATATCTTTTATGAAATGACCAATTTAGAATGTAGCATAATGGTTCAATCATGCAAGAGTAAGTTTGTTTGATAATATTTGGTTTTATACCATCCCAGCAGGAACTACAATTTTTCAGTTTCTCTATAATGATCCTTATCTCATCTATATGGTTGCAGGTGCTAAAACATCAAGTTTTGTTTATAAATTGTATCGAGATAATCATCAGGCTTTTCTGTGAAGACTGCATGTATTTCTTTAGCTAATTGTGACCCAATGGTCGTGAAATACTCACTAAATTTATCAGCTATTAATTGCTTGTCTTATGTTAAATCACCATTCACTAAGAACTCCTGGTTACATGAAGATGCTGTCATCTTGCTTAAAATAGCATAAAGTGTGTATTACAACACAAAACCAGTCTGTGTGAAGATTACCTAGTATAAATTGGTTATAAACGGATTATAAACAAATATAAATTGAATTTCTAACATGGCGCCGTGCAAACGCCAAGTAAAGGCGAAACGCAATTTGACATGCTCCAGCTGAGACAGCTCGATAGATTTGGCAAAGTCCGGGTGTGCAAATTCGTGGGCAGAGGTGCAGGCAGATGATTTCCATTTCGTGTGTAGGGGGTGTAAGACAGTAAAATGTCTGCGGGAGCAAGTAAATGAGTTAAGACATGTGATTTTGATGATGACAGGGCAGGGTGAAAAAGGAGAGAGCAGAGGCGGTGAGAGCGAGGAGAGCAGAGGCGGTGAGAGCGAGGAGAGCAGAGGTGGTGAGAGCGAGGAGAGCAGAGGTGGTGAGACCTAGGAGAGTAGAGGTGGTGAGACCGAGGAGAGCAGTGTCAATGTGAGGGAGAAAGCTGGTAAGAAGAAGAAAGATGACAGGAGGCAGAGTATGCAACAAAAGAAAGGTAAGCGGGTGAGTGGAGAGGGAGTGCCAGGTGGTAAGACAGTAAAGGTTGATGACAGAAGAAGAGGAGGCATAGTGTGCGACAGTAAAGGAGTTTTGCTGATGTAGTATCAGAGGGGAAAGCGAGGAAAGCCCGGGTATTTATGGGGGATTCCATCATTAGGAAAGTGGATAAAATTGTAAACAGAGGAGATGATATAACAGTATGCCTACCAGGGGCAAAAATAGAGGATATAGCAGAGAAGGCAGGACACGTCATGAGAGGTGGCACGGGAGGTGCTGTTCTCGTGCATGTGAAAATGAACAATGCCGAGAAGAGGGAACGTCATCCATCGTTGGTAAGTACAGATGGTTGGTCAAGACACTTGGACAGATTTTATTGTAATATTACCAATAATGGGAGGCAGGGGTGAGGAATATAGAAACTGTAGGAGGATGGCGATCAACACACAAGTACAGAAGGTGTGTATGGGGGAGGGAGTAGGCTTCGTAGACATGTGCTTAAACTTTGTGGGAAGAGATGACTTTTCACGAGAAATGGACTTCATCTGACAGGGAAGGGTGCGGCAGTTCTTGGGTGTGAGTTTGTCAGAGTTGTCGACGAGGGCACAGGTACCATAAATTATTTAAACTATAGATGCGCAGGGGGAACTGACAGAGAAAACTCAAAGGAGTACTACTACAAATACACATCCAAAGAAATGTTCACCAATAATTTCAGACAATGAACTTAAATGTGTATGCTTAAATGCCAGGAGCATAGTAAATAAAAAGTGAGTTAGACATTATGGTAGCAAATATTGATCCTCATGTAATAGGCATCACAGAATCATGGGCAAATGAAGATATAGTAGATGCTGAGTTAGCACTGACAGGCTATGCAATATTTAGGAAGGATAGACGAGAAAGAAGGGGAGGTGGAGTAATTTTATATATTAAAGAATCTATCCAAGCATATGAAATAACACTGAAAAGTGAAGCAGATTGTGAGGAAGCAATTTGGTGTAACATAGTTACCAGGAACTCAACATTAACAATAGGAGTAGTTTATCGTAGTCCTAACATAGGACAAGAGGAAGATGTAAAATTACAAAAGGTGACAAGGGAGGTGAGCAAGGGGGAATGTGTTATAATGGGTGATTTTAACCATGGCCATATACAATGGAAATCATTAGAGAGTGCTGGAGGTGACGACCATCAGTTTCTACTTCTAACACAGGATTGTTTCCATGTCTTGGAACCAACTAGAGGTGGAAATGTGTTAGATTAAATTTTTTCTTCTCAAAATGAATTAGTTGACAATGTTAAAGTACACCAACCTTTGGGTTCAAGTGACCATGACCAAATCCAGTTTAATATAAAAAGAGGGAATGCATATAAAAAACAATGGAGGAGGAACTTCAACAAAGGTAAATATAAAGAGATGAGAACATATCTAGCCAATATATAGATTGGAATAATTTGCTGAAGAACAAGACAGCAATAGAATGCTGGACTTGCTTAAAATATGAGATTTGGGGCATTATTGAGACATTTTTTCCATTAAGAAAACAAGGGGAAAGGTCTAGGAAGAAACACCTGTCAAAAGAGGCTATTAGAAAAATTGCTCACAAACAGATGCTGTGGAGGGTATATAAACACACTGGAAATGTAGAAGACTACACAAACTACAAAGAGGCACTTAACCTAACTACAACTGAAATTAGACAATCTAAAAGAACCTTTGAAAACAATTGGCAGGTAATATAATAAATGACAGCTCGAAAACAACAGTGGAAACATAATTTCAGACGGATTTCAAAAAGCAGAGGTCCTGAATGAGTATTTCAGCTCAGTTTTTACCACAGAAGATATCAGCTCACTTCCAGTTCCATTTACTAAATTTGAGGGCAATAAATCAGAACATTTGGGGCAGTTATTTGTAACTCCTGAAATGATAGAAAAGAAAATTAAGAAGATGAAAGATAATAAATCACCTAGAGTTGATGGGATACCACCAAAACTGCTTAAGGAAATTGTTGAGCAAATTAGCACACCCCTTGCAAAAGTGTTTTAACTTGTCACAAGAAGAAGGAATAGTTCCTGCAGAATGGAAAGAAGCAAACATTACACCGCTATTTAAAAAAGGATCGAGAAACAAACCAGAAAATTACAGACCAGTGAGTTTAACATCAGTTTATGTAAATTACTCGAAACATTAATTAGATTCCTTGTAAAACATAAATTAATAAATACATCTCAGCATGGGTTCCTAAAAGCAAGGTCATGTCTAACCAATCTCTTATGTTTTTGGGAAGAAATTACAAAGTGGGTAGATGACGGGTCACTAATGGATGTCTATTTAGATTTTCAGAAAGCTTTCGATAAAGTGCCACACCAAAGATTGTTACTTAAACTAAAAGCCCAGGGCATAGGTAATGATGTAATCAACTGGATAGAAAAGTGGCTTACACACAGAAGACAAGATTTAACAAGATTTGCCATCCAAGCCAAAGGCCCAGATGGCAAGTGGACAAGGAAGCCATTGGCTTATCGAGAGTCCAACAATGTTCACCTACTTATAACCCGCCCTCCTGATATATGTGTCAACCTTGTTTTTAAACATATTCACGCTGCTAGCAGTTACACAATCTGTAGACAGTTTGTTCCATTCATTTACTGTCCTCTGTGAGAACGAGTGCTTCCTGATGTCCAATCTACATTGATCCTTTACTAATTTTACCTCATGTCCTCTAGTTCTGCTATCCTTCTTGAGTGAGAAAAACATATTTCTATCAATATTTTCATACCCATTCAATATCTTAAAAACTTCAATCTGATCTCCTCTTAACCTCCTTGTCTCTAGAGTTGTTAAACCACATTCTTTCAGAGAGTAATAGTAGATGGTGAGATTTCAAACTGGAAATCGGTTTTGAGTGGGGTACCACAGGGATCAGTATTAGGCCCTATACTGTTTTTAATATATATATAAATGATCTAGAAGATGACATATCTAGCAAAGTACTCAAATTTGCAGATGACACAAAAGTATTCAGAAAGATTACTAATGATTCAGATAAACAAAGTTTACAGGATGATCTAGATAAATTAGTTAAATGGTCAGAAAAATGGCAAATGTTATTCAATTTTGGGAAGTGTAAATGCATACACATAGGACATGGAAACATGGACGAAGAATATAAAATGGGGGATACTGTACTAGGTAGAACCACACAAGAAAAGGGCTTAGGCGTAACATTTAGTGCTGACATGAAAGTTTCATAGCAATGTGGGATTGCTGTTTCGAAAGGAAATCAAATTCTAGGGCTAATTAGGAGAACTATCACGTATAAGGAGAAACAGCTAATTGTACAAAGCAATAGTTAGACCACATTTGGAATATTGTAATCAAGCATGGAGGCTGTATCGTAAGAAGGACATAGACAAGCTAGAAAGAATACAACAAAGAGCAACTAAAATGATTCCAGAGACTTAGTTATGAAAGTCGCTTATTACAATGTGGTTTGACAACACTAGAGATAAGGGCTTCCTTGTCCACTTGCCATCTGGAACTTGTTGTTTGGGATGGCAATTTTGTTAAATCTTGTTAAATGATTTCCCTTATCACATGCCAAGCTTTTTTCAAGTTGCTCTTGTACTCATCAAACTCCTTTTGATAGTGATACCTTTCTGCTACATTATTAAGTTGCCTTAATTTGTTTGTGTATCTTTCATAACTGATTTAATTAAATACTGTTGGTTTTTTGCAGAAAAAACATGTATAGTTTGTGTTTCGTTTTTATGGAATTCCTAAACCCTTTGGTGATCGACACTCCATGTTTCCCTTTTCTTAGCTGGGGGAATGGTTAATTTTACTCCAGTGAAATTTTCTTCTTTATCCTTTATATTATTATTATTCAGCTTAGTTAATAGAAATATTGGTAAATGATCAGAAATATTTGTATATAATATTCCATGCAGTTGATTATATTCACCAAATATATCATTACTGTATATATTGTATATTAATGTGGCTGTAGTTGGTTTTATTCAAGTGGGATTAGTAATTTGAGGTATTAGTGAATTTGGAAACACTGTATCTACATAGTCATGAGTGTCCATATTGTGATCATTGTTTAGTAGGTTGATGTTAAAATCACCCATGATATAACACTGTTTATCTACAAATTTTAGTATATGTATAATTTTAATGATTTGTTCTGTAAAAGCATTAATGTTTGTATTTGGTGGTCGGTAACTACACCAACCAATATTTTCCCTTTGTATTTCTTGAACTGAGACTTGACTTCAACAAAAAGACGTTCTGTGTTTTCAGTCGTATAATATTAACATCTGTATTTTTACATATAGCAATATGATCTGTGTATACGCATAGACACTCCTCCTTTTTTGCAGGGTCTTGTAAGATTAATACTTCTGTATTCTGATAATTCATATAACTCTGAGGGTTCATTATTTAACCAGGTTTCACTTAAATCAGTTATCGAATATTGTAGATGAAACAATGGTAGTTGCTCAGCTTGACAATATTTGTTGGTATACTTCTAATATTTGTTGGTATACTTCTAATATTTGTTGGTATACTTCTAATATTTGTTGGTATACTTCTAATATTCAAATGCATTAAGGAAAAACCTCCAGCACAGTTGTCATTGCATTTTATGGTTTCATTTATATCACTGTCAAGGTAGTATTTGGTATATTAAAGCGCAGCGTTACTTGTTGTAAGGAAATTCCAATCAGGATCTAAGTCTGCTATGTTATAATGTTACATTATGTTACAAAACAAAACACGTTATTTGTTTTATTATTGTCAGAATCCTTATTTTTGTATTTGTTTTGGCCACCATGACCTTAAACACAAACGTACAGTCGCCCGATATACAATCTGTGCAATCTTTCGTTGTGTTGTCAAAACATCACGTACCGGAAGTAGCTAATCCCGCGCCATCTGACGAGACGCATTCTTTCCGTTCTACACATTCTGCAGCCATATCGCTCGCACGCCATGGGAAAACATTCAAAAACCTCGCCTCCTTCCAGGAAAGGCAGAATTCCTTACGCACCTTTGCCATAGTATGTTTACATACCTGATTGTATATATATATATATATATATATATATATATATATATATATATATATATATATATATATATATATATATATATATATATATATATATATATATATATATATATATATATTCTAATCTCATCAACAGCCGTTGGCATTTGGTGTTTTGTAAATATATACATACGTTTATATTGTTTTCATGTTTTGGCTGCATAAAGAAGACATGTTATGGATCTTGAAGAAAGGTATGCTAACCACTAAGCCCGAATAAACGTCCTATGGTATGTCAATAAACATTGAGATTTTTTTTTACTTCTTCCTCACGAATCCAAGCAATATAATTACCTTCAATGTTTGTTTAATGATACATACCATTACTATATAAACATAATTTGATGAGTAGGCCTATGTCGGATATACAACACATTGCTGACATCCGAACACCTATAGAAGGTTTGGTTTTAACTATTTGTTTCATATTATTTTCAGGGATTGGAAATATTACGGTAAGATTTAACTTAACAGCATCATTTCGAATACTAGCAATAAAACGAAAACATTGCTAAAAAACATTGCGACCACTGAATTTTTAAAATAAATATAAGGTAATGTGGGAGTCGAAATTTGCTTGTGTATCTGCCTCACTCCAGGAAGCAATCGCCGATGTTTTCATTGTGACGTCATATTATGTCGACGGCGCGCCAGTGAATCGTGGGAGACGTTAATAAATGCAATGCTTAGCACAATGCAGTTAACAAAGTAAAAATATTCTCTAAAATAGACCATAATATATACATTGAGTTTGAATTTGATAGAAATCTCTGAACGTCTCCACGTGGTTATGGCGTTAAAAAAATTACATATGGGCGCTGAAACTATACTATATAGTTTGTTTTTACAAGTAATGTTCATTGTTCCGTTCGCATTATGTAACTTACACCTTGCAAGGAGAAGGTCTTAAAATCACTCAAAAGAGACAATTTGACCCTATATATACCGGAGTTCTCGCGGACAAAACTACTGTCTCCGAACTTTCCCTTAGGACGTGTCGCTGGCGGATAGTTCCACTCACGTGACAACACATGACGAAGTCAATCGTCCGTGTTGTCATTATGACATGTTTAATGTCTTCACATTTATCATTGCTTCCTTTATTAGTATTGTTACTATTACTTCCTTCTCGACGCTGATTATTACCTGCATGGCAACAATTCATAACACTAATTTATCAGCTTTGCGTAGGGACTTTCATTGGCTCTGGCAATCAAATTGAGGGGTATAACACGTGACAGGTGGAATAACGCCAGTGACAAATTGCGATGTATCACAATACTTTATTGCAAGGAATACAAGTCTCCAAAGCAAATGATGTATCAAAACAGATCAGGAAATGGAACTATTGAAAATGGCACACAACATATTTCGATAATAACTCCCTCGATAAGTCACCAAAATCCCTATAAAACAAGGCCCGTCAAGAGTGATGTTGATAGAATTTTTTTTTTGGTATTTCTCATTTTCTCATCTTGAAGCTTGGTAAAAGAATTCAAGTATTCCCGTTGTAGTGCGACACGGAGATAGCATATTTTGGTGAGAATTTGGCGTCACCATTGTTACAGAAGTCACTGGTGTTACCACCCCAAGTAACACCAGTGACAATAACATCAGTGACATATTCGAAGTACAATCCATGCTCTGCATAGGTGAACTGCACAGTGACGTAACTGTTACCTTTGAATTCAACAATCCACGAACGTTCATTCAATGGCAACCTTTCCCTTCAGAGGTCATCAAGTCATTTGTAACATTGATAACACCAGTGAGTGACAGTAACCATACGCACTGCACTGTTGCAGCACACTTTATGATTGAAGAAAACTAAATTAAGAAAATATTTTCAGGTCGATTCGACTCCTCGTGTGCGACAGTGCTCCTGTGACACGACTCGTGTACGACAGTGCTCCTGTGACACGACTCGTGTACGACAGTGCTCCTGTGACACGACTCGTGTACGACGGGGCTCCTGTGACACGACTTGTGTACAACGGGGCTCCTGCGACACGACTCGTGTACGACAGTGCTCCTGTGACACGACTCGTGTACGACAGTGCTCCTATGACACGACTCGTGTACGACAGTGCTCCTGTGACACGACTAGTGTACGACTGTGTTCCTGTGACACGACTCGTGTACGACGGGGCTCCTGTGACACGACTCGTGTACGACGGGGCTCCTGTGACACGACTCGTGTACGACGGTGCTCCTGTGACACGAATCGTGTATGACGGTGCTCCTGTGACACGACTCGTGTACGACGGTGCTCCTGTGACACGACTCGTGTACGACGGTGCTCCTGTGACACGACTCGTGTACGACGGTGCTCCTGTGACACGAATCGTGTACGACGGGGCTCCTGTAACACGACTCGTGTACGACGGGGCTCATGTGACACGACTCGTGTACGACGGGGCCCCTGTGACACGACTTGTGTACGACAGTGCTCCTGTGACACGACTCGTGTACAACGGGGCTCCTGTGACACGACTCGTGTATTACGGGGCTCCTGTGACACGAATCGTGTACGACGGGGCTCCTGTGACACGACTCGTGTACGACGGGGCCCCTGTGACACGACTCGTGTACGACGGGGCTCACGTGACACGACTCGTG
>BSQZ01000008.1:370000-392500 GCA_033239005.1 Lamellibrachia satsuma | reverse complement strand
GGTCGTTCTATTGGAGAATAGTTATTGGGAAGAAGCTGTATTTGCGCCTTGTGAAGCAAATGTGAGGAGGTTTCATCTTGAGGAGGTTTCATCGTGAGGAGACTTCATCTTGAGGAGGTTTCATCGTGAGGAAGTTTCATCGTGAGGAGGTTTCATCGTGAGGAGGTTTCATCGTGAAGAGGTTTCATCGTGAGGAAGGTTCATCATGAAGAGTGAGAGTTGTGGTTGGTAGTGATACTAGTTTGTTCGTTATCTTGTAAAACATTATTACTCTGGTGTCCAGCGACGTATTTGTAATGACGGCCAGTTGAGCTCCTCAAATATTAACGCCACTGAGCTAGTGTTGACAACGTAATGACCAGTTGAGAGTAATTCCAAAAAAGGTCCAAATAAAACCATCGGGAAAACAAACTTTTAAAAATGACTCATGTTTGTTTTTACTGTTCGGAATCGCCACTGTGTTGTTTACTTTGCTGTTCAATTCTTGCTGCAGCGAGTGTCAATCGACAGTTAATCAGAAACTTAAGATGTGAGCTGCGGAAGCCGCCACCCACGGGACGGGGGCAACATCGTTGACCCGCGTGTCCGCCGTCAGTCGGTGGGTGGTAGGGTAGTCACGAAACGCGATGACAGATTGAAAGCTAACGGTGACTGTCGCCTTGTCGGGTTGGCCATAATTAAGACAAAACGACGAAATGGTCAATCGTCTTATCGGGCCATCGTCGTTGGACGTCGAAGTCGGCGGCGAAACCAGATAGTGGAAAAAAGCATTCCGGCCCGATGGAGTCGTTAGCGGGTCGTTAGAGGCGGCGATGGCGTTCGTTTTCGAAATGAGATTTTCAGCGAGTGCGACGCGCGGAGTGGTTGACAGTGTCCATGTGCCTGGCGTCTCTTTGAAGACAAAGACTGTCGGAGCAAGATTAATGTGCGACCGTTACATCGAGTCGTGGTCGCCATGTTGGTAGATTCGCAGAACAAGAGTTACTGACGAAGTGGCCATGTCGAAAGATTATTTATTTGGCCGCTCTTCGACTGTTGCTGTTCTTCGTCGTATTGTACGCTGCTGGCTGGCGGCCAGACCGACCCAAACCCGCACACCCACCACGCCAGTCGTCCTGACAGCCGGCCAGACCGACCCAAACCCGCACACCCACCACGCCAGTCGTCCTGACAGCCGGCCAGACCGACCCAAACCCGCACACCCACCACGCCAGTCGTCCTGACAGCCGGACAGACCGACCCAAACCCGCACACCCACCACGCCAGTCGTCCTGACAGCCGGCCAGACCGACCCAAACCCTCACACCCACCACGCCAGTCGTACTGACAGCCGGCCAGACCGACCCAAACCCTCACACCCACCACGCCAGTCGTCCTGACAGCCGGACAGACCGACCCAAACCAGCACACCCACCACGCCAGTCGTCCTGACAGCCGGACAGACCGACCCAAACCCGCACACCCACCACGCCAGTCGTCCTGACAGCCGGACAGACCGACCCAAACCCGACAGCCGGACAGACCGACCCAAACACGCACACCCACCACGCCAGTCGTCCTGACAGCCGGATAGATAGACAGACTCGAACAAGCCACTGACGACGCCCGGTGAAAACAAGCTGCTCTTTTGACGCCAGAACTAAGCGGACAACCTGACTGCGGGCCGCGGGTTAGAGAAGCGGTGTACACAATGGACGCGGAGCAGCAAGTCTTGCCAGGCGACTAAGTTGGCGTAATGTAATCGCATCGACACGGAATAAATTAAGCGGCCGCCGCAGGAAGAGGGCATTTTCATTGTCGGTGCAGCCGACTGTGTGATTTGATAGGGGAACTAGACACATATGTCTCGCCTGGGACCTCCGTCTGCGCCGTGCGTGCGCCTGCAGTCCCTGACTAGGGCCGCAGGGAGGGGTCCGCACAAACAACTGTTACGTCCGGCTGTCTATGTGAACTGTCGGATGGCCATAACACGGGTGATTATATAATGGCCGCCTTATGGACGATTATGTAATTCGCTATATATATATATATATATATATATATATATATATATATATATATATATATATATATATATATATATATATATATATATATATATATATATATATATATATATATATATATATATATATATATATATATATATACTATGTCTTAGTGCTTGTTTACTGGGGGCTAAGTTCCGAAAGGCACTACCAATGGAATGGCACTACCAATGAAAGGGCACTCACTACCAATGGTAAACAACGGCATACACGGTTTACTTTTTGTTTAGGTTTAGCCATTATATTTATTAAAAATAAAATAAATTATGTATGAAAGCTCCATTTGTGGACCATTCTATGTGTGAGAGAATTGGTTAGCAAAACACACGATATATAAATAGTTCGATATGTCATGTTACTTGTAGAAGGCTAGTGGTTTGTTCGAGGTAGCTTCGGGAAAAATGGATTTTTATGGAATTCCCATTCCATTTTATTAGATTTGTTGTTTTCATGTTAACATAACATGAAATAGAACAGTTGCTAATCGCAAAGATGGTGACGTCTGGAGATGTCTTATTCCAGGAAACGTTAATCGTCGAGAATATAACCAAACACGACAAATAAGGTTATACGGCAATAATTTAATTCACATTAAAGTAGCGCATCACATTTACAAATTTAAATACGTCTCATAAATGTACAGTAATTACAGACTAACATTATAAAATGTCTCATTTTCTATTCAAATATGTACACCTTGTTTGTCTCAACAGCCGCTGTTCACAGCAACACACTGATTGTCTCGGCAATCAGTGTGTAGGTTCCCACGATTACGTTCGTACACAACACTGGTACACGTGCGTCGTTGGAGGACGTCGGAATCAGTAGCAAGTAGTACGGCCCGACAGAGGCAAGTAGCGTTGGTTTCTGTCGTAGTAACATCAAGGTTATAAAGGACGTAACATGGACAAATGAAATCTACTGAAACGTTAACATAACAAACATGTAACCGCTTCTGAACATAATTGTTTACTTAAAACCCTACAAGAAATATTTTGGTATCACCTATTTACGAGTTTATCATCGTTTTGTAATAACAGTTCGGTGCATTTTTTGCAGATACATACATGTCTTTAAAAAGGAAAATAGCATAAAGGCTACCATGATATTTTTTGTTAATAATAATTCGACTGTGTGTCAATATTTACATCATATGTTAGCATATAACGGACACCTGGTCATTATGAACAACAATGTGTACTGGCCAACGAAAATTAACGGACACATGCCTCTATTTCCAACGTTTCCCGCGATACACATTTTGCGGTGAGATTACAGTGGCCTGAGTATCTAGGTAAAATTGTGATACATATATTTCTTTAAGTACGCATTATTCTACAGCACAGTTCACGTACTCTGACACAAAACACGAAAAACTGTATTTATGTATGTCCTCATTTCTTGGCGTGAACTCGACTTCCAGGAAGAGCGTTCGACACGACCACGCCCTGTGTGAACGCTGATAACTCCGGAAGCAGACGTTTCTGCGTCGCTGTAGTCTATTCACACACGCGTCGGCCGGCCGGGCGCCCGGTCTACTGCGGATGTTCATTGACACGCGTGTTGTGCTCACGCAGTGGTCAATTGTGTCGATTCTGACGTCGATATTCATCGCGCAAACACATGGGTAATATGCGGACAAACAGACGGCTTCCTTAATCTGGTCTCGCCAGTGGCGGTTGTTTCTGATTCGATAAAGCGGCAAACTCATCTGTGATTGCAGTAAATTGTAAAAATGTATGTGTGTGATATATAGAATTCCCTGATATATCACATCACTGGTATCGCATGTAAAGTCAACGGGTACAAATTTGTAAGAAATTATCGCAAAATATCGGCTCCATTTTCGACGAAAAACGAGCGAAACTTCAAACACACGTTGGCTTTTAACAGATGGATAACTGAACGATTATTGGATGTCCTGTTTAGTGCGATGTACATTCGCCATTGTGCGGAGGTGCAAGCAGACTCGAGATGCGATCATGGTAAACACATTACGACGATTTGTGTGACAGTCGTGGGAAGACTGCTGTATGACTAGAGGATTGACGACGGCCAATGTCAGGCCTCGAGCGCTGTCTCAACGACCAACGCTTTCAACATCTACAAGACGGTTCCAATACATCTGCCGTCAATGCTTGCGCTCTTAACAGATCATCATGTTTAATTGCCTACGCGCTACGGGACGGCTGATACATCTGTTTACTTCATTGTCCTCGGCCTGACGGTGGGGCGTCCACCACACGATGTCCGCTACGTCCGTTTACTGGCGACCGCCGCCGCCGCCGCCGCCGCGCTGTGCAGGTACGGGTGGTACCGGTAGCCGAACAGTCCGGCTGCATGCTGGGATATGTCTTCCGGTGACGTCATAGATTGCGCGACGTACGCCATGTGACCGGCGGGAATTTTCGAGGGAAGTGGGGAGGCGGCGGTGAGCGCGCTCGTCGGGCCGAAGGGGCCAAGGGGAAACGTCGACAGCGCCGAGGTGTCTCCTGCCAGGCCGAACAGGGTGGAGTAGAGGGCGCGGCCACCAGGTGTCGCTGTGTACGGCAGCTGCAGTAGCCGTGACGTGAAGGGGTTACTCCAGAGGGGGTCACGAGCGCCTGTCGACAGTTTTTCACCCGCGTCTGTACAACAAAAACAACAAACATTCGTTCACATGTACAATTTTACCAGACAGTCGTACAAGTACAATTCAATCATCAAACAGTATCGATCAGTCCACAATCCATAAATTCGTTATCACCCTCACCAAAAAGACATCGCTCCAGACTCCAGACAAACTTATTTACCCGGCCAAACATGTTGGAAAGTTGGAAAGACGCGTCACGTTTAAAAACTGGATTTACGTGGCGATGACGTCACGCTAAAGACGTTAATCCACTCAGACTGAAACGCCTTCTTAATACGTCGTGCTTAGATAATGACCTTTATCTACACGCGGCACTCGGTATCGATTGCCTGCACATTGCCCCAATAGAGATAGCGCACAGACCCGGTATCTGATTGCCGTCGCAAGAATTACTTCTGGAGGGCCGATTTTGGAAGGATTGGTTTAGATAGACCGGAAGACCCACTTGTATATATGGGTGTAGTAAATTTCCCCTTTTTGTGCGTGCCTCATAATCTCAGGATTGAGATTACTACGCCATTACTAGACGAACTGATATACTTGGTTGATTTGCTTCGCCGACTGACAGGTTTTGTTAGTTAACTTCACTATATATATATATATATATATATATATATATATATATATATATATATATATATATATATATATAGTATTATATATATATATATATATATATTTGTATATATATATACTACAAATACTATAAGAATATATATATATATATATATATATGTATGTATGTATGCATGCATGCATGCATGCATGCATGTATATATATATATATATATATATATATATATATATATATATATATATATATATATATACTACAAATACTATAACAGTAAATTTAAGGGAGCTCGTTTGTAACTCGACAATTATAAACGGCCCCTAACATTAACGTTTATCAAAAGGGGACTGCCCTTTCAGGAGAAACAAGCACATGCAAATGGTTATTAATTTTAATTAGTTATAATTGTTACACTATGACCTTTACTATTTACACTGTACTCATACAGGGAGTGGATATTAATTACCAAGGCTATAAAAATTCATAATCAAACCAGTTTTGTGTCGAATTTACTCTGCGTAATCTTATAATAAACCATAGACTATAGGTACTCGTACTCGGAGACATGCTACCCACACTGTGCAAGAAATATACTATAGACTATAGGTATACTCGTACTTGGAGACACGCTACCTACACTGTGCAAGAAATAGACTATAGACTATAGGTACTCGTACTCGGAGACACGTTACCTACACTGTGCAAGAAATAGACTATAGACTATAGGTATACTCGTACTCGGAGACACGTTACCTACACTGTGCAAGAAATAGACTATATACTATAGGTATACTCGTACTTGGAGACACGCTACCTACACTGTGCAAGAAATAGACTATAGACTATAGGTATACTCGTACTTGGAGACACGCTACCTAAACTGTGCAAGAAATATACTATAGACTATAGGTATACTCGTACTTGCATGGAGACACGCTACCTACACTGTGCAAGAAATATACTATAGACTATAGGTATACTCGTACTTGCATGGAGACACGCTACCTACACTGCGCAAGAAATATACTATAGAATATAGGTATACTCGTACTTGCATGGAGACACGCTACCTACACTATGCAAGAAATAGACTATAGACTATAGGTACTCGTACTTGGAGACACGCTACCTACACTGTGCAAGAAATAGACTATAGGTATACTCGTACTCGGAGACACGTTACCTACACTGTGCAAGAAATAGACTGTAGTCTATAGGTACTCGTACTCGGAGACACGCTACCCACACTGTGCAAGAAATATACTATAGACTATAGGTATACTCGTACTTGGAGACACGCTAACTACACCGTGCAAGAAATAGTTGCCAGTGCTACTTGGAATAATTATTATTTCTCGCAATTCAACAAGTCCTGCATATATTTATTCAGCAGCTTATGCTGCTATAAAACACGCGTTCACATGTATGATGGTGAACGTTGTATATGAGAAAGCTGGGATACATATCATTACAGCGGTCGGTAGGTGCGTTGTCCTGACAACGAAAACATGTTTGGCAAAACAAAGGCAAACGGCAGCTATTTTACGTCGAGCTATTTGGCGTTTTTCTTTTTTTTTTCTGTTTCACTCGAGGATACTGTCTTAATTTAATCGTGTATGTAGGCTTAGTCGTAAGCATTAAAGTTAAATAAAACGAGTTTTTTTTATAAACAAACTCATGTGGATTATCTTAATAATTACATGATACTGGGTAACACTAATAATACAGTAATATCGACTAGAACCCGTGAACATTCATGCCAATTTGAAATCAGCGAAATTTTTGGTTGCATCATAGTAGTAGTAATAACAGTAATAATAATAATAGTAATATATAAAGTACTTTGAACAGTCTCAAGGACTGGATGCAGCGCTATATAAGAACGTACCTTTACCTTTTTATAGTAATACTACTAGTAATAATAATATAGCGCGGTATTTTAACAATAAGTAAATCGAATGTATTTATACACCTCCGATTACCCACGGGCGCTAATTTCCCACTAAGATCTTTCCCATAAATCAGTGGCAGTACATCACATCACATCACATCACATCACAGATTTGTGCTGTAATTTCTGAGTATAAAACAACATGCCATATATATGCGAAATATCGCTATAAATCCGTCTGAGGGCGCCGCTAGATTAACATCTCAGCTGCCGTCGCACTCCGCAACAGCCGAAGATTGTGTCGTGGCGTAAAAACTTGCTTCACGACAACAGTATTTGCCCGACGAAAACTGACGTGTTTAACTGAGACGTTCTATGGCCAAGCGCGTCTGCAGGGTACACATTATGTTGCTGTGTGTGTAAACATGTATTTAAACATGTTCCCAATTCAATGTTTCACATGTCTCGTCTTAGAATCATACAATCTACCGGGTGGCAAGTGTCCACCACGACACGCCATTTAGAATCATACAATCTACCGGGTGGCAAGTGTCCACCACGACACGCCATTTAGAATCATACAATCTACCGGGTGGCAAGTGTCCACCACGACACGCCATTTAGAATCATACAATCTACCGGGTGGCAAGTGTCCACCACGACACGCCATTTAATTGTGAAGAAATCATCGGACAAACTATTAAATATTTTTTCACCGGGTCCTGCTCTATAGTATATATTATAACATATAGTGGTCCGGCTCTATAGTATATATTATAACATAAAGTGGTCCGGCTCTATAGTATATATTATAACATAAAGTGGTCCGGCTCTATAATATATATTATAACATAAAGTGGTCCGGCTCTATAGTATATACTGTAACATAAAGTGGTCCGGCTCTATAGTATATATATTATAACATAAAGTGGTCCGGCTCTATAGTATATATTATAACATAAAGTGGTCCGGCTCTATAGTATATACTGTAACATAAAGCTATTCGCATTTTCGCAAGTTGCCAGATCTAACGATCAAAGTCAAATATTTGGATGCTTTTAACCAACGTACATCCTGCACCCTTTTACTAAACATACTGCGCAGATTACTTCGACTATTCACACCGTACATATGTTAAAATCAACGAACCAACCTGATTCACGATGAGCTAAATGAATTGCTACTTATTATTATTAACAACGTGATTAACTTATTTTTTTCATACCCTTATAAACCCGTTCTCTGTAACTGTTAACATATACATTTCACTTTCGCACCTAAATATCTGGCATCAGATCGCAAACGGCTGCCGCATTGCTGAATCAGTAGTCGATAATGGCACATCAAAGCGATTCCCTACCCAAATATTTACTCTGCTTGCCGCTAAGTGGAGCCCTTATCAGCCGCGCAAGGCTCGACTTTGTCGACATGTAGACATTTCTGACGGCTCTAGGAACCTGCGCCTGTCGATATCACAGCGGGCATGTTGATTGCGGGATTGTAGGTAAATTCAGGCCTTACTGCATTTACAAAGAAATATTTAAACTAAATTATTATGTCACCTGAAAACAGCTTCGGAGACTACTGCCTTTATGAAGCCATAAAGATGGAACTAAGTGAACCTACTAACGAATATGCATTGTTATTATCTATAGTTATTTGTATTGCAGTTTATCATATGTGTTTGTTATTAAAATCATGATGAATTAAACTAAATGTTATGTCCATGATGATACTAGAAACCGACGAAGGTAGACAATTAATCAGGTCTCTTCATTCCAGTCTGCAACGTATTTTTCTGTTTATTTTATAAACGCATCTCTTACACCCATTCTCAATAGATCTATTATCCGTCCCATCTGTCTGCGGAGATAGCGCCTCATGTTAAAACTGAAGGCAGACGATCTGACAAGAAGATCATCACCATAGTTAAATCACGCAAGAATGAGGTGGCATATGACACATTCGTCAACATGTTCCAACCGTCCTGCTCAGCAATCTCTTATTTGTAAAACTGTCTTATAAAAACCGCCAAAATTTTTCGTCAACGTAATTGAGACAATAATAAATAGCGTCTGCTTAATTATTAGTCAACGTGAAGATTGTATAAACTTAGTTCCGGAATGGTGTCTTTTTGGTGCCATTGCACTGTATGCAATGAATGGATTGCGTTTGATGAATTCCGATCCACGTGGAAGGTTGCACTAGAACCGGCGGCTAGTGCCAGCGCTGTGGGTAGCAGTGGTAGCGGCCGTGCTGTTGTTGACAAGTGGGCACACTGAGTTTATGGAAACAAGCAGTTTTTTTCTGTACGACCAATTAATGGAACAGGTCCACATTTAGTACCATGTATAGAATATATTATGAAACTCAGCGAAGTACTTCCGACATATATTATTTTAGGCTGTTACACGATTTACAACGCACAATACAACGACCATGGCCACCGCTGTTACTGCTACGTATGTAGGGGATGTATTATATCATTTCTTACGTTAAATAGCAATGACAGTAGCGCTCAGTGACTGCCGCGTCACTACAGCTATACACACACTAATGTCACGCTGTTACGATTACGCACATTACTGCTACGCTGTTACGGCTACATACAATACTGTTACGCAGTTATGATTACGTACATTACTGCTACATACACCACAGTGACACTGACCTTGACATTGACTGTAGTGCGCCTTGAGACACTCCTCGAAATCGGCCTCGGAGCCCGGGCTGAGCGGCTTGTGGAAGTAAGTGTGCTGTACCTGCAGGAGCCCCTCCATGCTCTCCCTACACACACCGACACTACAATGTACGTACACACCGACACTACAATGTACGTACACACCGACACTACAATGTACGTACACACCGACACTACAATGTACGTACACACCGACACTACAATGTACGTACACACCGACACTACAATGTACGTACACACCGACACTATAATGTACGGACCGACACCGACATTATAATGTGTCGATACTCCAGTGCTCACTGTAAAGTATCTCTTCACGTTAATGCTCTATATATTCTTTTATCTAGATAATTAAAATGTTAGTTAGTATTTAGACTCAATGACTCTTTGAATAAGTAAGAAGACGGATGACATGGAAATGCTAGTATTTTGTTGATAGCTGCATGATAATAAGTTATAACGGCAAAAGTAAATAATTTTTTTTATTAAAAGTAATTAATATTAAATAACAGAAATTCCTAATTTAATATCATAATTCAATCAAAGATATGCATACATAAATAAAGTGATGCTCCAAAACGAATATATATATTATATATATATATATATATATATATATATATATATATATATATATATATATATATATATATATATATATATGAATCAAAACTATATGTTATCTATTTAACTGCGTATAAGCGAATAACACACGACTGGCAATTATATATATATATATATATATATATATATATATATATATATATATATATATATATATATATATTGCCAGTCGTGTGTTAGTTCGCATGTACGTACGCAGTTAAATAGATAACATACAATGAAATTCCTTTAAGAAGATTGTTGTAAGGGAGCTCACCTTTCTAACTCTGTCAGCCGCGAGGAATCCCTGAAGCCTTTGGCGAATGGATTACTGTCGATTTTTAATTTTGTGATCTGAATTTCGAGACAAAAACAACACACATTTATACAACAACAACAACAGCAGCTGTTGTTTGCACGGGTAGCCATTAAAACACACTGTCCCAGATATACTGATTATTTTTTAACGCTCGCTAGGGCACACGGCGAAACGCTAATGTCGCAACTGAACGTCTTCAATGCAAGTACGTAATGTCAAATGAATAGTAACTGTAAATAACCTGTACTCCAGTGGCACACACAGGACGAATTCGACGGTTCATACGGGCCTCCTCATTTCCGTCGAATAATTTCTGAGCTATTTCCGAACCTCCTAAAATTTACCTTTTGCGTGTCAGAAATGTTATACACATGTAGGTACAAACTGGCGTACACTCACCAGCTGGTTCTGGTAGGCCGTTACAGCGATGAAGACAGTCTCCGGAAAGACAAATGTGCGGAACTCCTCGGCTGCCAGACTGTGTATGGAGCTGGCGTCCTTCTTTTTTACGACGTGAATGCGGGGCTGATACTTGTGCATGGAATTTAGAATTATCTGCAACAAGATGCAGATTTATGAATAAGCTAAAGTATACGTATAAACGCAACATATACAAATGTGTACGAATTAAAGAAACAATTGTCCAAAGAGGACAGGGCTGATTTATACAAAGGAAATAATTATATTGTATTTACTAGTAATAATAATATGAATCAAAAACGTCAACAAACCTTTCATAATTAACCTTGCCTTTGCACTACATTTAGAATAGTATCGTTATCCATGTAATTAAACCGTGACATGACGCCTTCCAATCAATGTCTACCTCCAGCGTGCGTGGTTAGAAGCACTAGATGGCGTCGTACTTACGTGTCCGCCCTTGTCCAGCATGTTGTTCGTGAGTTTCGTCTTCTCGAACGACACCGTCTGCTTGACGAGTTGTGCACCGCTGAAGGGCGAGTCAGGGTGGACGTACAGTCTGGTGGGCAGTGGGGGGTCAGCCTTGCCAGCGACCAGCCACGATGACCGGTGGTAGGCGTAACGGTAGCGCTTGTTGTCGACAGGAACGATGTCCATGAGGACGGCGTAGCGCGTGTCGGGGTCGAGGCCGGAGAAACTCACTCGTAGTGTCGGGAACATGCGCCTGCAAGAGGGAACGAGTTGTAGACGGATGGCGAGATGGTTCGATGTGGTCTACTTCTCATATGTTCTGGCACTCAATTCCAGCACATTTCGGAAAGAGACCAAGTAAAGATGCTGGTGTTTAGTCGGTAAGGTATTCTTCACAAAATAATGGATTTTATGAGACAATATTTCTAAACCGTAAAATGTTCATTGATCTGTGAATGTAAATGGGTTTTCATTTCAACTTCGTTATTAGATTCATAGAATATGATTTATAATATATGATCTACAGCCTAACACAACTATTTGAATATGAAATGTTTTTTAATGCGTAATATACATGCACATATAAAATTATTTAATATACAGTCCAAATTCCCTGTCCTTTGTCCACATTGGCCAGGTGGCTGCTATGGACAGTACAGTTCAAATTCCCAGCCCTTTGTCCACATTGGCCGGGTGGCCGCTATGGACAGTTGGCGGACAGTGCTAACTAATAGGAAGTAATTCGGGACTTTCAAAGTTGTCCGTTATATATGTATATATATGTATATGTATATGTATATATATATATATATATATATATATATATATATATATATATATATATATATATATATATATATATATATATGTATATACATATATATGTATATATATATATATATATACACATATATGTATATACACATATATATATATATATATATATATATATATATATATATATATATATATATATATACATATATATATATACATATATATATATATATATATATATATATATATATATATATATATATATATATATACATATATATATATTTCACATATATATATATATATATATATATATATATATATATATATATACACACACACACATAATACTATATTTCAGATAAATAAATCCATCTACAAACAAGTATTTATATACTATATATATATATATATATATATATATATATATATATATATATATATATATATATATATATATATATATATATATATATATATATATATATATACATATATATATATACATATACATATATATATACATATATATATATATATATATATATATATATATATATATATATATATATATATATATATATATATATATATATATATGAGCAAAAAAATTATCAGTTACAACAAATAAATAAGTAAAAAATATACACATATTAAAAATAAATACATTCAAAATAAAAACATTCAAAAGTAAATAAATAAAAATATATACGTGCATATTAATATATACATTTATAGTGTTCATACATTTTTATCAAATTAGGTTCACGCACGCATGCACGCACGCACGCACGCACACACACACAATCATGTGTTGACAGTCGGAATTAGTCAACGTTTATAAATATATATATATATATATATATATATATATATATATATATATATATATATATATATATATATATATATATATATATATATATATATATATATATATATATATATTACTATGATGCGCAGCTATATATTACGAAAATTAGTTGCATGGACAATAGGTTTTACTGGACAAATTAACAGGTATCATACTATCAATCCGCGTTGATTGTGCGACTGTAAGATGACCGCTCTTCCCCTGCCGTTGTGTCGGTCTGACTACGAATCACAGAAAGCTACGAATAAACCGTAACCATAGATTATGACACGACGAGTTTCCCATATATCAAGTGTGCCAGAGTGTGGTGTCTCTTAAATTAAGCAATGCATTTCCAATGGCGTTCTGTTCTCTTTAGGCATGCATATCCGAAGTACATATTAAGTAGGCAGACAATGGTTATAGTTGCGTGCGCGTCGACCAGTGTCAACATGTCAGACAATATGGAAATAGCGACCGGGTTGCGCCGCTTTCATCTTCGTTCCGTTGTCAACACAGTTGATTTCGCAGTTATAGCAACCGAGTCTGCGCCGATCTCATTTCACGCATGCGAGCATTCCGCGCCCCGCCACTGATGACCGGTGGCCGTTTAGCTCCAACAACCGCAGTCGGCATTGTCGTTGACTTTATCTGATCACTTTTCAATGATGTCACTTGAACCACACAGTCGAGTCGTTGATGAACCTCACACCTCTGTCGAGACGCCGGGTTATTAGCGGCGACGTCCGTCAACGCAGGCATTCACCGCGGCCGGCTCACGCCGACGGAACTCATAGAAAAGCGCTCTGTCGAGGAGCGTGCCTCCGAGGCATAAGCTTCGCTGGATAATTGCACGTTTGCTAAAATCTAGTTTGTGTACAAACAAAACAGCTGGCATCTGTTCGATAGCTAATTTGTACGACCACGCTAGGGCAAAATGCGGAAATTTTAAATAATAATAATGTGATGCCCGGCTTGTACTGTCTGTCGTGTATACACACGACTTAGGTTAACATATGGAAGTGTTTCTCCAGTTCCTCCAACTTTATTGTTAACGAAGTTGTGTTGTATATATATATATATATATATATATATATATATATATATATATATATATATATATATATATATATATATATATATATATATATATATATATATATATTTATATATATATATATATATATATATATATATATATATATATATATATATATATATATATATATATATATATATATATATATATATATATATATATATATATATAGTTGCTTATTTTATAATCATCACCATACATGTAAACGGGCGGATTAAACAGCCTGATTTCGGAATTGCGTTATCGACATCAAACACATTCCCGTCAACCCATGTTATTACGACACCCTGGCACTACAGCCGTGTTTACGGCCGTCCCAAGCAGACAAGATATCATCGCCACGCCGCCACGACGACACTGACGCGTAATGTTTGCGAATGCTTTCAGCAGCGCATTCCGCCGCCGATAGATGATGCCCCTTCACTAATTTGCAGCAATTTGTGTGGCCCACGCTGATGGAGACGGCTGATGGAGACGGCAGCAGCAGTCGCGGCCTGCAGCATCTCAGCGCCGAGGCGAGCGGTCAGTTCGCCTAAGTCCCGCGTGCCCATTAATGGAAGCTCGTATTTTGTATTATAGTAGCACGTGCGTGCGTGCGCGCGCGCGTATATGTGTGTGTGTATGTGTGTGTGTGTGTGTGTGTGTGTGTGTGTGTGTGTGTATGTATGTATATATATGTATATATATGTATATATATATTGATATATATATATATATATATATATATATATATATATATATATATATATATATATATATATATATATATATATATATATTTATATATATTTATATATATATAGATATATATATATATATATATATATATATATATATATATATATATATATATATATATATATTACATCAACTATATTATTATTAGTATGTTGCTTAAACACAATATCTGCAATATTATTTATTATCATGTTACCTATTCTAAGCATCAACGTTTAAATTTAAAAGAACTGTCATGTGGTTTGAATCCATATATTCCACTATTACTAACCTTCCTGTTTTCGTGATGATCATTTCCGTGCCGAGTTCGTGGAACTTGCCCCACAATTCCTTCGTCTCCAGTCGACAGTGAATCCCGGCGAGTTCCTTCGAACCGCTTCCGGTCGAGATTGCGCTGTTAGCACTCGGCGACTTACGGTCGGAGATGTTCGTCGTTACGAAGGCGCTGCTGTCGACTTTGAGCGTGGGCGACGTGGACGGTGTCGGAGACGGCGACGGGGGAGTCGGAGACGGTGTTGGCGTGGGCTGGTAGGAACTCGTCGCTGCCTCGACCAGCTTCTCTGAGAGAAAAACACAAATACACACCCATTAGTGTGTCATATACTCACCCATTAGTGTGTCAAATATAATTTACGTTTTCACTGGATATATAATTTCGTAACAGTGACGTCGTATTCATACTCGTCGGTGACGTCACATACAAAATGGCGATCGGTGAATCAGATGGTTTCGTTTGTCGTCGACCAGTCTGCGTTTTGTTTACGACAAGTCGTCATTGAAGGGGCTCTGCAGCTCCCATCCACTTGTCGCGCGCGCCTAATGGGCCGCAAAAATTTCCAGCTGTCGCATCGCGTTGACAGTCATCGTGTCAACCCTTCCCTGGTTGGGTGGAAACTTAACGGGTCAAGTACACCAAGACACGGCTCGTTCTGGCAGCTGTCTGCCATCTTCACCAACTACGGCATTGTCATTAGGACGAGCACTGAACATGCTCACTACACTCTATCTACTAATATGTGTGTAACCGCATGTGAACGTTACATAACTATCAAGAACGCCTTTGGATGACAATGCAGACGGAGAAGACACTGTAGTGACATTGTCAGCTGCAAGGACAATTTAGTCTCATTAGCCGATCAGAACCAACGGCGGATATCAAGAGTCTTCGATCATGTGAACACCAGTATAGTTTCCTCCAACCTGACTTCACAGTTAAAACATGACAGAACTCCGGACTAAATCCTTGTTAACGTAATCGACGGAGCATGCACGTATTAAGTAGTGCGGTCATGGCAGCATTGCAACACCCCAGAGACTACACAATCTGCAGCCAGCGGTGCAACACGCACATGGCCAGCGATGCACGGAGTCTACAGCGGAGACAGATATCCCGCGCCACCAGCAAACCAGTCGCCGTTCGCATTCGCTGTCTGATTTTGACGGGAATGTGTAACAGCCACTTAGGCGGCGAGTCGGAACGCGCTTGTCGGGCAAATATTTATTTTCAGAACGATGACGAACCAGGCGCGCTTCCAAGTGTTTGATGGCGATGGCGAAGGGTCTGGTCGTCGCTCAGGCTGTGATGACAAACGATCGCCACTTGCTACGCAAATCGACGCAAAATCAACAAGCCGAGCTTTTGCCGATTTCATCTGCAGCCGCGGAAAGCGAAGTGTCATCATTTGTCTGCCTGTGACAAGACATCACAATCGAGTGCGAAAAAAAATCCACATGAAATGATGTTGGCGTGAACCGAAAAAAAACACGAAAGACGTTAATACTTTAAGTTAATATTAAATAAATAAATATATATATATATATATATATATATATATATATATATATATATATATATATATATATATATATATATATATATATATATATATATATATATATATATATATATATATAAAATGAATACCCTTTAGGCTGTTCACACATAGACAAACGTATTATATAACTTGGAAAAATGCAATAACATCAGATATGCTGAACAGGTTCGCATTACTAGGAGAGTTTACACCATTTTGTAGCACAGGAAACGTTTCATGTACGACAATAATTTATCAGATGTATTTTGTTGCTGTGCAGTTAACCGAGGTGTACATTCATGTACATCAATTCAAATTCATTCATTCATTTATACTGGTGGATCCTGCTTAACTTGGCTATGGAAGAGAACGGTAGATTCAATTCAGCCGGCGAGAGAAACGTGCATAATTGTTTACCACATAATTGTTTCATCCAACAGTAAACATCCTTTTCCAAGGAGGTTGCTAACGCTACAGGCCAGTATATGCGAACGACCATACCTTCATAAACATCTTGAACTGTGGAGAGAACGTGCTTCCATGTTTATACGATAAATATAGGAACACACCACAGCAAGACAGACACCCGATATTTACGAATTTCGGAAACGATTTTTTCTTCCGGCTTTCACTCTCAGAACTGTGGACACGACTATTCCATTGTGTACTTGGTGGCGTCACATTTCCCGACGTTTCAAATGCAAAACCGCAATTGAGTGTGACCTGTTTAATGTGTCACGAAACCACATCCCTGGTGAAGAAAGCTGGCAAGCACAAGTTTACAAGCATTGTTTTGATTTTGTTTAGTAAATGTTTAGATATTTAACTGATAACACTTTGGGCATGATCGTTAAAACCTTAGAGTTACCAAAAACGTTCTTGGAATTAAGATATGTTAATTAGAATATGTTATAGACTTACCCTCTACAATAAATTATTTAGGGGGTGGATTGGAATTAAGACATATTATTTGTAGAATATGCTGTAGGTGTACCATCTAAAATAAAGTTATTTTAAATAAGCGGAAATGATCACATTAATATGCATTGACCCAAAATGAAGCCAAAAATTATACGTATACGGTAAACGTTGAGATTAGTGCGGTTAATTCAAGGACGCCTCTATGATAGAATGTATCTATAAATAAAATTAACGTTTGTAAGCGTGTTCCACTAACATCTCTCTAAATGAAATCGATGTGACATTACTTTTGCACCGATTTCCCTAGACCCATATCTCGTCAAATACGTGTTATTTGACGGATGCGCCAAGAAACAATATCTTTCGAAAGTCTGATCAATTCGGCAAACTGGCGCTCATAAACGACGCCTAACTAGGGTGAGCGTACAACATCGGCGCATAGGTAATATTTTACAAAGTAGGAAACTGAAAATTAGCATGAAGGGACTCGAGGGATGGTAAAACATATCAATATATTTATGCAGATAAACTCCATAGCAGATCGGTCGATATGGAATTATTATTTTTACTTCAATAAAGAAAAATCGGTTAAGTGACCGTATACTCATCAAAGCTCGTTGTAGACCAGTGTCCATGCGAACGTATTTATTCGCACGCTGTTTCTGCAGTATTGTCAAGGAGAACATATATAATACGACTTATATATACACGACTTAGCCATGGGGGACACATTAAAGAGAAACGCGTGTACGCGTGTGTACTGCACACAATAAACAACAGCGTGTTTATGCGCACAGTAAATAAACAGACACGCCGCCGAAGCGCCGCTCGCTCTGCGGTGGCGACCAAGTAGCCGTTACTTCACGGCCGACGGCTTGACCGCATGTAGCCTCTGGCGTTGTTGGCCGGACGTTTTCCCGACAGGGACCGTGGACAGCTATTCCCCGCCACTGGGACTAGCCAGACGCCGGGTCTGGTTTCCCGCGATAGCACGCCGGACCCCGGAGCCTTTCATGTGACGCCAAGAGTGACTTATACTAGTTATAGAGATTGGTTGGCGAGGTGACTGGGGTAGCAGAAGGGAGTGAACCCGGGGTCCGAGAGCGGGGTAACCTGCTACGCTGGAAGCTAATACTTGCTGACAACGTAGTTGATTCATGTCCCGTTAGCCGGGAAACAGTTGATTCGTGTCCCGTTAGCCGGGAAACAGTCAGTACGATACGATCAGCAGGCGAAACAACACCAGTGACGCTGCTTTTATTATATTTTTGTTCCTCATAGAAATATATTGGCATATCAATGTTATTAGATATTATTACACTATATATATATATATATATATATATATATATATATATATATATATATATATATATATATATATATATATATATATATATATATATATATATATATATATATATGCACTTCATCTCCCAATGTTTTATTATTAATCATATTTTGTTATGATAATCATGTGTTGTCAGTAGGAATTGGTCAACGTTTATATATATATATATATATATATATATATATATATATATATATATATATATATATATATATATATATATATATATATATATATATATATATATATATATATATATATACACACACACATAAACAAATGTTAACCAACTCCGACTATCAACACATGATTATCATAACAAAATATGATTTAATAAAACATTGGCGAGATGAAGTGTTATATTAATACGTTATATAATCCAAAGTGTTACTATAACAATACGCATTGATAAGACACGTTGTCCCCTTAATACAGTAATATTAAAAGAAATATTACATCATTCCACCTCCCAAACATTAACATTGCACCAATTTATTTAAAAACGAAATTAATATAGTTCTGCATCGTAATAAAAGATTGGCAACACGATAATTAATCTTACGTGGCTTTCCTGGTCGCAAAATACGCGGGCGGGTAACGTAACTGCGAATAAAGGTAAATGTAGCGGAACGTAGTATATTAATAACAATTATCATTTCGTAGCCTGAAGGAAAACGTATTCGCATCAACGTTGATAAATCACCCTCTAATAAACGTGTCACTATCATTTCCCTTCCGTAATTGGATTATAAACATGGCGTACAGCCTCATATTGAATGTAATGAACACTGCTGCTTTGATTTGATCTTCTCTAAATACTGGCCTCGGTGGTAAATGGATAACGGACTACACCAAAATGTTTGAAACTTTTAATTTGAAGGACATCACATGTTCCGGGTAAGTTTAATAAATATATGTTAATTTATTAAATACAACAGATGTTAGCTCATTGGTTGTGTTACACTGTAACATTGGTTGTGTTACACTGTAACATTGGTTGTGTTACACTGTAACATTGGTTGTGTTACACTGTAACACACCGGATGTTTTTTCGTCGAAATGTAAATCTGGGTATACAAACACACACAGATGTGTATTATATTTATGCATTGAAACATGTCACACACTGCGTTATTTCCGGTTTTTAGTTTACCACCAGGCAACGTTTTTATTACAAAAGATTCGACTTATTTTATGAATATTATTTATAAATATATCACGTTATACTGTCCACACACACACACACACACACACACACACACACACACACACACACACACACACACACACACACACACACACACACACACACACACACACACACACACACACACACACACACATATATATATATATATATATATATATATATATATATATATATATATATATCAGTGAGCGATTTCTAAGTAGGTTCTAGTTTGACTGAGAAGCGTATGTGAACATTGAGATTTTTTAATTACTGAAGACAGTAGTATTTCTGGTGCCTGAAATTTGCTACTGAATTACACATCAGAGAAATTATTTTGGTTAAACAAAGCTACTGATTTCGAGATTTTAGCAACGTATTTAATACCAAAACATTTTTATTTTACTAATGTTATATAATAATGTATATGCAAACATGTGCGCATATAAACATATATTCAATCATTTGCATGAATACAAGTGAATGTAATAGCTAGCCTAGTGTACTAAAACAAGTTAATTGTAGGGAGACACAAAAGTTACAATTATCCGCTCTTTCGCAATGATTTGTAATAATTTGACACCTTGTCGTTTTTGATTACGCTCCGGTCATAACAGCGTGCTAACTGTCTACAGCGTGTGAACAGCAACAATTGGGGTGGCGGTGTCACGCCTAGTGGCGTTAAGACGTCGCACTTACCTAGTGGTGCGATGACAGTGTCGGTGTCTTCTTCCGCCTTCACACGGACACTGTCCGTTTTTGTGGTGGACGCCATGAGAGCTGCTATGGAGAAGGCCGACGCCTTGGATGAAAGTTGTGGCTTCGGGGGCGAAGTCGGTCGGTTGGCGACAAGAACGTCTTCCATGGCGACGGCACCCGGAGACGTCGTCGCGGACAGAAGAGGGCCAACGAGTGACGGGGGTGGAATGGCGTATCCGTCTGTACGGTCGGTCAACCACCGCCGCTGTGCTGCGTCTCGGTCGGGCAGCGGTCTCAGACCCGTGATCCTGCGCCCACCCGTGTCCGAGATCGTCGTTTACGGCAGACGGGCGAATTGGCGCAGACAACTACAGTGCACATCCGGTGAACGGACAGGGAACTTGGTCAATGTTGAGCCTGGCAAATGAACAACAACGACACTGGTTCCAGCGCTGTCTGGCGGCTGTCAGAGCGCGCGCCACTCAGAGGCCGCTCGCGCTCAACGACGCGCTCATTGGTCGAGGCGACCTAGCGTAGACGACACCGAGCCGCGACTCCCCGCCTGCAGGGGGCGGTGCCTTGACTGTTGGCAGGCGATTAATTGGTCATTTCGATTTAATCGTTTTCAACACACGACTGCACTTGATTAAGTGTCATTGTGTCGTGGAACTGCACTTGACGTTCTAACAAGAACGAGCTCCGTGACTCGACCCAGCAACGCCGACGGTTAATAAAGCTAAAATATTAATCGAAAACTCGCACGGTATTGTCTGCACTGCACGGCGTCGCGTACTGTCAAATGAACCCGCGTACAACACGACCCGCTCCCCCAACCCAGTGCTCCTTTCATCCCACATTCCTTTCCCGTGTCATCCCTCTCCCTTTACACGTCCCCCGTTCTCGTCTCCCACTCTCCCCAAGCCGAATCACTCCTGTTCCATACGGTCTTTATTCGATGCTTAAGAAGACGGGGAAATCGTCAATGACACTTACATGGGCAGCGTTATCGCCCCACACGTAGTCTCGTAACACAACATGGCCCCAGGTCTTCTACTTGGGTGGCACTCATGTATAATATATTACTGGCCCGTCAGCGGCGCCCACACCGGCGCTGCCGTCGAAGCCAGCCGGCAGCTATGGGCGCGAGGAGCCGCGGCGTGTAGGGCTTCGACGGCCCGGGCGCGCGGCTGTAAAATGTTCACAGGTTCATGCTTGAACGAATTGATAAAATCGCAATCAACGTTTCGGTTTCGCTGCTACTCGAAGCCGCCGGCACACTTCACGCCGAGCTGATTGTCATATTTATGATGCTTCGTATCATCGGGATCAACAACAACGTCTTACATAATTACAGCAGCGTAACGTGGTCTTCCCCCATTGTTAATGCCCACGGAAACATC
>BSQZ01000008.1:0-365000 GCA_033239005.1 Lamellibrachia satsuma | reverse complement strand
TCATCGAGGTAGCGTCAATAACCGACACCGGACGTGACGACGATCACGTTTCCAGCGTCCCAACGATACGGACAGCCAGGCGTTTCCGGTTTTATGAGCGTTCGTTGTTTGTTTATGTCCGGTCCGCTTCTCTGGAGCCGACTTCATTTGCGGCGCTCGTGTCGAAACCGCCAAGTAACTCGAAACGCACTGTGGAAATCCAACTCCCGCGAGAGCGCGATTTCAATCAGAGAGTTTGACCCGTTCCGCCGCGAGGTCGACATAAGCGATAAAAAAGCCGTCGGGTGGTATCGGTTTGCTGGTTATTTACATTGTTAATTTACATATAATGCCGACGACCCGCCGACAAGCACGTTTTAATGATCTGCTAATTTGGGAATGTGCTCGCGCCTCGAAAACAATACGACTTCAGTAGCGGGGAGAAAGTCGTCTACCAGCCGTGTTTATTTTCGGTGCCTCCCGAGCGTGGGCTGGTGGTCGGAGGTCTCGCCGGGCGCCGGGTGTTTTTCTGACCTCATGTTCGTCTGTGACACGTCGCCACAACTCAGTCTCTAATGGGCCGTCGCGGTCATGTTTGCTGTTTTTGGCGGCGCCGCAATTCTTTAATAATTGCCTGGTGTTGTTATTTCGATAGCTGTGAACAACCTGATATCTGTGGCGGTGAATCACGATCCACGAAGTGTCCGAGTCTGTCATTAAGTTGAACTGTACGCGCCGACTACTGGAGTTCGTTACACAACCCATACAGCTAACAGAGCAGTACTTGAGATGATGGAAAGCTACTCTGGAAAGAGGGACAGGATATCATTCATGAGTTATCAACGTTTCCATTTTCACTTCAATTAATGTTTGTCCAAACATTAAGTAATTTAATCGTTTGTCTGATGATTTCACAAAAACTACATACAAAAGTTGCACAAACGAGCTAGCATGCTGCAGTGGATACTAGGTAGGTTTGATTTTTCACAAAATGGATTTGAAATGAGACTAGCAAAAATCGAATTGAGGAGGAACCTTTAAGCGAATTGAGGAGGAACCTTTAAGCGAATTGAGGAGGAACCTTTAAGAGAATTGAGGAGGAACCTTTAAGCGAATTGAGGAGGAACCTTTAAGCGAATTGAGGAGGAACCTTTAAGCGAATTGAGGAGGAACCTTTAAGCGAATTGAGGAGGAACCTTTAAGCGAATTGAGGAGGAACCTTTAAGAGAATTGAGGAGGAACCTTTAAGAGAATTGAGGAGGAACCTTTAAGAGAATTGAGGAGGAACCTTTAAGAGAATTGAGGAGGAACCTTTAAGCGAATTGAGGAGGAACTTTTAAGTGAATTGAGGAGGAACCTTTAAGAGAATTGAGGAGGAACCTTTAAGCGAATTGAGGAGGAACCTTTAAGTTGAATTGAGGAGGAATCTTTAAGCTATGTTATATGAGCTTCAGTGACGAACTGGAACATGACACACTCGGACCCAGAGAACTAGCAGTAACATAACAGTAAAGCTTATAAAAACATTCTATACGTCTCTTCTATACTCCACGCTTTAGGAATTTTACTATGCATACAATTATATATACACACTACTGCATTTTCTGCTGGCGACGGATGCTTCATCTAACTAAGACAATGTCCTATATGTGTATACAGAATACAATCCTATTCGCGCATTTCACGTCGTGCAAAAGTAATATATTTCCATTCTTGTGTCGCGGAATAGAAGCCGATGATTTAGGGGAGGAAACGGCGCACGCTGTGTCTTAAAACCAGTTTGTCAGTGTCCCTTTGCTGACGTCAATCACTACGTTTTCGGGACGCGCTTCTCCGAACATTAATTCATGACATTTTGTCTGTCCAAAATGGTATATTGTTAAAAACACTGAGAAATGTAATGGCACCATGGTCTTCCAAGGTTGCTTCCTGGATATATCCCTATGTAGTCCATATACACGTAATATTATTATTTATTATATTGTTTGGAATTTCTTTCAAAAACCTTCATTAGTAACTACTAAATCGCAGTTTTTTTCTAAAACGATTAGACCTGGCCCGTGTAGCAGGTTGCTTGTAACCCCGTAGGTCTACACCCGTAACCCCTGTGTGTGCCTCCGCTGATCCCTCGGTGTGTGCCTCCGCTGATACCTTGGTGTGTGCCTCCGCTAATACCTCGGTGTGTGCCTCCGCTGATACCTCGGTGCGTGCCTCCGCTGATACCTCGGTGTGTGCCTCCGATGATACCTCTGTGTGTGCCTCCGCTGATACCTCGGTGTGTGCCTCCGCTGATAGCTCGGTGTGTGCCTCCGCTGATACCTCGGTGTGTGCCTCTGTTGATACCTCGGTGTGTGCCTCCGCTGATACCTCGGTGTGTACCTCCGCTGATCCCTCGGTGTGTGCCTCCGCTGATAGCTCGGTGTGTGCCTCCGCTGATACCTCGGTGTGTGCCTCTGTTGATACCTCGGTGTGTGCCTCCGATGATACCTCGGTGTGTGCCTCCGATGATACCTCGGTGTGTGCCTCCGCTGATACCTCGGTGTGTGCCTCCGCTGATACCTCGGTGTGTGCCTCCGCCGATACCTCCGCGTGGGAGCATAGTTGGCCTAGGTTACTGGCAGACGCGCCTCTGGGAAAAGTTTTGGGAATTATTAAATGTGTAAGTGTATTCACACGCACACGCAAACGCACTCACGCACAAACGCAATTGAGAAAAATCCTCATTTTGTAGAGGCGACATCATGGTTAATGACACGTTACATTTTCACCATACCATTCAATAATCCTTGACCAATAACCCCAGAGTAAAGCCGCCAAGCAGGGTGCAAGAAAAACTATAACATATGTACTGCGGGGTTCACGCCTTCCCGGAGAGAAACATAAAGGAGGACGAGTTGTTTCGAGAGTAGGCCTACATGTACAGCCTGGCAGCATGCGGCCAGCTGTCGGAGCCAGTACGTCGCCACCGGCGTACATAATGCGCGTCACTGGCTTATCCGAATCTGAAATCGACGGTTGAACGGGAAAATTGAAAGAAACGGGAGAACGCAACGCGATGACTTGGATGAAATGTTAATTAGACAGTGCGCGGCTCAGTGCGATGACGTACGTTCGTTCGTTGACGATCGTCCCGAGTCCACCGTGTTGGTTCAATGAATCAGTTGCTTTGACTCTGAAACAGGATATCTAGGCCGTTGGAGTGAATTTAGGACGATAACGACACCGTAGTCATTTCGAAATTAATATTATATTTAAACGATACCTGTTACGTAATTGTGATATATATATATATATATATATATATATATATATATATATATATATATATATATATATATATATATATATATATATATATATATATATGTATATATATATATATATATATATATATATATATATATATATATATATATATATATATATATATATATATATATATATTTATTTATTTATATATATGTGTGTAAACACCGCTTTTAGACTAACTTCGGGCAAGAGCAATTCACTGAGGTAATAGGGAATTATTCCGTTCCATTCAATATATTTGATTCTATTAAACGACTGATTCTTTTATCCGTATTTCTGTTAGGCGGAGTCCATTGTAATTGCAATGTAGGCCATTTATAAAAGGCCTATGTGATGTGTGATACTTGTGTGGTGTTAGGACTCCCTACCTTGTGGTGTATTCAGCCCTTCCTATCAGCGGATATCGCGTGATCGACACTATACGCCTCCGTCAGACTATCGAACTCTTAGGTAGACTAGTAGATGCACTAGAACAGTAAAGATGTGACATATTGATCATTTTATGTTGCCTACATGTATGCGCACATAAATAGTTCTACAAAATGTCAAGGACGGCTAAACCAGACGTTTCGGATACATCGTATTTTGGAAATTCTGATGTTCATTAATATTGTTGACGTGTCTTAAAACCTGATATCAGTTCGCGTTGTTAAGTCATCAAACGATACAAACGAAATGATGGAGAGATGGCTCTGTCGTGTCCAAGAAGCCTGAATGTTTCGACGTATTTATTGCTCATTTGTGCCCGAGCAGCGGTCGAGTTATCGGCGCGAGATAATCAACTGTTTGCCGAGCAGATTACTCGGCCGGTTGTGTGATTTCAGGCGTTCATTGCGACGCCAGATGCGTCGGCATAATGAGACGCAACACCGCGTCTCCCCAAAGGCAGCATGCGCACTATAGCGAGGACCGGCTGACAGCGGTCGTACGGCGGTCGTACAGCGGCTGTACGGCGGTCATACAGCGGTTGTACAGCGGCTGTACAGCGGGCACCCGGACGATGAATCCGTGCTACAATCCAACGGTATACGTTGAGTCGAGTGAAACTCTATGTGGAACAAAAGCCACAGCGTGACGATTGTTCACACAATGAAATGTCATAGTATGCCTGATAAGTGGTTATGGTTCGCAGTTGTGATAATCGAAGAAAACAGTTGTTAGTTGATACGTTGAGCCGTTAAGTATAATAACACTGAACGCGTACTAAGCATCTTAAATAACAATATCCTTATAAAAATCTGCTTGTTTTTCTGGCAAAAAAAACAGGGTCTATTATACATGACGTTCTTCGCTGCAGTTTAGATAAATAATTGTAATTGTAATTGTTTTCTGTAATTTCAAGACCACAGAACCACAAAGAAAGAACTTTTTCTGTTGTACATGTGTGATTATTTTAACAAATCGACTGAAATGTGTTTGACACACACAGTTTACGACTAGAAGAAATATGATATTAGAATAAGAAAGCTCGCGTGTATAGGACCTATATACTGCATGGACGAATACAGTGTGTATTTACACGTCAAGGATGTGCTAAATAGAAAAATATTTATCTTATCCATCTTGAAAAAACTGCATTTGATGACGATTATATTCTTGAAAGTCACATTCGTTCCCATTCAACGTGAAAATGACGTACACAGTCGACGGCGATTTAGTGAATTGCCTAAAGTAGTATTACTATCGGAATGGTCCCCTTTTAAAAACACATTCATCGTTTTCTTGTCCCATTTTAATTAGTTATTAAAACCGCTGAGCAATTTTAATTTGTTGTTATTAAAAAACTTAATTATGTATATAAATAACTAGTTATAATAGACATATAGCTCTTACACAATCGAATCATCGTTATGTGAATGTCATGGACACACGCTGAATTGATCGGCACGCCAACTCTCTCGGCGTTGACGCACGTGGAGACGTCGTGTCACATGGTCAAGTGATGAAATAATTGGAAAATTATCAGGCCGACATCTTTTATTAGTATGACGCCTGTGTAATCCCGTCGGTTCGTCCCCAGACCCGGTGCTGGACGACACGTGCTCGTGTCAAGCGTAGGCCGACACTCTAAGTCCAGGGATGGAACGGTCTCCACTGGCACACAGCACGAGTTCTTTGCATAAAGCATTTTAGTGATAAGCAGAATATATGCAGACTGCGATTATTTGGAATGTATTTCGACAATTGTGTTGATGAAAAGTGTAATTAATATAACACTCGATGGAGATAACCGAATCACTGTAAGTATAAACATCGGTACTGCCATCTGGCGACCAAGATAGTTATTTTTTTCTGTGCTGCCATCTAGTGTCGTTGTTAACACAAAAGTACAATCTACGATTTTTAGACATAGAAAAAACTTTTGTTGGTTTATTTAGTTTGCCAGTCGCCCAGTTGGTTTCTACAAAGCTATATGCACTTTAGGCAAACACAGAACCGAGAAGACTAGTGGCACCAAGGATGTCTTTTAAGCTTCGGGGGGGGGGGGCATTGGATCATACCCCTGGCTTTATGTTTTTCTATGTAACTGGTTGCCCGATTACGTTGAAGCACGGTAAACTAATGGATGACAAAAATTGCTCCCTTTTGGAGATCCTAGATACGTCACTGGGCCTCATCTAGGACCGAAGCAGTAAATCCGTGGTTATAGAATTTGTTCATCCAAGTGTTGGGGCAGTTCCTCGGCCAAATGACAATGTGGTTTACATTCTCCGCGACGAATTTCACCATGGTCACCCTAACAACAAGGGAATCCGACTGACGTGGTGCCGGACAGCTGTCGCCTGATGAAGTCAGTCAGCTGATTGGACATACATTAAAAAACGGCGCGTGCGGTGACTAGACTACTGACCCGTCATTTGACGTACCCTGTAGTTAATTCAGCACCCGTTCCCCTCGGCACACGCGCCCTCGCGAGTAATTACGTCTCACTGGACACGTCAATAACCGCGGTGCTGTTTACACGTAATTCAGTAGCCAAATTAAACGGCGGTCAATTCACTCTAACACGGGGTTAGGTAACTCTGCGCAGGTGGGCTGATTGCAGGTAGACGGGGTGACGCGGGGGGGGGGTGTGGGGTGGGGGGTGGGGGCGCGTCTGGCACTTAATCAGACACGCGAAAAGTGGGTATTTACCAAAGATTAATACCAGCGGGTGTGACATCGGGTCGGTTTTCCAATCACGATAGTACAACAGTAGCGGGGAATTAAATGCCACCACTGACCGCCCACCACAATTATCTGTGGAGTAAATAACTTTGGACATCAAATTGGACCGTGAAGGTTGACCCAGGCGGGATAGAAGAGGCGGTGTTGCAGCTAGGCATGTTATGTTATACAAATTCAACTGTTATAAATATAAAATAAAGATTAATTGCTAAATATTTCATGTGACCCCCGAAACGTTATTGCAATTTCACGGGCGAGCGCCAGCAGAATTTGTTAACCGCCCATTTCTTTCACGATAATCAGTACAATAAATAATAGTTTCGCTATTAGGTGTTTGAATTACGCACATTTGCCTTTATTCAAATTTCGTTTCCCCGTTGTTTGTCTGTTGCACATAAAGGCAAAGTGATAGAAAGTATCGCACCGATTCACTGAACAGACACCAACGACGCCAAACAAACCCGTGTCTGCAGCTCTTTCAACATGCGTCAGATGTCTCACTTTTAACAACGCACGGCTTTCAAGACAATAAATAATACTGTGACATAAACTCCATTGTTTGGTTGGCAGCGCATTACTTTGACGCTGCTCTACTGACGGCACTGTGTAGTATAACAGCTAACAAGCGTTACACGCTCCAGTGAACCACTGCTTAGTGTATCTTGCCATCTCTTCATGAATAATCATCATCATAGTGTGTAGTTCGTTCGATCTCCCAGTCACAATCTGCAGAGAACGCCAATGGATGTGAGCAATTATGACTAGTGCTTGATTGTACTTGTCGCCGGCTAATGACATTATCACGACCATTTCACACCGGTGTAGACGGCAACAAGCGCACGTACAAGCACAGTGCGCTTTTTACATTGTAGTAACATCAGTACATGACAAAGGTATATAAAGAATATATTAAATCCTCCCAGTAATAAAATTATGAGATATCCATAGTTTTGGGAAATGTGGACTATTCCCGAACATATACCTGACAGGGGTAAGTTTTCATACAATACTTCTTATTAATTCTGTGTAATCGTGTATGTTAGAAAAATGTGTTATTAATAATTCAATATTTTCTAATTTGAATACGAATGCTATTTAAGAACTGTAGCCGTTTCAGTCCCGTCTTCAGGGATTTGAAAAGGGGGTTCGAGGGTACACAATCAGTAAAAACATTTACAGTTAAACAAAATTCTTCAAATGTTTGTATAGTGTGATCTGATTGGGTATGTGCTCGTTTGGGAGTGACAGCTGTGTGAGAAATGGGGTTTCGGAAACGAAATTATCAATATTCCTTTATTCGATCCATGAAACAAAACAACTACTTCGGATATTTAATCCAGCTTATTCTTTTTTAGCTTTCACTGAAGACGTACATATAATTTTGAGAATACTTGTTTCAGCGTAGAAGGAGTTTCTGGAAATGGAGGCGCTCACGGGCTGATTCCACGTTTCGGAACCTGTTGAATATCGGAGGTGGGGCGTTTGGTTTCTGCGAACATATTGGGGGTCAACATATATATATATATATTTAACAAATACCCACCAAAATGCGGATAAACCATTTAAAAAGAATGTATAACCATTGTCATTGTTTAACTGACACGTATACTTAAATGGCTAAATTATCTGATTTTTCTATCTCGATGTACAAATAAATGAAAAATGTTATACTTAATGTTTTTATATTAATTGCTGTAAACATTTACAGTCAGACATGGCATAAAACAGGACCTGACATAGTTAAAACGACGGCCACATCGTGACAGCACTAGCGGGAATGCTATTTAGATAGTTACTTACCCACCATGTGTCGCCACTACCCAGACAATTTTATGTATGTATGTATGTGTGTGTATATATATATATATATATATATATATATATATATATATATATATATATATATATATATATATATATATATATATATATATATATATATATATATATATACATACACATACATACATACACACATATACATACATACATATATGTATGTGTGTGTATATATATATATATATATATATATATATATATATATATATATATATATATATATATATATATATATATATACATATATATATATATATATATATATATATATATATATATATATATATATATATATATATATATATATATATATATATATATATATATATATATATATATATATATATATTATATAATCCAAAACTTTAGATGCACAAAAATATATTTTTGTGTTCGCCTATAGGTCTGCCTGTACCATCAGCATTTTCAGGTTAGGCAGAATTGTGGAAGAAGAAGAAGAAAAAGGAGAGTGGAACTCGACTGGCACGTTAACGTCCGCGTTTTACTGCAAAGGACTAATGTTTACATTTGTGGCTGACGTCATCTGTTCAAGAATAAACAACTGTCGGTGTATGCGCATGCGCTTCACGAGAAATGTGAATATCCGGGCACCTGATCGACGACAAAATGGCGCCTGTCGGCGAAAAGGGCGACAGAGAAAATGTTTATCTTGATCAGAATGATGATGAAGAAGAAGAAAATCTTTGGTACGATTGTCAGATAGCTAAGCAGTTCGTGTACTATTCGAGTATATTTTCAGTAAACGCCCTTTGCACAGGTAACCGTTAATCACGTCCATCAACGTTTACCCTGTCAGTCTGTGAACCCATTTTAGGCATTCACTGATTCATGCATCCCACAGATTATCTGTGACAGACATCCTGTTTACATTAGCGCACTTCGATGCTCGTCCAACGTAAGCAATTCGCGTATTCGTGAAATTAACGTGATTTGACTGAAATACTACATTTCTGCTTAGGATATCGCTTCGCTTGTCAACAAATCAAATAGCAAGTCTACTATCGCAGACTCAGTGACTCAACATGTCACTCACTGTCTGTGACATACAAACATCGTCATCGACGTATTACGTCAAGACAAAGAATCTGAATGCAACTAACCCTAGGATTTGCATCTTCATATTTCTAACTTATCCACGTATTGAAATATATGTTATTGAATAACTTGAAACGTTTTGTGCAATTGTTTCTGCACAAAATTAATGTGTTGGGGACCATTTTTGAAATGTCTTTTGACATGCTGTGACCAAGTGTTCATATTACTTGGATTTGGCAAATCAACCAGGGTGTGCATTTGACCAGTATTAACCAGTTGTGCAGTAGGGGAGACTGGGGCTAGTTGTAACACAAGTAAGTTGTAACAGACATACTACAGACAAAACTACTAATGCATATTATTTCACAAGGTAACAGTATATTCTTCAGTTGTTTTAAGCATGATAGCACGTGGATTCGTTGAAAAGGTAACAAACAACAATATTTTAAAGAAAAGACAGTAATTTGTTTTAAACTATTGCTAGTCTGTGCACATGAACACATGACATATCTTATGCTGTTCTTCCTTTGGTAGTTTCAGTCATGAATATATGCTCCAGCTCTTACATATGCCATTAAGCAATGTTTTAATGTATTCACAGGTTTTGTGAATAAGATGGTGCTGGGGAAAGTTGTAACATTTCCCGGACAAATTGTAACATTGCGGTATCAAGCGAAACATGTCACTCATGGAGGCAAGGTGTTGGGAGAGCACCATCCACTGTGAATCGAATGTTGATTTAATAAATGTTTTGTAATTACAGGGTTGTTTGATATAAATAATGATTTAAATCACTCCAAAAAAATAATTGATTTATGATTTTTTTGACTTCCGATTTTTTTAATCGCTGATTTATATGAATTTCACAAAAATAATTGTTTACAAGCATCGAGAGCAACAAAGTTTTGTATGTTTTTAAATACAAAAGCACAAAGTGTGCACACTTGTGTTAAAACAATTCAAAGCCATTGCTTGATTATACTAGTATGTTAAATTTGTCCGCCTATATGTTACAACTTGCTCAGCCAGCAATTTGCCCCTCATCAGGGTATATTGTAACATTTTAAGAGACCTCATAAAATATATCATTGCACAAAATGTTGTATATTGCATTAAGCATTTATTTACGCAGTTACTATCTGCGGGAGATGTTTGTGGTTTAGTTGGCATTTAAACTGTTCCAATCAGGTAACAGTTCGAACCGTAATCCTGAAATATGCTGTTTTTAGTACAGCTAAATGTTGTGTATTGCATTAAGCATTTATTGCTGCAGTTACTATCTGCAGGAGATTTTTGCGGTTTTGTTGGCATTTAAACTATTCCGATCAGGTAACAGTTCGAACTGCAATCCTGAAATATGCTGTTGTCACAACTAACCCCGGTCTCCCCTACATATATTCAGTGTATGGATTGGTTTGGGTTTGCTGATGGTTGACCAATGACAAGTAATGACAAATAATATATATGATTTAGGAGCTATAATGTTTTCTGTTTGTTGGTTCCTTTTTTAATTTATCATGTATTCAATTTCTGTTTAAGCAGATATTTTATCTACTTGAAAAATACATCTGAAGTGGAACAGCAAATATGAAATGCAGTATATCAAGTATTATATGAAGCATTTATCTGCAAAACGCGTTATATGCTGAATTCACATAAATGACTAATTTTGTGATGTTGATCGTGGTGGAAGTGAAAGGGTTTTGCGGCAACATGCAGTATACACCTTGGTATTCAATAAAATAAAAGTTTTTCTATCAATTGTATTTATCTATCAATTGGATATACTGTGTTTTGCTGCTAAACACTTAACATATATTTTTTTATGCATTGAATTTTTATGTGAAGTCTCAATAGAGGTTATGAAGCCGTGTGCAGTGTTGTTTGTTTCTGCAGGTCGACCATACTCAGTGAGGTGCAGTCTAGTTCCAGTACCAAGCTGCCTGGCGGGAAGACATTGCTGGTCCTAGGTAGGTCCAGTAAAGTCATTGAAACATTTTCTCATTTTTTGTTGTTGAGATTTGCAGCCAAGTAAAAGGTTTGTGACTGTGAATTAATGTGTTTTGTTTTGTGTGTTATATAATACATGTCCAAATGAATGCAGGTTACACTTGTGTAGGCCAGGGGGTTAATTACATTGGAATTGAAATGAATGCAGGTTACACTTGTGTAGGCCATGGGGTTAATTACATTGGAATTGAAATGAATGCAGGTTACACTTGTGTAGGCCAGGGGGTTAATTACATTGGAATTGAAATGAATGCAGGTTACACTTGTGTAGGCCATGGGGTTAATTACATTGGAATTGAAATGAATGCAGGTTACACTTGTGTAGGCCATGGGGTTAATTACATTGGAATTGAAATGAATGCACGTTACACTTGTGTAGGCCATGGGGTTAATTACATTGGAATTGAAATGAATGCACGTTACACTTGTGTAGGCCATGGGGTTAATTACATTGGAATTGAAATGAATGCAGGTTACACTTGTGTAGGCCATGGGGTTAATTACATTGGAATTGAAATGAATGCAGGTTACACTTGTGTAGGCCATGGGGTTAATTACATTGGAATTGAAATGAATGCACGTTACACTTGTGTAGGCCATGGGGTTAATTACATTGGAATTGAAATGAATGCACGTTACACTTGTGTAGGCCATGGGGTTAATTACATTGGAATTGAAATGAATGCACGTTACACTTGTGTAGGCCATGGGGTTAATTACATTGGAATTGAAATGAATGCAGGTTACACTTGTGTAGGTCAGGGGGTTAATTACATTGGAATTGAAATGCCAATTCTGGAATTGGAATTGTTTTTATTATAAAAACAATTGGATTTGGAGAAAACGTAATGGGTATTTTCAATTACTTTTCAATTACATTTTCTGTAACATCATCTGACATGTTAACTCTTTTTAAACTCGTAAAGGTACAGTCTTATATAGCACAGTCTTTGGGACTGCTCAAAGTGCTTTACGCTTCACCCCCTGGCAGACCTATTCATTTCAACTTCAACGCTGTCTCTCCTCGGGGAAACGTTCACCTTGCAATTAGTACCCAACTACTGTGCAAAGACTATTCATTCATATATCCACCACTGTCTGCAGCCAGGTACTCATTTACAGCTGAGTGAACTGTGGCAACATGTGGTGAACAACGTTGCTAAGGCTTCAACATGGCAGCAAGAGTATTCGAACATGGATTCTCTCGATTTAGAGTCCAACGTAATAACCACTATGCTACCGCACCACACAAATTCGCTACAAAGAATCAATAAAGTTGTGTACCATGATATGCAGAAATTAAATAAAGCTGCTCTAAAAACAGATGTTATTATTTGGCATTGAGTATGTCTATGGTTTCTCCGTTCTCATAGTGTTATTATTTGGCATTGAGAATGTCTGCGATTACTTCGTTCTCATAGTGTTATTATTTGGCATTGAGAATGTCTATGGTTGCTTTGTTCTCATAGTGTTATTATTTGGCATTGAGAATGTCTGTGGTTGCTCCGTTCTCATAGTGTTATTATTTGGCATTGAGTATGTCTGTGGTTGCTTCGTTCTCATAGTGTTATTATTTGGCATTGAGTATGTCTGTGGTTGCTTCGTTCTCATAGTGTTATTATTTGGCATTGAGAATGTCTGTGGTTGTTCCGTTCTCATAGTGTTATTATTTGGTATCGAGTATGTGTGTGGTTGCTCCGTTCTCATAGTGTTATTATTTGGCATTGAGTATGTGTGTGGTTGCTCCGTTCTCATAGTGTTATTATTTGGCATCGAGTATGTCTGTGGTTGCTGCGTTCTCATGGTGTTATTGTTTGGTATCGAGAATGTCTGTGGTTGCTCCGTTCTCATAGTGTTATTATTTGGCATTGAGAATGTCTGTGGTTGCTCCGTTCTCATAGTGTTATTATTTTGGTATCAAGAATGTCTGTGGTTGCTTCATTCTCATAGTGTTATTATTTGGTATTGAGTATGTCTGTGGTTGCTCCGTTCTCATAGTGTTATTATTTTGGTATTGAGAATGTCTGTGGTTGCTCCATTCTCATAGTGTTATTATTTTGGTATTGAGAATGTCTGTGGTTGCTTCGTTCTCATAGTGTTATTGTTTGGTATTGAGTATGTCTATGGTTGCTTTGTTCTCATAGACTTGCACTGTTATTTGGAATTGGCATTTTTGAGGCATTGAGTATGTCTGTGGTTGCTCCGTTCTCATAGTGTTATTATTTGGCATCGAGTATGTCTGTGGTTGCTTCGTTCTCATGGTGTTATTATTTGGCATTGAGAATGTCTGTGGTTGTTCCGTTCTCATAGTGTTATTATTTGGCATCGAGTATGTCTGTGGTTGCTCCGTTCTCATAGTGTTATTATTTGGCATCGAGTATGTCTGTGGTTGCTGCGTTCTCATGGTGTTATTGTTTGGTATCGAGAATGTCTGTGGTTGCTCCATTCTCATAGTGTTATTATTTGGCATTGAGAATGTCTGTGGTCGCTCCGTTCTCACAGTGTTATTATTTTGGTATTGAGAATGTCTGTGGTTGCTGCGTTCTCATGGTGTTATTATTTTGGTATTGAGAATGTCTGTGGTTGCTCCGTTCTCATAGTGTTATTATTTGGCATTGAGAATGTCTGTGGTCGCTCCGTTCTCATAGTGTTATTATTTTGGTATTGAGAATGTCTGTGGTTGCTCCGTTCTCATAGTGTTATTATTTTGGTATTGAGAATGTCTGTGGTTGCTCCGTTCTCATAGTGTTATTATTTGGCATTGAGAATGTCTGTGGTCGCTCCGTTCTCATAGTGTTATTATTTTGGTATTGAGAATGTCTGTGGTTGCTCCGTTCTCATAGTGTTATTATTTTGGTATTGAGAATGTCTGTGGTTGCTCCGTTCTCATAGTGTTATTATTTTGGTATTGAGAATGTCTGTGGTCGCTCCGTTCTCATAGTGTTATTATTTTGGTATTGAGAATGTCTGTGGTTGCTCCGTTCTCATAGTGTTATTATTTTGGTATTGAGAATGTCTGTGGGTGCTTCGTTCTCATAGTGTTATTGTTTGGTATTGAGTATGTCTATGGTTGCTTTGTTCTCATAGACTTGCACTGTTATTTGGAATTGGCATTTTTGAGGTAGAATTGGTATGCTGTAATTAGTATGGAATTGAAATTGATATTATGCTATTGACTCCAAATCTGGTGCAGGCTCAGATGCATGTGTGTTCGTGCTATAGTGTGTAGCAAAACATAAAGCTCGTGATTGATTTATTCAGTATAAAATGAGATTTGTACATACATCAAGTATACATAAAAATGTACATTAAAATATAAGGATGGCACAAGAAAGTACAAGCACTTATTTCCATTGTTGTCAGTAACTGGGATATGTTGAATGGATGTTATTAGACTTCGGCTGACTGTGCACAGCTGAGGTACTCAAGAATTGTTTTTCAGACATGTTTTCAACTGATGATCAGTTTTTCTCGTGTCATTTAATAAATCTGGGCCATGTCGCATTGTTAAAAAAATGCTTAATTAGGATGTACAAAACTGTAAGGAATAACTCGTATGCCCATAATACTTTGTCCGTAAGAGTTGGCATGTGTAATTGTGTGTCCAAGTCTTGTAGTCACCACTGAACGTTGTTGTTTGTATGGAAGATTTTTGCCAATCAACAGTCAGGATATCAACAATGTGAATTCTCACTGAGTCTAGTATACTGTCATCTGCAAATGTGTGCATGTGACATATTAAAGGTAATTGTCTATGTCAAGCCTGTTTTCATCTGTAGGCACTGTTGTTGCTCTCATCAAGCAGACTAAGATATGTCAATTGGTTACATGTTGCCTGCACTCTGTTGTGCTGTAATGGAGCGTGACAAGTCAGGCTATTAGCTACTGCAGTGTTGCTGCATATTTGCCTTAGTCTCCACTGGAAACCTGTCTGCTCTGACAGTGACTGTCTCACCACAGCCAAAGTGGCTGGCAGCTACACCAAGATCATTAGGAATTACCACAATTATTAAGCAGCTAGATACAGACAAGTTTTCATATTGCTGCTAATGCTGCGGCTAGCACATGTAAAGTAATTTCATCAATTGTCCTGTGATGCTTGTGGATTATTATAATGTAATCATTGTTAGGACATTATTAAGATGTCGTTGTCACTGTAAATTGTAAGGACTCTATATTGATTTATGGCCTGGATGATTTACAACAACATAACATTTTGATTGATATGCTCATCGAAGCCAGTAGGTAATAATGTGTAGTCACTGTAGTGTAGTGGAAATATCCCAGTGGAAATAAAGCAGAATAAATATACATTCCTGTAATGATCCCATCAGTTTTTATTGTATGGCTTTTGTACAACTCTTTGTAAACGAGCACTTTCACAACAGTGTCCTGTAGCTTACAATAATTTCAGCACCATAGCAGCCACAGCCTATAATATTTTTAATTATTGGTTGAATCATAAAATAATGAGATCCAATAAATCTTTCAACATAAAGGATTTGTCTTTAATTTTGATAAAAAAAATTCTGAGTCACATTTACAACTAAATGTTTTATTTTAAGCATTTTGTTACTATGTTACTGTGATTTGGATTTCAGCGAACTGTAGGCAGTTCTGTGTCGTAAGTGTTTGCAGTTGCTGACAATTGTAAAGATTAAATGTCAAACATACATTGTTTTGTGGGTGGTATCTATGTTGTTGTTTTGTGGGTGGTATCTATATTGTTATGTTTTGTGGGTGGTATCTATGTTGTTATGTTTTGTGGGTGGTATCTATGTTGTTATGTTTTGTGGGTGGTATCTATGTTGTTATGTTTTGTGGGTGGTATCTATGTTGTTATGTTTTGTGGGTGGTATCTATGTTGTTATGTTTTGTGGGTGGTATTATGTTTTGTGGGTGGTATCTATGTTGTTATGTTTTGTGGGTGGTATCTATGCTGTTATGTTTTGTGGGTGGTATCTATGTTGTTATGTTTTGTGGGTGGTATCTATGTTGTTATGTTTTGTGGGTGGTATCTATGTTGTTATGTTTTGTGGGTGGTATCTATGCTGTTATGTTTTGTGGGTGGTATCTATGTTGTTATGTTTTGTGGGTGGTATCTATGTTGTTATGTTTTGTGGGTGGTATCTATGTTGTTATGTTTTGTTGGTGGTATCTATGTTGTTATGTTTTGTTGGTGGTATCTATGTTGTTATGTTTTGTTGGTGGTATCTATGTTGTTATGTTTTGTTGGTGGTATCTATGTTGTTATGTTTTGTTGGTGGTATCTATGTTGTTATGTTTTGTGGGTGGTATCTATGTTGTTATGTTTTGTAGGAGAGAATGAGAGTGGAAAGACAACCCTGATGGCAAAGCTTCAGGGCAACGAAGAGCCAAAGAAGGGGTCTGGACTTGAATACATGTACCTAGATGTGAAAGACGACTACAGAGATGGTAAACATAGTTACACTTTGTTACTCACAGCTAATATCACTTTCACCTCCCATTCAATGCTATACATTTTCTGTGTTAACTAAAACACTATATAAATTTAAGGGGGAAACATGGTAGGTAAATTGGAATTTACAAAGCCTTTATTATCACCATAACTTTGTTTGATTAAGTCATTATAATGTAAACAAACATATTTTGGTACTTGTTGTTGTGATGTACAGGGATCGATCTGGAAAAAGACGTATATGTGCCCTTCGGCCACATCAGAGGCGTAACTGTGCCTTTTTGAAATTTTATGTGCCCCAAATAAATTTAATAAAAGTGCAATTAATTTGCATAATATGGTCGCTTTGCATAACATGGTAATTGTGAACATTACAGTTCATTGCATATTAGGCCAGTAATCATACTGTAACAAAACAAGGTACTGAGTCTGTCCCACGTTTCATGGTCACGCCACTACTGTAGGAAATGACTGTGTCTTGTCAACAGCAACACTTCTTTTGTCAACGTCGTCGACATCGTCCCCAATGTCACCGGTCTCAGCACTCTCGGGCACGTTGTCAGTTTTCATAATTGTTTCAGCAACAACAGTTTCAGCTATTGTTTGTCTCTTTTTAGCCCATCCAACTAAGGTACCTTGTGAAGGTAAAGGAATTGGTCTTTTTTGGGGCGACATCATAACAGCATGTAGCTCGATGAGCGACAAGTTAGGGGAACACTATATGTTCACCCTAGCGAACAAATGTCGTACCACCCTAGCGGCAAAACGATGAAAATCTCAGATAAATACAATTCTCTGTTGCGACTCTGGATAAAATATTAATGCGGTACTGAAATCGTAACGTGCGCGTTTGCAGTCAAACACTGCACTTTAATTCTCTCAGATATATCGTTCTTATATAAATATGCGTCACTATGGCACACACTGCAAAGAACAATGCAGCATTTAAAAATATGATGCGTCAATGACACAAGGCCACTGCCCAGATCGATCCCTGGATGGATTGATTTAATTAAACTATTTAATAGTTCTCATGCACACCGGTGGGTCCAATTACAGAAAATTATCAGTTACAATTACATTAATTTTTTATTTCAATTACAATTACACTCATAATTTTTCAAATTAATTACAATAACAATTACACTGTTTCAATTACAATTACATTATGTGGAACCAAATATATTCAACATTTGTTAATTATATATTTTTGCACATCTTGCTGAATTTCAATATTTTTTACACAATTGATAAACAAATATAACGGTAATGTTTGTACATTTTGTTGAATTGTGACTTTGAATTATACTAAATAAAAAGACATCCATTTAAAACATATTTTTATTATATAAAATATATACATGTTAGCAGGCCTGTACGTTAGAAACAATAAAAACATCCAGTCAGTCAATCGTTTCTCAGACTTTTGATTGCATTCTAAACAATGTCCTTGTTGGTTCACACAAACGTCAAGTGTATTAATACTAATAAAAGGGTATGATGTGTTTACTTTGTAGCTCCTGCTCTAAGTTAACGTTCTTAATTTGTCTGCCCTTTGTTTTGTGTGAGTTGGGAATGGGGAGAGAGGTCATATAAACCATCCTTGCCACCTGACCTGTCTCCAGTCCTCCACAACACAAGGGGTGTAATTGGCTTGCTAACTCTGCAATGTTTCACTGAGCTGATATTTTCTGAAGCAATATAAGGCTAGAGGTCTTTCTGTGTTGTTTGAATACCAGCTTAGCCATTGTCTGACAATGTATGTGCATTTCTTATTGCTTTCTAGCTGTTACCAATTGATATATATATATATATATATATATATATATTTATATATATATATATATATATATATATACACACACACCCTGATCAACATGTAATTTGTGAATCTAAGACATAATCCCTACAGACAAAATCCCACAATGTGAAAAGTATACTAAAGCCTACAGTAAAGTATACAAAAGCCTACAGTAAAGTATTCAAAAGCCTACAGTAAAGTATACAAAAGCCTAAAGTAAAGTATACAAAAGGCTACAGTAAAGTATACAAAAGGCTACAGTAAAGTATACAAAAGCGTACAGTACAACCTATAGTTTAAAAGGGAGACCTGTTCTGGTGCACTTGTTTGATTATATAAGCAGGTGTTATTATTAGTCTTGATTTTCAACTCATGTGAGACTTAAATTATATTTTTATTGACGTTTGTTCAGGTAGTTTGTGATATGGAACATACTGTAATTGATTGTAATTTAAATAAATGTTCAATTATACAAAATATAACAATTACAATTTTAAAAAAATTTCTAAACCATAATCAGTTACAATTACACAATTTTGCTGTAATCAGTTACAATTACATAATTGAACTCAGCCCTGCATACACATGTGAGGCCAATGTAAGCTGTCTTACAATTTAGGCATTGCTCAAAATGGTGTGTTGGTTTACTATTGAACAAAATAACTTTTGATGCATATAAGCAATTGTTCCACAGAGAGCACATGTACTGCAACCTGGAAGAAAATAGTTGAATATTGTAAATCAGTTCCTGCCATGGAAGAAAAATCTTGTCTGTGATATCTTTTCCAAAAAGGATGATGAAAGTGTAGTGTCATGGTCAGTACAATTTTCATATTCGAGTGTATGATTGCTGAGTTTGTGCCTGTGTAGATCACACAAGGCTGGGGGTGTGGATCTTGGACGGAGACTTGCATCACCGAGGGCTGCTCAAGTTTGCGCTGACAGAGGAGAATGTCAGCGACACGTGTGTGCTGCTGGTCGCATCCATGGCACAACCGTGGAGTCTCATGGAATCTCTAGAGAAGTGGGCTGAAGTTCTCGCGACGCACATAGACCGTCTGAAGGTGCCCCCAGAACAGCGCAGGAACATGGAGGACTGCTGTAAGTCTGCTGGTTGAACTGTTGTGATGACAGGAGAAGAGTTTTTGTTAATCAGTGTATCTGTCTTTTTGCAGTAAAGTCCTGTCCTGTGTTTTGTTGCATGCCATAAATAGAGCAATGAATGCATTTAAAACATTGCAAGCCTTGAGAATAATATAGTTTAATTATAATTAATAAGAATAGAGAATAATAGTTAATTGACAATAACATTTAATTGAATGACAATAATATACTTTAATTATGACACATTATTCACACAGCATTTTGCTCATAATATACAGTCAAACCTCAGTATATGGTCACCTCAGTGGTAGGGTCACCTCAGTGGTAGGGTCACCTCAGTGGTAGGGTCACCTCAGTGGTAGGGTCACCTCAGTGGTAGGGTCACCTCAGTGGTAGGGTCACCTCAGTGGTAGGGTCACCTCAGTGGTAGGGTCACCTCAGTGGTAGGGTCACCTTGCAATTACGGTCATGTTGGGTCAGTCCCAAATAATTTTCATAGTAAAGAATATGACATTAGTCCTGCTAGTAAGGTTGCTATTCGGGAATATGGTCAGTAACTTAGTGCAAAACTGCCAGATTACCCATAGATAAACTACGCAATTACGGTCAGTCATGGGCGAGCAGCTACAATCCGTTTCGCGGCGCTGGCCAGCCGGCCAACCATCCCTCTGTCAGACTCAAAGTCGCCGTCAACAATGTCAGTAGCAATTAGAAGCCACGATCTTGGCGTGTTTACACAGAGGCCAGTAAACCTCGGAAAATAATGAAAGAAGCAAGACCCTCAGTCATCTTAAGTACGTATCACTTTGAACTTAAATTCTTAGCAGATGAGTAGATTTACCGAAAACCATGATCTTCTACACTGCCAATATGGCGGTGGCTTTTAGGTGCATGATTATTTGCTTAATGACCAAAGAGCTCTATTGGAGTAAATTAACGTGGAGAAACGTACAATGACGGCAAATTTGCCAATAAAGGAAGACTATGATTTATGAATTGATTATTACTGGTGTATGCGAAGTGGAAGCAGAAATGAAAAGAAGTGTTAGGAACGAGTTGAATTTACAAACAAAAATAGATTTGATCAGAGATAGCAATGGCAGAAGCCATCGGCAGTTGGCTGAATGATTTGATATTGGCTGATTCCAAATGGGGACAATTTTGAAAAACGAGGAAGTTTCTCGATTTGATCGATACTAATGATCGAACCGGCCTGTATGAACCAACAAACTATCAACTCGGGGGGGGGGGAGATACTTGCATGAATGACTACAGTACAGTGCGATAGAGCTAACTTGTTGTAGAGCTTACATAGCTTCTGGGAGATAATTGTGTTTTGTTCTGTATATACAGCTGTATCTACAGTTGCATACATAAATAAATCATGTGGTTTTACTAAATCATATTACATCATGTGCTCTCTATACATTACTTAACATTTTAGAAAAAGCAAGTACACCCTGTAACTGTATCCATAAATAATTCAGACGCTACACTGCACATGACATAACACTGTGTTTGCTTAATATGCATTTCTATTGAAATAACATGCATCTGACCAATTTTCCCAATTCCCTTCAGTGCCCATATTCAGTATTAAGGTCACCTCGCTACTAGGGTCACTTGCCCAGTCCTGTGGGTGACCCTAATAGTCAGGTTCCGCTGTATAGTTTTGTGTAATCAACATGACTGACGTGTGTTTGTTGATTGATGTGTGTTTGGTGACTGACGTGTTTGGTGACTGACGTGTGAGTGCCCATGTTTCAGTGGCACGTCACTTCCAGGAGTACATGGAGCCTGATGATGAGACGTCACAGTCGTGGCGAGGCACTGGGCCTGTCGGCATGCGCACATCTGGTTCAGATGAAAAAGTCTTACTGCCTCTTGGAGAAGACACACTCACGCATAATCTTGGAATTCCTATCATTGTTGTCATAACAAAGGTATAATTGAATATTACATTTTAAAGAAGCTTCTCGTTTTTTCCTGATTCAAACTTACGTTCTATTTATTAGTTTTAAGTACTTGTTAACAAATATTAAGTTGTACAGCGAGCTCAAATACCAGTAGACTGATATTTTGTTGTTTGGCTCTGTGAAATGCAGACATTGTTTAATGTTCGTTGCACAGTTGTTTATCAGGGAATGTATCAACCTAAAAAGTTATATGACTAATTGATACACTTAGGACAGTTTAAATCCCACCAGTGTCAAGCATTGTGATAGAATGTGATTTATCTTCACAATGGCCTTGTTTAATCTGATGTTGTTACAAAAAATGCTGTATTTAGAATGTACAGATATGATGTGATATGTTTATTCTAGAGTGACGCTATCTCAACGCTAGAAAAAGAGAACGACTTTCGGGAGGAACACTTTGATTTCATACAGCAACATGTTAGGAAATTTTGTTTAAAATGTATCCTTTCACCATGTCGTGTGTGTTTTGTATTGGTGTATTTTATTGCTAAACTGGATATTACTGCCTGATTCATGTTGTCTGTTCTTTGTAGGTTTATTTTTAAATGTGTAGCACAATGTATATTGGTGTAACGTTTTAGAATGTATACTTTGTAGACAATGGCTTGTTCGTTCATTTTGGGATTTTTATAATTGTTTAATTCACACAAGGTGCTAACAGTTTTTGATAAAGTTAATAATTTAAACTTTTATGGAATGATAAATTGTATATATACAGTTTGACACACCGACACTAACAGTTAGTGAGGTGGACCCAGTTTGTTACTAATTAGGAAGGCTAACAGCAAAGCACAATGTTGTACAGGAAACACACAAGCACTAAATCTGTTATCAAAGGTCTCGTAAGTTTTACAATTTCATTTAGTCACAGCATGCACAGAATGTGTGGTTTAGGCTTGGAAGGGGATACTTGTATAATGGTGTATTTTATTTAGCACAGAGAACCTTGTGTCCAGGCTACCGTTTTAATAAGATTGTTTTGAGCTCATTAGTTTCGATTTCACTCTTTTCTCATCACCCAGTGAGCAAATAAGTCAAATGTGGTTGAAAAGTGTTTGATGGATCATAATAATTAGCTTATGATGGACTTAATGAGCATCATAGTGAAACGCATTCTGAAAACATTCATAAAAATCTATGATGGATTCTGTTCTACAATGGGTTTACCTCGTGAGCTCATTATCTTAGTGAAATGGTGCCCAGGAGGTAGATCCTGAAAACATGATGCTTCCAGTCAATATACAATACTTGGCGCGATCATATGAAATAGTCCTACAAATCATTTTAATATTGCTGTATTTTCTTGTGAAAAATAAGGTGTAGACCACTCTTGTTCAATCCTCTTCGTTTCCTCTGTAGCGGCATCTTGGACCAGACCTGTCGTATGCAGTGTATGCCACTGTTATCTCCTATCATTGTGTCGCTTTGTATTCCTTGACCTTTGACCTATTAGATGGTGCTGCCCTCGTGTACACGTCTGTGAAGGAAGAGAAGAACTGCGACCTGCTGCATCGTTACTTCCTGCAACGAGTCTATGCCTTCCCGTTCAGCTCACCAGCATTTGTCGTCGACAGAGACACTGTCTTTGTGTGAGTAAACTCAGTGGGATGGTCCCCTCATGCGATGGCAGACAAAATTTTTTGTATGAGCACCAGAATATAATATATTGTTTCGTTTGTTTTATGAGTTTTCTCTAATGTTAAAATTGCAGTCCCTTCTCACTACATTTGGACAGTCCAGAGATTCTGATTTGAAAGATAAAAATGTTGTTGTTGGCTGGCTCATTCATGGACGTTTAAAATAAAAAATTTTAAACCACAAAATTAATTTTTAGTGATCAAACAGTGATTATTTGTATCATTAGTGTATCTGGTTGTCTGCATTCCGGCTGTTCACTCAGGTCAGTATACAGGGAATTGTAGTTCTCTGACAGAGTAGTTCTGATAAAAGGTTGCATTAACAGTTACAGAGTCATGTTAATCTTAATACAGCTTTACGTTGTGTTTCCTGGTGCTAAAAGCTTTCCTCTCACATTGCTCTGTTCCAACGTTTCAGCCCTTCTGGTTGGGACAACACAAAAAAGATTAGCATATTGTATGAGAACATGATGTCTATGAAACCTGATGATGCATACGAACAAGTCATTTCTCGACCCAGCACGCACAAGGTAAGAGCATTGGCGATCTTGTGAAACAGTTATACATCATATATGTCATAACTGTCTTTAAGTATGTTATAAGCCATTGGTAATTAAGGGTATGCATGCTTTGTTCTTGATGATGATCTTATTAGAAAGGTGTTTACTGTGTTCTGTTGTAAATACTCCCATTAATAGATGAGTCAGTGGCAGCTAGTAACTATACTGATGAAATAGCTTTTTTGTGGATCTGTTATTGACACAGACCCATCTACAAGTTAGTGTGATGTCTGAATGGTTCATTAAATTATCAATAATTTTGTAAATCAGCATCTTATATCACATTACAAATATTTGAGTGCTACGCCACCATTTTAAATATTCTCTGTTTTTATCTATTTTATTTTATGTATGTTATGATTTTAATTTTTTTATTTTTAATCCTACAAATGTAAATATAAGTTGTATGATTGATATGTAAATGATGCATGAATGGCTCGCCCATCTAAACTAGTGTACAACTAAGTATGTTACCATGTGAAAATAAAATTATCAATCAATCAATCTGGTTGCTGTTGTGAAACGTAAGTTTCTGTGCACAGCTCATACACAGAGACACGGAGGTAATATCAGAGGACGAGCAGGTGTTCCTCATGAAACAACAGACGATGCTAAGTAAACAGCCAACGTCTGGACAGCGGGTGAGTGACACAGCAAGGATTCATTGGTACATCTGTCATAGAACCTGACTTGAGTCGTAGGGGCTGCCTATACATTGTGCTGAGTCGCACTTTCATGACTCGATACTTGACTTTGAATCCAGAGAGATGACTCGAGACTTGACTTGGAGGTCATTGACTTGAGAATTGAATTGACTTGCCAGTTTGTAACATATCAAAGTCTGGTGGCTCAAACCATACACAAAATGAGATGATGTTGTTGTGACAGACCACACCAAATATAATAGTCATGATGATTAGTAAACCTTGATGACTTTGGACTTGACTTGGAATTCAGAGAGATGACTCGAGACTTGACGTGGGCTTTGAGACTTGACATGACTTGCAGGTCATTGACTAGAGACTTGACTTGACTTGCCAGTTTGTGACTTGCCAACGAGTCTGGGGTAGAACATCTCTGTCACTGATAACTATATATCTTCATGTTTCTAATATTCCCTAATTATTGCTGTCACCTTATAATTTAATTAACATGCAAACTAGTGTTTATTGGTGCATTTGTATGTCATTTAGTGATAATATGTTTTTCTGCTAGGAGTCGCCACTACGGACAGCCACTGGAGTACAGAAGCCGACGATGACGCCACGAGTGTCGACATCACCGGCGGCTCAGGCAGGCTTGGCTGGCAGTCCCAAGAAAGTGAGTCACTTACAGATGTTTGGCTTTTTTTTTCTATTTTCAGAGGAACAGTTATGTAACTCTTTAATAAAGAATTATTAAAAGAATTAATACGCTTAAGATGCCCCACAAACATGCTTGTGTGTGCGTGTGTGCACTATGCACACACTCGTACACATACACACAGTTTTAACCCTAGGAGTGACCAATGATAAATTTCCACTGTGTACACAAATCGGAGTTATTCGTTAAAAAATCATAACATCTCTAATAATTATCGCACAAATGTGATTGTGGTATCAGTTTGTTGCTAAAGCTACCCTTTATAATAAAATGATAAAAACTACAGCACACAATCTTATCATGGGGATATTACTTTTTGAATTTCATCAAAAAAAGAAAGCAGAAATGTTGATTTTCACCCTGCTACCAGATAATTACTGAGTGGCTGTATGTCCCTATGTCCAATGGGAAAAATATAGTTATACATATTAGCTACAAAATGAAATAAAAATTAATCAAATATGTTGAGAACTTTTATTTTTACGAATTTTTGCAACACCGGACTATGCTGATTGAGACAAGCCCATCAGTCCCGCATCATTTACCGTGGCAGTGCGAGCTGTTGTAACTGGTGGAAATCACGATGGCAACCTTCTGATATTTTCCTCAGTAAAGCCTGCAACATCATTCTAACTGTGTGAACTAGTATAATAATGTGATTCACTAATGCTGTCACTCAGTTTGTTGAAATATTGACGCAGAAACTTGAAATAATATGGACTAAAGTGAACTGACACAGAACGAAGTGAGAAAACAAAATGGCGGATTAGTAAATAAGAAGCTTAGATGTCCCAGACAACACGTGTTTGTAACGACAATGTTCATTTGCTGCATATAGCCTGCTCGCTCATTCACATGTATATGAATAGGCCAATCATAAAGCTTTCCAAAGGTATAACGTGTTACATATTTAGATACTATGATGGAAACGTAAATTTATTCTGTGGAACGTAGTAAAAGCAGCCAAATATGGACACCAACTATGTGATGCGTTTTGTAAGCTAGATCGTCATTAGCTATCATTGACTATGCTCATGAATAAATATGAATCAGAGCAAGTACTGATTCAGCCTTTCAATGATACCATTTGTTCCTGTGTGAAGTACTCGTTACGGAAATGAAAATTGTTCCTACAGAGTGATAAAAAAATTGGCTCTAAAAATCGGCCAGAACGCTTTTCGCACTGATTGTGCAGGCTGAATTCGGACCAGTGGTCACTCCCTGGGTTAAGTTATCTTTATAATAGCAAATGAAATATGCCATTAACCAAGATGTCGAGTAACAGAGAAAGTGTTCAACTTACCAGTGAATGTGTATTGTGTGATCAGTTGGAGGCTGGCAAGCCAGGCACGGGGACGAACGAGGGCGTACTCGCTAACTTCTTCAACAGTCTCCTCAGCAAGAAGACAGGAACGTCGCCAGGAGGCACAAAGCCTACAGGTGGATACATTGCAACTCTCTGTACTGCATCAGGTCTTCTCACATGTAATCAACTCTCCCAACATGTCAATCAGACCCTTCATCAACTCTCTAGACATGTCACTCAGACCCTCAACTCTCCTAACATGTCACTCAGACCCTCATCAGCTGTCTCAACATGTCACTCAAATGCTCATCAACTCTCCTGACATGTCACTCAGACCCTCATCAGCTGTCTCAACATGTCACTCAAATGCTCATCAACTCTCCTGACATGTCACAACTCGTACAATATTTCTGACTTAATGACTTCACTCGCAGTGACTTGCCCTACTCACAGAGAGACCTGAATTGGTGTTGTGTTGCAGAGAGGGCAGCAGTGAGCCGTGAAGTAGACAGAATGACACGAGTTAAGGAACCTCCTGGAAATCAGACAAACAGCAGTGCATCGTGAGCATGGCACTGTGTACGCTGATGCTCACTGAGAACTAGACATCTTGCCTCTGGCTACTACAAATACGCAAACTTCCACGAAGTGCAACCCTGCCTGCTAACTGGTCAGACGTGCGGTGTGGGCGTACTGTTCACCCACACAATGGACTAGAAAATATTTATCTGGAAGTAAATTTACAAAGATTGTAAACAAAGCAACAACAAGGATAAAATGCTGCTTCAGATATTAGCCAATTCTGGTCCCTTAACAATTTCTTGTTTGTACTGGTAGATCATTTTATGTCGCTTACATCAGCTATAATATTTACCAACAATGCATTACGTTTATCAGCAGCAGTCCTCAAAATAAATTTCACAGAAGCAACCTCGTCGAGCCCGCCTTCAGCCTAACGGTATCAGATTACCCGATTGATAAACTTTTGATTTGAGCATGACCTATCTATATTTTTCCAGCTAATTATTAATGTATATATTAGAAGTTATGTATTTTGCAGTGTACAGTGTACTTGTGATCTCTGCCACGTGCTGTAGACTGCAACATCTGAGATCTGCTTCAGTAGTTATCTCTGTTAGTTGCATTTCTGTGATGATATATATCAACGGGGTTCACTATTGTCTCGGGAACCCTCACATGTGTTTGTGTTGCATTGCTACAGCTATTCTGGTGACCATATACCTGTCTCGGCTACTAGCTGCTTCACAGATGTTCACTAAGGTCATTTAAACATCCAAACTAAATGCAGCAAAAATGCCAGATAATGTAGTTACTCGCAATCTCATCTCATTGCCTCTATTAGTGGCATTGTTACCAATTTCTGGCAGATGTGTCGACAATCATTTGGTTTGGAAGTGTGGTTGTAGATATAAGTCTATTAAAGTTAGAAATGTGTAGTCTTGCTGGATCTTCTCTTCTGTGTGCAGTCTGTTGCCTTTGCAAGCTTCCATTGTGTGGCAACGTTTACAATGATTATGCCAAGCTGTGGACCGGTGGTAGAACAAACATCACATTACTGTGCTTCCTATTCAGAGCTCTCAGGCCTTCATGTTTGCTGACTGGGGCTTCTGAATCGTAGAAGTGGTTTCTCCGTATTGCCATGGTGACATCTTACAACTTGCTTTAAGGTCAGGGTTCAGATATTTATAATAATGAGTTGATGTTCTCGTCGCATAGATTCTAGTTTTACATTGTTTTACCTCTCAACAAACTTGTAATTGTCTCTCCAAATATTTCGGCCAAATCTCACGGGCCACGTCAGCAAACTGATACGTTGACAAGGAACTCTACCCAGTCCTTCTCGAGCTTGTGTCATATGACCCTGGTCCTGCGACATACTTGTAGCGACATCAGTCCACAAATGAAGGCTGATAGATTCAGTCAAAAATATCCAGAGAGATAGTTCAAGTTTGTTGTGAGGTAATACAATGTCTGAGTGTTTGCAATTGTTTCATGTTGCCTTTTCATGGAAGTTCTGTGATTTCACTGAACAAGAAACGCATCATAAGATATATTTTTATATTGTTGGTGCTTATCAAGCATGATGATACAGTTTTGGTGCCACAGATAACTTCGCCTGGATACGTAAGTGTGCTGGAGCAGACTTTTCTCAATTAGCAAGCCCAACTGGTGTTTTGACTTCTTGTGTTGCAACGTAATAATACACATTCTGAAAACTTAAATATAGAATAACAAAATTAAGCACTGCATTGTTTTTCTTGATCTAGTCACAACATGGGAATATTGGTGTGCATTGTTTGACCATGAATTGAATTGTGGTGACTAGCGGGAGTTACTAGATCATAGTGTTTTGTGTTTGGCAATTAACAACATAACTTTTGTTTCCTGTGCAGTTACATTTGCCCCGAAGGATTAGCAAGGTGCTCTGAGAAGATTCTTAAATGATGTGTAATTTCGGCTTGCATGTGTTATTTTGTGTAAGGTGCTTCCAGCCTTGACAGGCAATCTCTGGCTGCTTCATATAAATCATAGATCTGACAGCAAGTTAAACAGCGATTGACCTGCATAGGTGATGTTAGTCCACGTTTGCCAGATACAGGCTCTTGCAAGTTGTCTACTTGTACATTGTTGTGTAGTACTGTAAATGTATAATTCTGTTGCTGTAAAATATTTAAACTTGTTTTAGAACAGCACTTTGAATTTGTTCAGTTTTTCGTCAGCTTTATTACTGAATACTAGATCGTCTCCAATGTTTTGGTGCGTATGGATGCAACATTTGACAGCAGAAAGAGAATTGTGAGAAGATGTCGTTTTGCCGAATAGTCTACCAATAACTCAACAAATTTCTATTCCTATTTCCAAATCTGAATATTCCTGGGATACCGTATTCCAAGTCGATAATTTTGACCAACTTATTAGGCAAAGTGGGGGTGTAGGTCATATGCTTTAAAAGCTTTATTGTGAAATTTGTATATGCCTTAGCTTGTGAAATCGAAAATCATGAAATTTCACTTAAGTTATCCAGTGGGAATCCTCCTGGAAGAAGACTTAAACCATTCAATGTTGTCCAACTGTTATGTATTTCACTGCCAGTTGGCCGAATGGAATACTTACTATTTATTCTGTGGATGTAATGTTTGCTTATTATATTATTATTATATCTGTTGTGGGTTCACTTTTATCTTTGTATTTTGTTGCTTCGCCCAGCAGATGATTCTATCCAGTTCTACCCATTATGCATAAGCTGCCCTGTCAACCTCACAAGTTGCACCATGGCATAACACTAATTGCATAATATGTCCAGTCTTTAATTATTCCCACAATTTTGTGATAGTGTGAAATAGCCCTAAAATTTGTTTTGTTTGATATTCCCCCCCATTCATAATTAGGCAAGTTTTTATCACCTGTAAAAATTAAGCATGGTAAATTTTATGCATTTCTGTGAAGGAATTCTGACAGACTATTTCACATGTGTACAGCAAGTGACCAACCGTATGTAAACACATTTTGAACTTGTAACCTACTGTTATCTCTCAGAAATGTAATTACTGAGCCACAAATCGTTCAATATACTTATTGTGTGTTAGTGCACACCTGGGCCGTTTCTCAGAACAGCTGAAGAATATACAAAATATGTGTCACAACATTTAAATATGGGCAGAAGTCAGCCCTGGGCACTTAAAAACGAACCAGATGTGTCAAAGTGTGCAAAGTTATGAGTGCTGCTTCTCGGGCAGACATTCAACAGACATGCAATGAAGGGTTAAATGGGGAAACTGATCGTTCGGCATCGCAGCCCCGACATTATGGAACCTGTTGCCACAACACCTGACATGAACCTGTTGCCACAACACCTGACATTAACAGAAGATGTTTTAGTTAGACACATTTTTAAAATAAAATATTTTGTATAGCTCCATGAGCAACAACTGTGGCACCTTATAAATGTGATGATTGATTATGATTAAATTACTATAAAAAAAATTACACTTGAAAATGGCTCAATCCACACATATCATATTTTACCATTTATTCATTTTTACCTCGACAGATACTGTGGATACATTTATTCTGATATGTAATATTGCTTGTTATCATTGATTGAATGTGGTTCCATAGATGTGTTATGGTATGCCGTCACAAGCTATTGTGGCAAAAATGACTGACATGTAAGTCCAGTTTAGTATTAAGTATGGATGCCATATGACTTTGGCTACACCAAAATTGACAATTAATCACTTTACTCTTAATGATTTTACCATTAGTGCATCCTGTCCACAACGAACCAGGTATTTGTCATTGAAGTTGCATTAGCGAGTGTTTTAATCATGCCGAGGTTCCCCAAAAGAAATTACTTGTCACACTTTTGGGGTTAGATCACCATTTTGTTTCCTATTGGCAACACTGTTACTATTCAGTGGTGTTCACAAATCAATGCCTTACATTTTTTTTAAATTTAATAGTTACCCTTTCATCAGTATGCTGAAAGATGCCTCAAACTCTGTAATTTGGCCAATCAGCCATCAGAAATGTTAATTTGCATGTAGCACAAGTGCCCTCAAATTCCACCACCCCTGCAAACAGTAACTTTCTTCTGAATAGGAATGTCATCTAAAATTTGCCAGTATTATGTCGTGTAACATAAGCATGAAGTAAAATGGTGATCTGCAGTCTTGAACATGAACGCGTATAAATATTAAATAAGTGGCACCTTATGGTGGATAATTTCAACTTAAAAACTTAAAGTGACTTACACATTAGTTTTAATATATCTACTGAGCTATTCCATACAACTGAAGTACGGCCATGCTACATATATACAGATGACAGTCACACACACACACACACACAAGTTTGCAAACAAACATGAGTTCTGCCTAGTCTTGTCCGTTTTCTATTTGTGCTCGTTTGCGCTTGCGATGATTTACCACCATAGTGGACGTCGTCAGCTTCTCGACTTCTCGAGTCTCCCACTTCTGGAAGTCAGTCAGCCCCTGCTGGCCAACGTCAAATATCATCCTCTCTGTCTCGTCCAGTTTCTGTGTCAGCTGAGTGACGTCCTCGTTGAACGAGTTCTGTGACATGTCCATGATCATACGGAACCGTGTCTGAAACGTCTAAGCACAGATCAGCAACATTAGTAAGTCAACTGATTTCTTCATCATCGTGGTCTACGTCTATTTGATAATCGGCAAGAACCTGAAGGTTATTATGCCAATGTGGGGATGTGTGTTATAGCACTGCACGGAATTTAGATCTGCCTGCCCAATCTATTTTGCAAGTGTCCACAGTGGCTGCAGACTCAACTGTTTCTGTTAGTCCATTCCAGATCTTTACAGTTTGTTGAAAAAGCTGTTGGCAAAAACCTGTGTCCTGGCAGGCACCTGGATAAATCTGTCACTATGACCATGTGTACTGTTATTTGCCTGAACAGAGCTGTCTGTCCATAAACTGATTTTTGTAAAACAATACGAGGCGGCTGATCTTTCTCCGGCGCAAGTTGATTCCAACAAAAACAACAAAGATGAGCTGGCTACAGAGAAGTCTAGGTTCATCAGGCTGTCTGAGGCTGGTAAATTAAACTCGCAGATAATAATGTTACATAATAATGATATCACGATCAATGGCGTAAACTTCAGTGTAATAAGATTGATCTATAATTAAACATAACTTATCAGCACACGGGTTTAATGATGAATTGTTTACAACACATATTTCTGCTAATTTAACTAATGGGCAATTTCACGGGAAAGGTTGCAAAATAGTCTCGCCAGGGTAAAAAATAAAATGCATTTATGCGGGAAAATTTTTTTATGAATTAAAAGTACAGATATACAGAAACGAGGAAATATATGGGTTGAAGCTTAAACACTTGAACATTTTTTTATTATGTGGCATTCAGAGATAGTCATAAATGTTGAACAAAAAGTTAACAACCGTTTTGCTTATTCTACATTATACAGATGCCTCTAAATGCTCGCAAAACTTAAACATTTCTTAAAAGAGAAATTGGCATCATAACTAGAGTACTTTTACAGAAAACTGTGAGGGTTTTTATAAAGTTTTTGTTTAGCACAACTGTTATGTTATAAATATTATGAACTTACAACATATTCACTTTTTTCTAAACAGTTCATGAAAATTAGCTTATGTTATGTATACACTGGTTTACCTGCATGAGGTTCTTAGCAATGTCTGCCGAGTCAGGATGCTCAAAGTGAAGCAGACGGGTGCCAAAGAGGTAGAAGTATGGCCCAAGTTTGTGCAGATCAACAACCGTGGCGTCAGCGTCAAAGATTTCTCGGTATGACTCCCGGTACACTCTCGGCAGCTCAACGCTAACAATATGTTTCCTGCGGCCACACAGCGACTGGGCCAGCCAGTAGGGAAGCTCCAGCTTTGTCCCGACGGCTACATCCTCAGAATCTGAACTTTGATCCAAATAACCTGTAAACAGTGAGTTTGTATGAATTTGGAGAGAAAAATGTTCAAGCCATTTGTAAAAAACTGCTAAAATATTTCACACACAAGGCTCTTCACTGGTTAAATATATATCTAGCACAAAATAATACACAATTCACACATTTTACACATACACTTTTAACAGGTTTAATTTCAAGGCTCCAGCCCTACTCATTACCGAGTGAAAATCAAACTGCCAAAATTATAACACTGGTAATTTTTTGGCAAAAATGGGAATACCTAAGGTTATAAATATTATTTTATCTCAGAAAATATTAAGAGTAGGAAGCTAAAATTTTTTCTTTTGGGTATTTGGGAGCTCTCGAGGAGATCTGAAGATATAATGCGTGGAGTTTCTGAGAATATAGTGATGTGACGTGGAATGACCTTGCATACTTTTGGTAAAAATCATCAAAAATTGTCTTTGATAATTAGATGAGGCGTGGGATTTTGGTGAGGGAATAATGTCAAGGCTTTTGTTCAGGGAATTGTGTCGGGTTAAGGGAGACTTTTGTCCAACTCCAGGCCAGGGTAGGGGGCTGTGTCAGGTTGGGGGGCTTTTGTCCAGGGGAATTTTGTCAAGGCTTAACCGTACTCCGCAAATCTTGTAGGGACGTCTCGAGGCGTCCCTTCACTGGCTTCAGGTTCACAAATATTCCTAATAAATAATCATACAATAATAATGGAATTTCAATAATACTAATTGTCAATAGCGCAGTTTGCGCAATCATTTTAAAAAACTAAAACAAAATTAGTGGACCTTACCCAAATGCGGTACAGGGACCTCGAATTTGCACGGAATTTTCTCCTGTGTAGCAATAATATCGTCTATGCTAAAGTAATTTTCATGATTACCACTAATTTTACCAGATGAATTCCCTGAAAGTGACATTCTGTTAACGAGCTAGTAATTTTCCCGCTATACTTTTGGCTACATTTTTCATGGTAGTGACGCCCTACGGACAATGTCTTTACTAATATGTCCGTTAAGTTGATTATCAGGCATCACTATCTTATAAACAATCGTTGGTCCTGAGCCGATCGAGGTGACCGATGAGTTCGATTCGTAATCTACAAATCAAAGAGCAGGAGATTCCGAGTAGAAGTGATGCTTGCACTTTGTGGTTCCTCTTCTTCTCCTCCTTTCTCTTCTGCCGCTTGTTGTCTACTTAGATTTTCAGAAAGCTTTTGATAAAGTGCCACATCAAAGATTGTTACTTAAACTAAAAGCCCGTGGAATAGGTAATGATGTAATCAACTGGATAGAAAAGTGGCTTACACAGAGAAGACAGAGAGTAATAGTAGATGGTGAGATTTCAAACTGGAAATCTGTTCTGAGTGGGGTACCACAGGGATCAGTATTAGGCTCTATACTATTTTTAATATATATAAATGATTTGGAAGATGACATATCTAGCAAAGTACTCACATTTGCAGATGACACAAAAGTATTCAGAAAGGTTACTAGTGTTACAGATAAACAAAGTTTGCAGGATGATCTAGATAAATTAGTTAAATGGTCAGAAAAATGGCAACTGTTATTCAATGTTGGGAAGTGTAAATGCATACACACAGGACACGGAAACGTGGACGAAGAATATAAAATGGGGGTGCTGTACTAGGTAGAACCACACAAGAAAAGGACTTACGGGTAGCATTTAGTGCTTACATGAAAGTTTCAGAGCAATGTCGGATTGCTGCTTCGAAATAATAATAATAATAAAAGGACTTCTTTAGCGCCAATATCCTCGGAAAATCCGAGCTCAGTGGCGCAACAAAACCAAAGGATTAGGCATTCTCGTGACCATATACAATGCAAAAAGTCGTCAACCGATGGATGGAGGTGCCAAGAAGCTAAGGAGGATAGGCCATTTTGAAAAGATAGGTTTTAAGATTACGGCGAAATGAAGCTATATTTCTTGCTGATTTTACGCTGTCGGGGAGTGAATTCCACAGAGTTGGTGCGGCAACCGAGAAAGCTCGAGTTCCAGCGTTTGTCTTAACTCTGGGAACAGAAAGTAAACCAGAACCAGTCGACCGAAGCTGTCTGGGCTGTCTTGCTGGAGTGAGCATTGAATATAAATATGCAGGTTGTTTGGTTGAAAGGGCTTGATAGGTAATGGTACAGATCTTAAAAATAATGCGATATCGCACAGGGAGCCAATGCAATGATTTTAGAAGTGGCACTGAGCGAGAGAAACGAGGAGATCGTGTAACTACCCTAGCCAGACAATTTTGAACACGTTGAAGTTTTGTAATATCCTTGATAGCAATATTATGAAGGAGGGAATTGCAGTAATCAAGTCTGCTACTAACAAGAGCTGTTGCAATAGTTTTTGCGACAGAAAGTGACATATACCGGCGAATACGGCGAAGATCACGGATATGATAAAAACAGCAACGACACGTTTGAGAAATATGTTGTCTAAAGTTGAAATTCTTATCAAAGGTGACTCCCAAATTCTTCGCTGAGGCTGCTGGTATGATAGTTTGATTCAGGATACATGTCGGGAAAAAAACATCAAGTTTGCCACACTGCTTTGGAGTACCAATGATGAGAAATTCAGTTTTGTCTGCGTTTAACTTTAATTTGCTGTCAGTCATCCAGAGGGAGATATCCTGGAGACAATCGCTGAGCTGATTTAGGGAGCGATTTGTATCCGAGGTAGCCAAAGAAATGTAGATCTGTGTATCATCTGCGTAAAGGTGGTGGTCCAAGTTATGATTTTGGATAACAGAGCTGAGTGGCGTAGTGTAAAGAGTGAACAGCAAAGGCCCCAGAACAGAACCCTGGGGGACACCACACGAAGTGGGGAGTGCGGCCGAGAAACAGTTTGCAATCTTTATGGTTTGGTGTCTACCAGTTAGGTATGATAAAAACCAGTTCAGAGCTGTGCCAGATATGCCATACCACAATGATAAACGTTTAATAAGGATGCTGTGATCTATGGTATCAAAGGCGGCAGACAGATCCAGCAAGGTAAGTGCTGTTACTTTTCCTTTGTCAATGTTTAAGGTAACGTCATTGTGTACTTTTAAGAGAGCAGTTTCTGTAGAATGAAACTCTTTGTAAGCTGATTGTGACACATTAGATAAGCAATTTGAGCTGATGTGAGACTTTAGACGGCTTGCTACGACTTTCTCAAGTATTTTGGAAATAAAGCTGAGATTGGAAACAGGTCTATAACTGTTTAGATCTTCTTTAGACAAAGATGTCTTCTTAAGAAGTGGGTTGACATGGGCGTGTTTGAAATCATCCGGAAACAAGCCAGAACACAGTGATGCATTTATAATGTCCGTTATCGGTTTGAGCAATGTATCAAGACAAGATTTCAACAGTACGGTTGGTAGTGGATCAAGCTCACAGGACTTATTTGGGGAAGACATAATTATTTTCTTCACTTCATCAGCTGTGGCAGGTTCAAATGATACAAGTAAAGAATTTACTCGTGGAGGGGCCACGTTTACAGTGCTAAAAGTATGATCTGGGAAAGCAGAATGGATAAGACTGATTTTGTCATTGAAATGTCTAGAGAACGAGTCACATAGAGACTTGATTGAAACATGATTAGGAAGAGATGGAGCAGGCCGCCTGTGTAGAATTTGATTTATGCAGTTCCATAGCTGACGTGGACTTTCAGAGTTATTTGAGACCATATTTGTGTAATAATCCGATTTAGCTTTGGCCATTTGTCTGTTGCAGTAGTGACAGTGTTTTGAATAACGCGACCTGTCCAAAGACGAGCGTGATTTGCGCCATACGCGCTCAAGATAACGACGACGCCTTTTAGATTGTAGAATTTCGGGAGTCATCCATGGAGCGGGTGGCTTTTGAGATACAGATTTGGATCTTACAGGTGCATGTTTGTTAAGCAAAGACTTGAGTACTTGATAGTACTGTCCACACCAATCGGATAGGTGTCCCTTTGGTTTTATGATTAGGTCGGATTTAAGGATGTCAGCCTTTAAAGCAGCGATGTTAATCTTATGAATAGGTCTGTAAAATACATTGTGTTTTGATTCTAATTTAGTTCTGGAAACGTTAACATCGACAATGACTGTGTGGTGGTCTGATAAACCATCCGAAACTGTAGGTGTTTTGATATTGTAACAAGTTGAACGAGTTATGAAAAGATCGAGCCAGTGGCCATGTATGTGTGTCGAAAAGGTAACATGTTGTTTCAAATCAAACGAAACCAGGATGTCATTAAAGGTAGTTGTTATTGCTGAAGGTATGTCCAAATGAAGATTAAAATCACCAAAAATATAAAATTCTGAGTGAATAGGTGCCAAATTTTCTAGTAGATCCTGGAGTTCTTCAAAGAAATTGGCTGGGTGTCCTGGAGGGCGATAAATACAGACGAAATAAGCGGAGAAAGAAGAATCTGAAATTTCAACAGAAATGGATTCAAAACTAGAGTATTCATGGTTCGAATGTAATTTAACTTTGAACTGTTTTGATACCAAAAAGCCAACACCACCACCTCGTCTAACTGAACGTGGTCGATGATGGAAGGTATAACCAGAAGGAGAAATGTCAGCAATGCATGCAGCTGTATCATGTGGTCTGAGCCAGGTCTCAGTTACAGCAAGAATGTCTATTGTTTTAGAAATTAATAAATCGCTAAGTGATGCTGTCTTATCCCGAATTGATCGAACATTTGTGGTAGCCAACCGAATGTTACGCCCGACAGCAGGCCCAGGATTTAGACTTACGTCGCCCGCTAGCAGTAGAATTATTGCTAATTTAAATGTAGGCGTAGAGCGGGGGATTGGCAGTAACTTGCGATTAAAACAAAGATTAAGATTAAGACATGGCAAGCTGTGTAAAACGGACAAAGAATGTTGTATTCTCGTAGGTTGGGGAAATGTTGAGATGACAGCCGACCGTTGGAGGGTGAGTGGCTTGCACAGGACAAAATCACCACCTCTCGAAGCCAATGAACATGATAAAAATAAAACACACAAAAGAAATAGCGGAGACATTGTCTTAATGATAGTCTATTGTCCTCAAATTATGAAAAATGTATAAAATGATAGCAATATATCGATTCTAAAAATGACGGTTTGACATCGACGATAAAATAAAATAAACTGTAAAAACCCGTTCGCGCTCAGCATAGGTCAACAGCACTAAAATCGTATAGGCACCGTAGTGGTGCGTGCAGAATGACAAGACGTTGTGCCCGTGCAAAGAAATTGAAGAGATCTTCACCCCCAGGGCAACACTGGGTATAACAGAACGTCTTGTTGAAGTAGCCTTATTAGTATATAGTTTATAAGGGCCTACCCCCTGCCTTTTAGTTTGCTGAGAACCCAGCTGGCGCGAACAATATAAGGCGAGGTCCGTCCTACGAACCAAGTAATACTTATATAAAACGACAATAATACTTATATAAAATCTGAATAATACTTATATAAAATCTGAATAGCTACAAGAAGAACTCGTGAAAGCTTTGTTGGCCGTAGCCGTAGGGTCTTTGTTTACACAGATCGGCCTTGACCCAAAGGGCGGGAAATACAAATTTAATCTGCCTGGTCTAAGTGCAGATTTTACTTAGCTGCATTCAACATATAGCGTTCAGGTTTCTCCGTCTGGGTCTTTGTGTTGTACTTGATCGGTGTACCGATCAGTAATCAACGTAAATTATTATATAAGTTAGCAAAAACGACAAATTCCACCGGAGATCCGAACCGACAACACCACCGCTGACCACGCCACCTGTCGGACCTCAAATTCTGGGGCTATTTAGGAGAACTATCACGTATAAGAAGAAACAGCTAATTGTACCTCTGTACAAAGCAATAGTTAGATCACACTTGGAATATTGTATTTAAGCATGGAGGCCGTATCGTAAAAAGGACAGAGACAAGCTAGAAAGAATACAACGAAGAGCAACTAAAATGATTCCAGAATTGAGAGACCTTAGTTATGAAAGCCGCTTATTACAATGTGGTTTGACAACACTAGAGACCAGGAGACTACGAGGAAACCAAATAGAAGTGTTTGAAATAGTGAACGGTTACGAGGATCTTCAGAAAGTAGCGTTGGTGAAATTTCTCCAGGGTCTTTAGGTGGCAGAGATAAGTGATACCAATTCGGCTTAGTGTAATGATGCAGACGGATTTGTAGACCATGACGTTGGTTTCCTTCCCGAGGTTGTCCTACTTGACCCCTGTTCGAATACATGGCTCTAATTAAGTCAATCCAAACATGGACACGATCATTTCTCCAGAATGTATCGAGCTATGAAGATAATATTGGTGGTTCCTTGAGATAATCTAAAGCAACGTTGGGTTTCGGGGAGTAACTCCTTGGTGAGCGGGGGCAGATGATTGAGGAGCTTGTGAGTGAGTACCTTCCCGGAGATGGAAAGTAAGGCTATGCCGCGGTTGTTACCACCGTCCGGTTTACCTCCTTTTGTGTAGATGGTGATGATGTTGGCTTTTTCGAGGTCTAGTGGAATTTCCTTGTCTAGTTTTTGACGATGAGTTCACAAAGTTAGTGTGTGAGCTCCTCGCCACCGAAGAACAGTGATGACACCCGGGATGCTGGCCGTATTGTTTTTCATTCAGCTGGTGGCAAGCTGGATTTCTTTCCGAGTTTGTGGGATGTCTAAAGATGCATTCTCTTCTCTGGGTGTTGTGGGTGGATCATGTCGTCTCACCACATATTAACTGCTCCTTCCATCGTTGTTGGACGACAGTGTCACCTTCCATGGGAGCTCCATCTTGAAAAGGAGTGTGGCTGTTTGAGCTCAATCCTGATATAACCTTCGTCGCTTGGAAGAAGCTTCGCATGTCGTGTTGGTCCGCAAAGCTTTGGGTCACCTTAGCTTTCTTTTCTCACCACTTGTTTTTAATGTCACGAATCTTCTTTTGGGTCACATCTTTGAGATGTTGACGTTCACCCCATTTCTGCTGGGAAGTAATGTCGTTTTGGCACGTGCAGAAGGAACATTTTTGCGAGTGAGTTGGTATTGAATCTCCACGCTATTCTCATTGAAACATTCCTGGTGCTTGCGTGAGTTGTGACCGATTGTCTCAGTTTATGCTTTGTGGATGGCAGCCTTAAGTGCCTCCCTCTGTTGTTCAGCGTTCTTCCTGCTATTCATGAAAATATTCATCTGAATTAAGATTTTGTTCAACCAGAACTATTTTGATTACTTACTCAACGTTTCGATTGCCATCGACAGCCTTCGTCATTGGCAATCTGATTACAGTCGAAACATTGAGTAAGAAATCAAAATAGTTGTGGTTGAAGAAAATCGTAGTTCTTCTTGTTAGTCTTTGGACGTTTTTGATGTTTTGAGGCAACTGAATTTTGATTGTTCATAACTGATCGCAATAGGCGATGGTCTGTTAAGCAAGTAAAAGTTCCTCGCGTGGCTCATGTAACGCAAATATTTTCACGTCCCGTCATGGACGCTAACAATTACGTATTCCAGGACGTACCAAAGTTTGGATCGCGGCTGCATCTGTGTCGTCTTGTAAATGTTCCTCTGGTGTTGGCGATCACAAGATCGTATGCTGCGCACGTGCCTTGGAAGAGGGCGCCACTCCTTCCTTGCCGACCATATTGCTCCACATTGTGGAGTCTTGCCCAGCTATTGCAGTTAAAAAAAACTGCAAAATCAGCTTGTGTTCCTTAAGGTCGGCGGTTCGTTCCAAGTCTAAATTGGAGTGGACCTGTATCATGGCGACATATTCCACATTGAGTGTCGGAGCATATAATGACACCGATGATGGTGGATAGTTGTTTTTTGTCTAATCGTTGGCGTAAGGCGTTCATTTGATGCCAATGAGGAGTTCAACTGACTGATAATATGACTGTTGATATCAAAGCCGACTCTGTGGATACAGTGGTCCGCGGCCAGCTTTCCAATGTGTTTTTGTTCAAGGCAGCTATGTACATGCCACATTCCTGTGTTCAGGATGGTTGTTCTTTTGGTTATCCATCAGTGTGCATGCGTTCCAAATTGCTAATTTAATCGTCTGGTAACCTTTTCTTGCTTCGTTTTGTTCGACCGTGGTGAGGTGATCCCAACAGACGCAGCTGTCCGACCAGGTTAACCTAGTTTTGAAGCGCATTTTCTAGCTCCCCTACACATACGGAAAAAACAGAGGGAATCCTGAATATGGTTGCTCTGTCGCAGGCGTAGCTGCCGAATAGCTGAAATCGTATCTAGGTCTCTTCAACTTTCTGTCAAATCTTTTCATCAAGTTGGTACAGCTACACACACAGAAGGAGATGGATGTGGGGTGGAAACATAGAGTTACATCATTAACCACCCCCCTATAAACTTTTTTACTAACGGGTGTTCTATTTATGTCTATGGGTGGAAATGAGACCGGGATGAAGAATGATCATTCGAGGAGTCAAAGATAACGCTAAACTCATCACAAATAAAGGGGTTTCGAGCGTATACAATCAGTCGGGGATTTATGGGGGTGAATTCTGAAAATATCACAGTTAAACGAAATTATCTCAAAAAGGAGGTTCGTTCGAACCCCCCCCCGAACCCCCCATGATGACAGGCGTGGTATCGGCAATGTTCAGTTAACTAACTAGCCTGTATATATATATGTGTGTGTGTGTGTGTGTGTGTGTGTGTGTGTGTGTGTGTGTGTGTGTGTGTGTGTGTGTGTGTGTGTGTGTGTGTGTGTGTGTGTGTGTGTGTGTGTGTGTGTGTGTGTGTGTGTGTGTGTGTGTGTGTGTGCAACTTTGCCAGAATCTGGCTGATCATCCGAGTCAAAATTAATTAAAGAACGTGCCATTTATGCAGTCCACCGAATCATGACATGGGGAATGTTGCACCAATACGCATGTAGCCAGTTTTTAAACATGCTGTTTGACTCGGGTGGTGATTTTACCATGGTATTTTGACATGAAAATTTAAACGTTGCCGTGCTAGCAACTACACTAGCACAATAATAATCCAGTTACGTTTGAGTTAATCTACCTTGATGTCGTTGAGGCGATGATGCCACCCGACTGTATACTGTGTGGTAGTGTTTCCCATTATGCGCTCGGCCATGTTTACGCACGGCGGAAGCGATAACAAGATGAAATGTTTACATGTAAAAAATACTTATGTCACACTGACCTTACCAAAAAGGACGAACATGCAGCTTAAGTGAACTATACAGAGGCATCTGTTGTGCACAAACTAGTAACGATGCCGGTTGTTTCGCTCGAGCGATTGCCGCTTCCCAGTCTGCGGACATATGTGTCTGTCAGTGTGCTGTTGACGTCGTGTGCTATTTACTATGCGCATCATGTGACGCAACATGTTGCGCTGGCTGGTGTGCACGATACAATTCCTACCCATTCAAATTCGGCTGCAGATAGCCCATCATATGCCGAAGGCGAGGCGAGGACTCGCCAAACATGGGCGAAAACAAGTGATGGGTATTTCTATGACATGATTGCTGTCTTGATTGGAGAAGGATGGTGCGTTTGGGTAGGTCGCCATACTGTCTTTCTACTACTACTAGACTGGAGTATTAGTGTTATGACCATTTTGGGAATGGGGGCAGTTTTTGAATGACCCCAATTTGGGTCGGTCCATTATTGGAAGGCGGAGACTATTCGCAGAGCAGCTATGCGAATAACAGCCAAAACTTTTCTTATTTGCAGAGCAGCGAGTTTACGACAAAATTGTTTCTTATTCGTAGAGCAGCTCTGCAAATTACGGCTACTTTGGTCTTTATTTGCAGAGCAGCTCTGTGAATTACGACAAATTGTAATTTTATTTGCAGAGCAGCTCTGCGAATTACAGTAACTTATTATGGGAGGACTCATTATGGAGACATACCTTTAAACTTATGCTAGCCTAAAAGTATGGCAGTCATTCTGCACATGTTTTTTGATTTTATGTTACATAAACTGTACTTTTCTTAGCACTGTATAGAGGGAGGCTGGCACCTCTGCCACATTGTGGTATAAGGAATAGTATATTATATTATACATATGATATACAGATGAATGACCACAAAGCAACAATGTAGTGAACAACCAGGACAGTGTTTGATTAATGTAAGCATATTTAATTTTAGTGGCTCCATTGTTAAATCATAGCATATATAAACAAAGCAATAAAACACGTCATGCCTAGAGCCGAGGCAAGCATTGTCTGAAAACCCCAAAGTGAACGAAAAAGTTTGGCCGTTATGCGCAGAGCTGCTCTGCGATTAGCTAGTTATTGGAATTCCATCAACGCACTGCTAAATTAGAATCACATATGCAACAGCAGCTGATTCCAACTTGGGATGGCCCATTATTGGAATTCCAACTTGGGATGATCCATAATGAAATTCCAACAACGCACACATCGTGAGACACGTATAGCATTGTGCGTTATTGGAATAATACATTTGCTTGACGGAAATTATTACAAACTGTATGGTTGGAGCGATTTAGTAGACACAATGTTACATAGATGTTTTAGTGCATCTATTCATCCTATTATAATTATATCATTTGAAAAATTATTACCATTAGTACATGTTCAGACCTCAAAGAGAAGGGCGTCAAGTTACGATCGGGCAGAGACCTTGTAAAGAGAAGGGCGTCAAGTTACGATCGGGCAGAGACGGCGACTGACTGGCCAAGATGGCTCAGACTATGGGCGGACTGATTGCGACATTAAGATGTCCTCAGACTATTTCTGTCACAGTAACAGTTTGATGATGGTGATTAGTAAATGTCAATATATATTTTCCATTATGTAGGTGCCTTTGTAATACGTTATTTTAAGATATATTGTGTGTGCACTGGTTACTTTGAAATCAATTAAGATGTCGGCCCTAGATAAACATTTGTCATGACCGATGTCTGGTTGGGTGCCTATAAAAAGGATGAATTGGTTTGCTAATAGTGCATTCTGAAGTAACAAAGAAATCAGCCTACTTAGTATATTGTTTCAATAAATGTGTCCAGCTCTTAATTTTTATGTTGTTATGCGGAGTGAGAATAATTATGTTATTTCAATTAAATACTTTTGAACTACTAAATATTTTTACAGTAAGTAACTTTAGGATGTGTGGGTTACCGTTGCTGGCAACCAAATGAACTGAACGAATCATCCTGACTTGGGTGGGCATCATGAGATTCCAACTTGGTCCCACATGCTCATCAGCTGATTCCGAAATTGGTCCGATCCCGGCGGATACCTGAACATTAGTACTTGAGTTGCCTAACTTCGTATACTAACCCTTACTTTGAATGCTACAAGATCAGATATATCAGCAGTTACCAGCATTCCTCAACTTTGTGCAACATAAGTTATTCATTATTAAGCAAAGTAATTATGGCATAACACCCCCCAGATAAGGTTATTTATAATAAGCCAACTCGACATAACCATGAAACTTCCCTTCATTTGCTAGCAAATGTCTAATCACATATACGCAACACCTATGTCCACTTTTTTAGTTAAAAACAAACAGAACTACTACAAAGATAACACACAAAAAGTACATTTACAAGTTAATTGGAGTGTTGTTTAAATTATGTATAATCTATTTAAGTTAGTGCTGTAATGAGCAGGGCTATGGTCAGTTCCATTTAATCAGTTCAAATTCAAATTCCTTTCAGTTTAGTCAATTCAAATTAAAATTCCATTCAGTTTAATCAATTCTAATTCAATTAATTTTTTTCAATTCAAATTCCACTTCCAGCTCAAATCTTTCAATTCAAATTCCGAATTAATTCAATGGGAGTTTTTCCAACACAAATGCATGGGGTAATAGTAATATATAATTGTAATAGGTAATATACGTTTTTTCTCTAATAGTAATAGAGGAACTTTTTTCAAAAGTAATAGTAAATAAAGTAATAGATAATAGTCTACTACTTTTCTATTAAATTTATTGTTACAAAATATCAAGTTTGTTTGCATGTTATTCTAGCTGCTAGTAATTGTAGACAATGTACAGACAATGGCTGAGCCTTTATTCAAATAACATGAAAAGACCAGTAGGCTGATCATTTAATGGTTTCAGAAATACATGTTCAATGAAACAATACAGGATTAGTAGGGCAATTACTAATTGTTCGAATGCTCCATTGGGGTGGCTATGGCTTCACACATTCCTAGCACACACAGAGGGCGTGATTTCAGATACCTGCAGGCAGACAACAAATGTTATCTTAGAGCAGGAGCTGCAACCTGTATTGAATTCAAAAAGCTCATCACACCCCACCATAGTTTGATTTGAGCAAAACTTATGAGTTCTTTGTTGAAATTGCTAATTGCCATATATTAACATTGCTACGCAGACCCTTTGTTCAAATAATAAATATGTACAAAATTAATGTTCTCACCCCAGATCTTCAAATGGTGTACAAATGTATGTTTAGCTGCTAAAAAAAGTTCATATACAATTCTAGGGTTGAATTGAGGACCATATTGGAAATAAAACCTGATTGCACCAGCCCATTAAAATTAGGTTCAATTCATTTTCTTTCAATTTCAGTTCCAATTCAACTTACTCAAAATCTTTCAATTAAAATTCTGCTTGGTGAAAATCTTTCAATTACAATTCAAATTGAGGAATTGAGTTGAATAATTCCAAATAATTTTTTATTCACCCCAGCCTTGTTAACGAGAAATGCTTGTCATATATATATATATATATATATATATATATATATATATATATATATATATATATATATATATATATATATATATATATATATATATATGAGTGATTGAGGTATAATGCCATATGAACAGACCATGAAGAGAATGTAAATGATGCTGAAGTTTTGTCTCTTGCAGTCCCTCATCAACATGGCCTACTGCTGTCTCATCCTCATTGGCAAACTCATCCAGAGGATTACCTTTGGCAAGCTGCGAGTCAGTGAACAACAGGTGCGAATACAAGCTTATATCTTAAACCTTTATCACAGTTTGTAATTAGCAGTTTGTAATTAGCAGTTCTATAAGACAGGGTTGAGTTTCTGACGGTCAGAAAGGTATTTCTGATGAGGCAATGTCAGAAACTACTTTCTGACAGGTTACTGATGTCAGAAACTGTTAATATATAATATCTCTTATGGATTAATGTGTGATATTGCTAATTATATGCCCTATGTATAGAGAAATTATATACATTATTCATGCATAGAAAGAACAAACAAAATCCTGAGTAATGTTACATAACATTTTATTTTAGTTAACATTTTCAGTTAACACAGCTCTGAGTCAAAGTTGCTAATATATTCACAATTTACCATTTCATGTCAATCTGACAATCTCTACACAACAATTTAGCTGTTATTAGCACTTCAAGCACATGCATACAATTTAGGCTGTTGCACTGGACCCAGACGTAGTGCAGAATAGCTATCATACACAATGAGAACCTGCCTGTAAATAGCAGCAGCTAAAGTTCCGTCACTACCAGACAACGTATGAATCAGCCATGCTAGTATAGGTCTGGCACTAAAACATTGCAACACTAACTGCTGCACATCGCACATAGGCAATAATTAGGCCTATGTCTTGGTCATTGAAAGGTCGAGACATATTTATTGCCATATTAGAACATCATCATTGTGTTAATCATAATTACCTCTCAAGAAACTTGCAGTTTGTTTTGGATATTTCGACTGCATCTCGCAGTCTTCTTCAGCAGACTGAAGTTACGGATGTGTCACATGACCAATGTCATGTGACACAAGCTGGAGTAGGACTGGTGGGAGCTCCTGGCCGACGTCTCGGTTCAGCGTAGGTTTGTTTCTGTGGATGTTAATTCTTGAGAGGTAATTATGATTAATATTAATAACCAAGAAACCGGATCATCTATCCATTCAAGGATCATCATTGTGAATTATATACATTCAAGTGCAGTTATGTATAAAATCGTACTCATTGTCAATCATCAAAGTGTGAAGATATAACTGCCTAACTGTCTAAACTAAATACGTCTCAAATACTTTTGAGATTGTTGAAGAAGAGAAGAGACCTAGCAATACTTTTCAAATAATGATGTATCATTACTTTGTCAAATTTGAGCGTATCGGATAATATTCCAGTGCTTAGCACCTGGTTTATTAATCATCTTTGATGTTGAGCCCCAGCCTGCGTAATGCTATTGCAATAAGGGAAGCCTTTTACTGACCAATCCTGCTTGTAACTATTTGCTATTGCTTAATCTTAACTCCAACAACTTCACAAAGAAATCCTTGCCTAGCCTTTTGTTGCCTTCCCAATTGTCACTGACACCTGTCCACAGTCCTAACTCAGTTCATTGATGTCCTCTCCAATGTTATTGTGACTAACACCTGTCCGGTTGTCTTAAAAGCTGCCTAGTGATTGTGCCACAATTATTTTGTAATCGTTACTATGCGCTAACAAATCAAGCAAACTCAAAGACAGTAAACTCAGGGTAAAGGTTGTACTTGCAGTTGCATATGAATGGTGACAGGATAATAATGCATTAATATATCGATTTTAAGTTACAGCCTACACATTAAATAAAATGGTACATCTTTTTTAGTTTCTGATGCTTTGTAGTTATACGTCAGAAAGGTATTATGTCAGATAGGTATTTATGCAGGTTTCTGACAGTTTCTGACACTTCAGACGACAGAAAGGCATTTGTGACAAGGTGGTAAATACCATGGTATTTATGTGGTATTTACCATCTTGTCAGAAACTTGTTAATCCTGCTATAAGATGCAGGCTGTTTTTAAATGAACACTGCAGTTTGTGCAGTCCCTATCACTCATGCTTATCAGTCATCAAGGCAGCGATTTATTTTTAGAATTGCTCACCTCCAACTTTAGATGAGTGTGGCTCCCTCTTGCAGTTTAACATATATACCTGTCTGTTCGAAATAAGGTCACTCCCTCTCCTGTAAATTAGCACTGCTGCCCAGAATTTTGTTGACTTGATTAGTCATGCCTGTCATACATATATGGTGACAATATTAAGGGCAGCTATGCTAATTTACATGAGAGGGAGTGACCTCATTTGACCTGTAACCTGCTCAAAGTATATTAAACAAAATTAACAGTGGTACGATCAGATTAAAAAAATTGCTCACCTCAATTAGTTTGGTTTATCTATCTAGGTGAGTGATTTATTTTATCGCTGGCCTGTTTTTTTCAAATGTAAAGCACATACTACCTTTATCAATAACAGAACTTTGTCTGGTTTTGCATTTTCATATCATAATAAACCACACTGGGAGTCATGTTCAAAGCATGCCAGGCCATGCTTAAATGGTTTCCTTGTTTGCAGCACGTGAAGGACAAGTTTCTGAACTTCATGTTCTACAAGTTCATCTTTATCTTTGGCGTGATGAACGTACAGAACATGGATGAGGTTCTGTTGTGGTGCACCTGGTTCTCAGTGCTGTGCCTGCTCCATCTCCTCACTCAACTCTGCAAGGACCGCTTCGAATATGTATGAGCCAAGCTACATTTCTATACCTCTGTGTATTGATATTAAATTAACAAATCCTATGAAACATCAAATCAAATCAGTTCTTTATTTCCAAATGAAAATAGAGATTTACAACATATATTCCTCAAATGTCAGTAATTAAATAGGAAAGGGAGAAAGTAGAAGTGTATTACTTATTAATCACTTTCCCCCAATATCACAAAACTTGTGTAAAATTCAAATTATAATTCAAGATGGGTGATCACGGGTATTGTGACGTCAGAGACGCGCCATGTTTATATTCAGCCAGTGATAGTATGTGTTGCTTCAGTATCAAGATTCACTTGCGTCACTATGTCACTGGCGGCGATGCCAATTTTCCAGAATATAAAGTAAAAGCTTTCCAAGTAATACCACAGAATCCTGAGTTCATTCGGTTCATTCGGAGTGGTTTAGCATAGTAGCCAATAACTACCGAATAGTAGTGAACGACATAGACACTACTGATGTGGAGGTTTGGGTAGTGGATGGGGTGGGTCAGTCATGGAAAGTATAGGGGTGTTTTTATAGGGTGAAAGAGGGTTTTGAGATCCAAATTCACATGAAATGAGCAATGAATATTATTATGTATACTGATCCCACATACGTTGTTTCTCTTCAGCTCTCCTTCTCCCCCACAATCCCGTTGTCCCTCCACGTCAAGGTCTTGGTGCTGCTGGCAGTCATACAAGCCAGCTGTGCCTTCCTTCTGCTTCTCTCTGTCTTTGTGGGTTATGTCTACGCCGGTATCAACATCTTTGCCTTCATGGCTGCAGAGGTATGTAGTTAGGTCAGATTGCACAGCAGTAGTTGGCTTTGTAATTGTTGTTTTTAGGTGGCTATGTAACATTTCTGAATGCCATCTTATATTTTAATGCAAAATTTTAATTGTTGATTTGATTTATAAGTAAGTAAAAATTTTATTTTCTTACTCCATGTACACATGCATTAAATACAAGACACATTGTACACATTGACCCCTCCAAAGAGAGTTGTGAGAAACATAGCTTAAAAATTAATCAAACAAAAACGTACACAAGTAATAAATACATTAATTACTACAGATATGTACATTTATTTTGTTGTATCGTGTATTCTTATGTGTGATGTTTTTATAGAGGGTGGGCAGTTTTGTTTACCACCGAATGCCTGAATTGGACCAGCCATAGTGTTGGCAACAATTCACCCGAACGGGCAACTAATCGGTCCTATGAATGGGCCTTTAGCCTCACAGTTGCTTGAAACCAAGTACTAACTTTGCTAGGAAACCAAATTTTACTATTTTTTTCTGCACATGTAGTTGTTAACGCATCTGTCGTCATTGCGGGTATTGTTCTTTCCAGTGTGTTCTCTTGATGACAAAGTCAATGTACGTCATATTCAGGTATGTGCTTTTATTTTAGCCTTACTATCTGTTTGTTAATGCTCTAAGTAGTCTTACATTTTCTCACTGTGATATTGTACGGACATATTTTTTATTTACTTACCTCATTTATCATACAAAGGTTCCTGGATATGAAGAGCAGGCAAATAAATTCACCATCGCATTTCCCCAGCATGGCAAGCATGTAACAAGCTAAGGAACATACAGAAATCCCAACTAGGAAGGTCCCCTGATTGTCATTGAAAGTATATTTCTTCATGGAGCTGCTACAGGAGCAGGGCAGGAGCTACATTAAGATGCTCAGGAAGTGTCTGAATGTCCACTTGAGCAATACGCTGAGAAACAAATAACTTTATGGGGATGTAAACAAACTCTCAGACAAGATTTGCATGGGATGCTGTCAACTAACTTGTTCCTGTTGTTGCCGTGAAGAAAAATTGTCTAGATTTATATTGTGGGAACCCACTCACGGCAGTGGACATCCACTCACGGCAGTGGACACCCACTCACGGCAGTGGACACCCACTCACGGCAGTGGAAACCCTCTCACGGCAGTGGAAACCCTCTCACGGCAGTGGACACCCACTCACGGCAGTGGACACCCACTCACGGCAGTGGAAACCCACTCACGGCAGTGGACACCCACTCACGGCAGTGGACATCCACTCACGGCAGTGGAAACCCACTCACGGCAGTGGACACCCACTCACGGCAGTGGAAACCCTCTCACGGCAGTGGACACCCACTCACGGCAGTGGACACCCACTCACGGCAGTGGAAACCCTCTCACGGCAGTGGACACCCACTCACGGCAGTGGAAACCCTCTCACGGCAGTGGAAACCCTCTCACGGCAGTGGACACCCACTCACGGCAGTGGAAACCCTCTCACGGCAGTGGACATCCACTCACGGCAGTGGACACCCACTCACGGCAGTGGAAACCCTCTCACGGCAGTGGAAACCCTCTCACGGCAGTGGACATCCACTCACGGCAGTGGAAACCCTCTCACGGCAGTGGACACCCACTCACGGCAGTGGAAACCCTCTCACGGCAGTGGACACCCACTCACGGCAGTGGAAACCCTCTCACGGCAGTGGACACCCACTCACGGCAGTGGAAACCCTCTCACGGCAGTGGACATCCACTCACGGCAGTGGACACCCTCTCACGGCAGTGGACACCCACTCACGGCAGTGGACACCCACTCACGGCAGTGGAAACCCTCTCACGGCAGTGGACACCCACTCACGGCAGTGGAAACCCTCTCACGGCAGTGGAAACCCTCTCACGGCAGTGGACACCCACTCACGGCAGTGGACACCCACTCACGGCAGTGGAAACCCTCTCACGGCAGTGGACACCCACTCACGGCAGTGGAAACCCTCTCACGGCAGTGGACATCCACTCACGGCAGTGGAAACCCTCTCACGGCAGTGGACACCCACTCACGGCAGTGGAAACCCTCTCACGGCAGTGGACACCCACTCACGGCAGTGGACACCCACTCACGGCAGTGGAAACCCTCTCACGGCAGTGGACACCCACTCACGGCAGTGGAAACCCTCTCACGGCAGTGGACATCCACTCACGGCAGTGGAAACCCTCTCACGGCAGTGGACACCCACTCACGGCAGTGGAAACCCTCTCACGGCAGTGGACATCCACTCACGGCAGTGGAAACCCTCTCACGGCAGTGGACACCCACTCACGGCAGTGGAAACCCTCTCACGGCAGTGGACATCCACTCACGGCAGTGGACACCCACTCACGGCAGTGGAAACCCTCTCACGGCAGTGGAAACCCTCTCACGGCAGTGGACACCCACTCACGGCAGTGGACACCCACTCACGGCAGTGGAAACCCTCTCACGGCAGTGGACACCCACTCACGGCAGTGGACACCCACTCACGGCAGTGGACACCCACTCACGGCAGTGGACACCCACTCATGGCCAAAAAAATAGAGGGAAACAAAGAGAAAACACCACTTTCACCCATAAAATCTGGCCATAATGAACAACCAATGGAAGCGGTCATCAGTGCTCAGACTCCGGCTCCAGCCACCAATAATGACGTACATACCAAGCAATTTCAATTAGCAGCATTTAATTGTAAGGGTTGTCAAAACCCTTCTAGTGTTTTACATAGAAACAACAATTGACAAAATAAGTTCCAGTCAGGTTAGGAAGGAAGTCATGCCTTGCCCTGAGTAAATGAAATGACAGCAGAAGTTAAAGATGACTGTCTCCATGTTTCCAGATATGCCATTCACCTGTGGGACATGAATCACGAAGGCGTCTGGGAGAACCGCGCCATCTATGTGTATTATGCGGAACTAATCTTTGAGCTGGCCACTCTGTCTATTGACTTCTGCCATCATCTACATATGTTGGTGAGGACATGCATTGAGGTTAATTCATATGTTGGTGAGGACGTGCATTGAGGTTAATTCATATGTTGGTGAGGACATGCATTGAGGTTAATTCATATGTTGGTGAGGACGTGCATTGAGGTTAATTCATATGTTGGTGAGGACATGCATTGAGGTTAATTCATATTTGATATCTGGTTGGTACTAAGCTAAGATCTGTTGTGCAGAAGTCACTATTATTCATGAGTACATCATCAGTTATTTTATATTTAATTTCCTGTGGCCTTTAAACAAGAAGAACACATTTGCTAACTGTAATAGACACAGTTTTACAAGGACATTGAAATACCTTCAAAATGTAGAGTTTTCACAAGGAAGCCATTGGCTGATCAAGATTCCGTCTTCATGTGATGTGTTACTGTCATATTATGTCCTTAAATATATTAACACTACTTATCAGTTTATTGTGCAAATAAATCTACTAACATTAGTGTTAATTTGTCGGAAAAATATAATAATGTATTACGTGATTACCATTGATCTTTGATTCCTTCCAAAACTTCTAATAATCCAAACATCACGACTCCCCTTGTTCCCCTTGTTACCCTTGTTCCCCTTGTTCCCCCGTCACCCTTGTTCCCCCTGTTACCCTTGTTCCCCCTGTTACCCTTGTTCCCCTTGTTACCCTTGCCATAGTGTTATTGATAGAATCCCTCTTCACTTATAGGGAGAGAGCTGTAAACTCATTTGATTCACTGATCTCACGTCTGTTACTCAAATTAGCACTTGCTACACTTGCGTGCCGTGCCAGATATTGGCGCTGTCAGGGCGTGCCGTGCCAGATATTGGCGCTGTCAGGGCATGCCGTGCCAGATATTGGCGCTGTCAGGGCGTGCCGTGCCAGATGTTGGCGCTGTCAGGGCGTGCCGTGCCAGATATTGGCGCTGTCATGGCGTGCCGTGCCAGATATTGGCGCTGCCAGGGCGTGTCGTGCCAGATATTGGCACTGTCAGGGCGTGCAGTGCCAGATATTGGCGCTGTCAGGGCATGCCGTGCCAGATATTGGCGCTTTCAGGACGTGTCGTGCCAGATATTGATGCTGTCAGGGCGTGCTGTGCCAGATATTGGCGCTGTCAGGGCATGCTGTACCAGACATTGGCGCTGTCAGGACGTGCCGTGCCAGATATTGGTGCTGTCAGGGCGTGCCGTGCCAGATATTGGCGCTGTCAGGGCATGTCGTGCCATATATTGGTGCTGTCGGGGCGTGCCGTGCCAGATATTGGCGCTGTCAGGGCATGCCGCGCCCTATGTTGGCGCTGTCATGGCGTGCCGTGCCAGATGTTGGCGCTGTCAGGGAATGCTGTGCCAGATATTGGCGCTGTCAGGGCATGCCGCGCCATATGTTGGCGCTGTCATGGCGTGCCGTGCCAGATGTTGGTGCTGTCATGGCGTGCTGTGCCAGATATTGGCGCTGTCAGGGCGTGCTGTGCAAGGTATTGGTGCTGTCAGGGCATGCCGTGCCAGGTGTTGGCATTTTCAGGGCATGCTGTGCCAGTTGTTGGCACTGTCAGGGTGTGCCGTGATAGGTATTAGCGCTGTCAGGGCATGTGCAGTTCTAATTTGGATGTTGCTTTTTAAGGCCTTGAAAAGATCTAACAAATAGGAACTTTTAAAAGGTCTTCAGTTTATTTCTCCAAACTACGTCTAGGCCCTAGGCTATTATTTGACAACGTTGGCATGGACTGCATGTCGCTGAGTGATATGCTTCTTTAATCAAATAATATGGTTTGTCTCAAGAGATTTACACCATAACTCAGGATGCTGTTGATGAATACTACTTTATTATCTATCTTGATGTAAGATTCTAAAAATTTGGGTAGCTTGGCTCAAGTCTTAAATACAGAGCAATCAAAAGCGTCCTATGCATTATAAATATCAGAGAATACACCGCCACCTGGGCTGACGATACTATATATCATTTGTTGGCTTTGGTGCATGTCTTTTTACAGGACATTAGTCTAAATCATCTGCAATTGCATTTATTATGTTTTAATGGTGGTCAAGCGTCACAAAAACTACACCTAATGCAGTGCAGCAGCGAAGGCAAAAAATATGACACCGCTGCGCTCGTTATTACCAGTCATCTCAGCATTATCATAAATCATTAACATTATTTATCAAGTTCTTTATTTTATGATTGTTTACCTTACGAAACTGTTGTTGGTATTTTGCTCATAGTTGTGTGGTGCTCGAAATATCTATGCAATAATTCTTCACTATATTTTTGTGTCTTTCGATGCTGTGCAATTTGTGTATGTAAGAAAGAATAATAAGAGACACGTGCTTGTGGTATTGACATCATGACATATGGTAATCACTATTGCAATGTTAGGGTAGGCCCAAACTCAGTAGCTCATGGTTTAGGAAACACCTGTTTTATCTACCACTTGTGAACTCTACAAAGATCATGTCTGCTTCTAGGTTTGCCATGGCAACAAAGGAAGAGCTCGATGAGAATAACGATGACTGCGCCATTTGCTGGGAGGGAATGGAGACAGCCCGTAAACTACCATGCGGTCACTTGTTTCATAGGTACGTGCAAACTGGCCACATTGATATGTTTTGTATCTAATGCATGCCTCTGCAATCACTTTGTGTCATTATATGTAATTCTGTCTAACGTTTACATACAGCCTCAGTGTGTCTTAATACCTCAATTGTTTCAATACGCTTCTGAAGTCTGAGGTCATTTGTTTCCAGTGCCTGTCTGAGGTCGTGGCTGGAACAAGACACTTCCTGTCCGACGTGTCGCATGAACCTGAGCGACCCGAGCGAGAGAACGACGCGGGCGCCGGCTACTGGGGACATCAACGGTAACGAGCCTCGTCCTGACGCTCAGAACAACGACCTACAGAACCAGATGACAAACCACTTCTTCCACTTCGATGGTCAGTCAATACATGCATATTTGTATGAATGTATAAGGATATGTACGCATGGCGTCGCAAGCACACAAATATTTGTATGATCATATAACGATATGTACGCATGGCGTCGCATGCACACAAATATCCTACAGTTTATCTTGATATGAAATGTTTATCCACAAAACGCTTTATATCCAATTTGTGTGTTTTGAGATAAGTAATATTTCCTAACGCATGTCATTAAGCGTTAGACAGGAATGTTGTTATTTGACCAATCAACAGCTTGGCATATATGTGTTGACACAATACACTTTTTCCTCCACCACTATCTACTTCACAGCATCAAAAACTAGACTTAACTGCAATTTTGGCATGTGAGTGTGTTTTATGGATAAACTCTTCAAATATTGAGTTTAAGTGGTTGTTCTTCCAGGATCTCGCTATGTCAGCTGGTTACCGAGTTTCTCAGTCGAGGTGACTCACACACAGATCCTGGGCAATGGTATGGATTTAACTCTCAACCCAATCCATACGTCTCAGCTGGACAACATGGTGAGTCTAGCTCGTACTGGGCAGGCGAGTTGTGCAAACGTCAAAAACTTTGTAGCACTCTGCAAGCTAGGTCCAAAAAATAAGTATATTGAATAATTTGGTGTTTATTATAAAATAAATTAATGAAAGTACTTGTATTGCACCCAATCAATCGAGATTGCTCTCAGGAACTTTACATACATGGTAATTATGACTTAAAAGTCTATTAAAACGATAGAAACAATATTTATTATAAAATGTATTTAATAAAAATCATTCATAAAAATGAAAGCTTGCATGTCCCAATTTTGTCACACAGTTCCGTGGAGGTTAGTGTTGTCTACACTGCATCACACAAAAATTTATTTACTAAAATAACAGTTGGATGGTTATGTTACCTTTGCACACGTGAACAATAAGATGTACAGAATTAGTCAACTCAAGTATATAATTTGTAGTAATAAACAGCAATAAATGTAAATAAACATGTTATAAAAGGCTACTCTAAAAAGGTGTGTTTTAAAAAATTGTTTTGTATGCCGGCAGTCTCTGCTCTACTCACTGAATCTGACAACCAATTCCACTGATTGGCTGTGGTAATAATAATTATTTCACTGTGTTGAACCCATGGCATAGCCAGCCCGAGGGTCCCGCCAATTTCCTTTGTCACATAACGTTATCTGTGTTGAGCAGGCACGTCAGGTGCAGGAGGTATTTCCCACTGTGCCCCTGACCAGTGTTGTGGATGACCTACGCATGACCCACTCCGTCGAACTGACCATTGAAAACATCATTGAGGGACGAGTGACGATACCACCTGCGGTTAGTGCTGCCCTCTTTTGACACTTCAGATAGTTTAAACCACTGCATCTATTAGTAGCGGTGCAGTTTTCAAAATGTTAAAATTAACAGATAAGCAACAATTGTGGTCAGTTTCAGCTTCATCAGAATAAAAAACATCCCCAGGACAGATTAAAAAAGATCCCTGTACTGTGAATTCATCCTATAAAACTCCGTACGTTTGATTCTTTCATGCCTCATATTTTATCAGTGTCTCATCTGTATGATGGGATTTTATATCCTTCCTCAGTTCAGTTTTTTCGCCCATTTCGTTTCAGAATAATTTCAAACCTTTGACATGCTAGCTCATTTTTACAAATGTGTTATTTAGTTTTAATGAAATCATCAGACAAACTATTAAATTATTTTTTTCCGCATCCTGTCTTGATATACTATGATACAAGGCTTGGAGGCTGGTCACACTTTTGTAAGTCACTAGACCTAATGATCAAAGTAAATTCTTTTGAAGTTTTTTACAAAAGTATGCATTCTTTCATTAAACTGACAGCGCATATCATGTCATATATCATGTATACAGAGTTGAACATATCATGTATACAGAGTTGAACATATCATGTATACAGAGTTGAACATATCATGCATACAGAGTTGAACATATCATGTATACAAAGTTGAACATATCATGCATACAGAGTTGAACATATCATGCATACAGAGTTGAACATATCATGTATACAGAGTTGAACATATCATGTATACAGAGTTGAACATATCATGTATACAGAGTTGAACATATCATGCATACAGAGTTGAACATATCATGTATACAGAGTTGAACATATTGCATGTATACAGAGTTGAACATATCATGCATACAGAGTTGAACATATCATGCATACAGAGTTGAACATATGCACACAGAGTTGATCATATCATGTATACGGAGTTGAACATATGTATACGGAGTTGAACATATCATACATACATAGTTGAACATATCATGTATACAGAGTTGAACATATCATGCATACAGAGTTGAACATATCATGTATACAGAGTTGAACATATCATGTATACAGAGTTGAACATATCATGTATACAGAGTTGAACATATCATGTATACAGAGTTGAACATATCATGTATACAGAGTTGAACATATCATGCATACAGAGTTGAACATATCATGCATACAGAGTTGAACATATCATGCATACAGAGTCGAACATCACCAAACCTGATTTTGAACATCAACAAACCTGATTTTGTCCCTGTCAACCATAGATTTTCTCTCATTTATGACGTCCATATAATACAATACTTGACAGTTGGCTACCAAAGATGGAAGCTGATCTTTCATGTTGTCACCCCAGGGGTTTCCGTCAAGGACACACCAGGCATCGTTGACCACCCCGGCCAGCTCAACTACCCCACCAGCAGGTGGAGCTGCTCTAGCACCAACAGGGAGCGGCAGTGCTCCAGTGCTGCCGTTGCAGGGCGTGAACCTTCTACCCTCACTAGGGGGTGCTACTGCTGCAGTGGATGAGATGCATGATGAGATGTCCGTGAATGGCATCAACCTTGTAGACCACGACAGACTGAGTGCACCAGTGACAAGCCGGGAAGACATCAGTTCGGGCATGTGCGTGATTCTTCTGTCGTACAAGTTAACTTCTGACTTGTGGTGAAGAGTGCTTGAAATGTTATTCAATTAGATAGTTATACACAAAAATTTGATAGTTTAATAATTTTTTTTCAAAATATTGTAATAAAAATTAAATATAGTTATATAATAAAATTAGAAATTGTAATACAAACAAATTATATATTGTTATAGAAAAAGTTACATATTGTTATGCAAATCTCTTTGGCTCAGTAATGTTTTTGTCTGTTCTACGCCTTATGATACATCAAAAGTAATTTCTATACATATTTGTGCACGTGTCGTAGGTGTTTCCTAACTGCATTGGTGGCACACCAGTGTCTCGCCACTTTAGATGTCCTAATAACAATGATAAGTTATTTGCAATCTGTTCTTATCAGCGAACACCAACATTTGTTTCTCTAGATAATAAGGTAACTGTTTAACACTAGTGGTGTCATTTGGTGACTAGTGTAGAACAACTGAAAAGTATTGCCAACTGTTTAATGCCAGATAGTGATACTTTTCAGCTATTCAAAACTAATCAAATTACAATAATTATGGATCCTGCTGATTAAAAAGGGGATGTATGCTAATTAGGGCATGTACGCTTAATTGGACAAATAAGGTATATCTATTCTGACATCTTGAACGGCAAAGTCAATATTCATAAACAGGTCACAGTCATAATACATGAACAAATTGTGGTTTGTTAAACACAGTCAGACAGTCACAATGTAGATATAGCTTATTCTGTGTAATATGACTTATGACACAAAACGATCAGACACTGAATTGTCTTCAGTTACATTGTCATAAAATCATTACATCAGTGCAGATGTTTGCCAATATAAACAGTGGAAGCAACTGAAGTCTGTATGTGGATTCAGGGATGAACCAATGGCACTGTATGGACACCGGTTCTCCAAGAGCGCGGTGGAGCGTGAGACCATGCTGGAGAGGAGGAAGGAACAGATGTTGGAGCAGGCGCGCAGGTAATTCTTGTGACGCTTTGTCGGGCACAGTGGCTCAGTGGTCAGAACATCGGACTCTCGTTCTAGAGGACCAGAGTTTAAATCCTCTTTTGATACACTACAGGATTATACAGGCTTATGGGAATGACAACTTCAATACAGGCCACAAAAGTAAACACCTATTGGTCAGGTTAATATGGAAATGTTTTGAGTTGAATGCTTCTTTGCGAGGGTGAGGGTTGGGTTCAGTACAATTATACAGCATCATAACATCTTAATCTTACAGTGTTTAACAGTCTGTGTATCCTGTAGTTTCGTTCCCCATTGAACAGCTTAGTGTTTGATAGTCTGTGTAATAGTGTGTATCTTCTACCTTGTATCGTGTAGTTATGTTCCCTATTCAACAGCTTAGTGTTTGATAGTCTGTGTAATAGTGTGTATCTTCTACCTTGTATCGTGTAGTTCTGTTCCCATTCAACAGCTTAGTGTTTGACAATCTGTGTAATAGTGTGTATCTTCTACTTTGTATCCTGTAGTTATGTTCCCTATTCAACAGCTTAGTGTTTGATAGTCTGTGTAATAGTGTGTATCTTCTACTTTGTATCCTGTAGTTCTGTTCCCTATTCAACAGCTTAGTATTTGATAGTCTGTGCATCTAGTATCCTGTAGTTCTGTTCCCGTTAATCAGCTTACAGTGATATCCCGATTGTTCTAGGAGGTTTGCATTGAGACAACCTTCCCAGACCTACTACGATGACAACAGTTCTTCATATGTCAGTGAAGATCAGCAGGAAAACCAGTACACATCCTATGTTGATTCTGCGATTAGGTTTGGCGGTGCCTTTGCCCCTGGCAGTACAGAGAGCAGCAGTTCTATTGGACGTGATGTGGCTAGTACAATCCGTGAGCGTGCTTATTTAGCAGCACAGCGCCGCATGCATCATAACTGAGCGGTGTTGCAGATGTATCTTCACAGCGTTGTAATTGGCTGCAGTTGTTGGGTGGTGCAACATGACCTTTGACCCCAACTTGCACTGTGGCAGCTGTTGAAAGTGTTGTATTTGTGGAGATGGGAATAATCTTCTGGTATTGGACGTATGATTGCCTTGGATTAGATCCACACTACTTTGTTGATGTAAATAAGAAAGTTAGACATGTCGCTGCTGTTTAGACATGGAAGTTGGCATACTGTCTACAGGTGTTCACTGTAAGGTGAACGTCTGCAGTGACGTTTCAAAGTCAGTGTTGGTGGTCCACCAGTAGTGAGCCTGTGGTCAATGCAGAAGTGTCATCATAGCAATACAAAGTGTTCTTCTAATCTGTGGTTGACCTGTGCAGTTGTTGATGTTCTTGTGATGTTATCGTTGATGACTAATCGTGGTAGCTGTGTCTGGAGATGGGAGATGACAGGTGAATGAGCAACACCGACCTGTAGTCATTACGCTTTGTATTTGTTTGTTGTCAATTTAAAAAGACAATTCATGTTTATACAAATTATATCAAAATAAAGAAAATAGAGCAACAAATGTACAAAATAAATGAAACCAGCCATATTAGTGTATGATTTGTTGGATATCAAAATCCCTGACATAAGTGACATCTTTCTAATTGTCCTTATTTGTATTGTTTGATGTTGTGGATTCTTAATGTGTGGCATATAAAGTACACATTATATTTATCGGCCAGTATGAAGTTATCTCTTGTTGTCTACCCAGCTAACTCTGTGTGAACAAAATGTGCAATAAACTGCATGGTTGTTCTTGTTATTAGACCATTCTTGTGATGGTATCATGTGGTTTCATGTGGTTTCATGGCGTTTCCAGTTCTAGTTTTCTTTAAGGTGGAATGAAAACATTGAAAATCCAGGCTGCTGAAGCCGTTTTCTTTGCGTGTGGCATACTGGAGGCATTTGTTCTGTTTTATATTGATACAAACGACTCGTGCAAATTTGGAAAATTGATTTAGGAAATTAAATTATGTCTCTGATTTAATACAACACCAGATCGAATATTGTTGATGACCCTTCACAACATATTAAACATAAAGATAAGAAATTCAGAAAAAGAAAGAAAAACTACTTTTATTCAGTTTCTGCACACAAAAACATAAAAGTATTGTAGTCAACTGCTGCAGAGAATAAATTGCGTGGAATTTGGGTTGTTCATAAAACCGTATCTGTGCATTATTTGAGTAGGTTGTCGTTTATTCATAACAGTTTCAGTTAATCTTACGACCCTGTATCCTGGCATGTTCACCAGATTTGTAGACTTGGAATTTAATGACCCTGTCCAGCAAACAGGTTATATAACATAGTTTTGTTGTGTAAATATTGTAATGCATGACAATGTTGCAATACACTGAATGGCGGGTTATACTGATGGTTTCAAGTAACTAACATTCATGTTACCGCATGTTAAAAACAAGTGTTTTTAATTTGTTTGGGCAAAAGATGAGCTGGGTACCTGGTTTATCTTCTATCAGACATTCTAAAACATATGCTATTTTGTTCTCCCATAAAAATAGACATTTTGTTAAGACGGTGAACTACTCTGGTCAATTTATTTATTCCACAACACCAAATTGCCCCTTAGTACTTTCTATTTCATTGTTACTTCTTTCAACAGTTCATTCTATTTTTGGACTACAAAAAAAAACAGTTGATGCGGTGATAAGTATACCAAAACCTAATTTTGTTTTTCTGATGGTTTTACTTGTCTTGATTACCAAAACAAGAAAAAAATTTGGTTATGCTTCTGATATGCTCACAATTTCATAAATGTATGTCCTACTGGGAAACACTGATGTCAGATGACACACTGTTTGTACCACGCAGTAATGAGAGCCAATAATTAGGCCTCTTATTATTGCGACAACATTGCTGATCAACATTTTGGTCATGGTAGTTGTGGTTTTATAATGTTTTTTGTGCTGCAACTACATTGAAAACCAAACCATATGGGTGATTGAAAAGAATTATCATCAGATGTATTTATCATCAAGTATTTAGAACCATCTTGAAATATGATTTTCAGCTTTGAAAAATAAAAAGGTGACTTGGTGAGGTGTAGAAGAATCATTGACGAGGAACAAGGTGGTCTGCAGTTTTCATATTTGAGTTTGCATTACCTGTTACGAGCACACATATTTATGTATATAAATAACAATAAAAACAAGTGTGTTAATGTATACAATGTGTGATGAAATATGTGTATACTGTATCATAAATGTATGTATGTATATAAATACAATAGGAAACCATAAAATATACAGCCAATGGCATGATGGTATAATCCTGAATTATGTCGGATCTACTTGTAATCTGCTTTTGCTTCTTACCTGGTGTTTTGTTTTGGTTTAAATCTGGTTGTAGCACTCACGTTATTCCACAAAATATAACCAATAAAAACGCAAAAAAATTTAAACCCATTGGGGTGTCTTCTCGTCGTCCATTCGTCTCTCAACGAACGAAACAAAACTTATAAAAGCCTGCACGAGTCTAATGTCTCTAGATGATTATGTTGAATCCGGAGGTGAATAACTTACGCGTTATCTGGAATATCATGTTTTTGAGCGCTAGACGGCGGGCGCGTTTAAATGCAATGCATGACGGGATCGATTTTCGACGGAATTACAACTTGTACTTCAAATTAGAAAGTCGGAAATAATTACTGTTTCAGCAAAGAATACGTTGTACCAACAACAACGCTTACTGATGTTAAACATAAATCACATTGCTAGCATCGGAACGCAAAAATCGGCTGATCTGACGTTTGAATAACTTCGAACGCGATTGAGCACGCGTTGGCCCAGGCACGCGATTGTTTCAGCGCACGGCAACATATTCATGCAAATTACGTGTTGTACTTCCGTCGATAATCTCACGCGAGTTCATCTTTATATTATTAGTGTGCATTATGACAAACGAACCGAACGTTGCTCCGTGGCTGCGTGAATCACCCGTATTACGCATTGTGACAAACGAACCAAACATTGCTCCGTTGCCGCGTGAACCACCCGTATTATACATTATAATAAATGCAAATAAAGATATATTGAGAAGTAGCTAGAGGAGACTAGGGATGAGTGGGTCACAGGTAGGAGTGTTGGAAATCCCCAAAATTTAGGTCACAAGAATCACTGGGGCCATCCCCCACACTATGCACCTGTCATATACTTGTTACAGGACCATCCCCAAGGCTTTGAAAAGGGCGTACACAATCGGTACACGTACACAATCAGCCGGGGATTTCTTCTTCTACCGGGTACGAGTCGACCCTCTCTCCAAAGCTTAGACTCGTGTGTGTACACGTGTTAAAGTGTGTACACGTGTTAAAGTGCTGTAAGAGAAAAAATAATACACTATTTGAGAGAAAGAGAAGAGATGATAGTATGCGCCAACAGATAAGACCCGTGCTTCGATGAATAGTTTAATGCAGAACTGTGCGATACAAACCAGCCGATATGCCCGGATGATGCCTGGGCATAGACATCAATATAACAGAATACTGGCGTGACTGTCTCTCTCTCCTCCGCCCACCAGCTAAGGGTAGGTGGTAAGCGTGCTTACTATAACAGTAACATTACTTAGTAACATAGTTGCCTTTGCTGAGAATACATGATATAACGTACAAGGGAACATTAACAACAAACAGGTAATTGTATAAAAAGTTCTTACATCTACACCTGAATAAAAAAACTAGCCACTAGTCTAACAACAGCATGCTTGCGTGACAAAATAACATTCATTATGGTCCAAGATCCAGTCATTATTCTGCCATCTAGGCCGTTGGCGAGGGTGCTCCTACTTCATAGGACCAGAAGACCTTGGTGTGTCCGGCGAGTTGACCGTGTGGTCCGGCCACAGTCGGTGTAATAGGATGAACTACAATGGCTTCTGGGAGTGGAGACAAAGACGGTAACTCCTGTTGCCCAGGAACTTCTGTGAGTGGAGGCAAAGACGGTAACTCCTGTTGCTCATGAGCTTCTGTGAGTGGAGGCAAAGACGGTAACTCCTGTTGCTCATGAGCTTCTGGGAGTGGAGACAAAGACGGTAACTCCTGTTGCTCAGGAGCTTCTGTGAGTGGAGGCAAAGACGGTAACTCCGGTTGCTCAGGAGCTTCTGTGAGTGGAGGCAAAGGCGGTAACTCCGGTTGCTCATGAGCTTCTGTGAGTGGAGGCAAAGACGGTAACTCCGGTTGCCCAGGAGCTGCTGCAGCCTGAACGGGGCTGGTCTCGACGACTCTGACTCGAGTCAGATGATGAATCAGAGCGCTCATCTTGGCCACGGGGGAGAAGTTCAGGTGTTACTTGGTATCAATCAGAGATTCGAACATCATAAGTCTTGCAGCGGAACTGCGACTTCGTAAACTTAAAACTTCCTAAGTTGACATCACCCTCACCGTTGAGCAAAATTGGGTGACAATGTACCTATCACTTGCTCTACACTTGTCCCTGTCACCTTTGAGGTAAGCGAGGTCGCCAACAGAGATGATGTTGGCAGTCGGTAGGCCAGTGATTTTGTGTCTCTGTCCAGACATTACGTCGGAATAGATTCAACGGCTTGGCACTGGTGACACGCATATGAAACATCTTCTGAAGCATTATCGATGTCTAGTGCGAAAAAGTATATTATGTTGAAGACAGGACGGGGGACAACGATGCGCTTGCGTGATGGTTGGAAAGGCTGACTATCTCAAGGTGACAGTCTTTAGATATCTGTTGACATCGCCCACTTTTGTCATCTTCTTGGAAGGGCGTGTCCCTTGAGTCAAGTGAGCATGAGTGCGCCTGAGGTTGGGGCATTCGAGCAGAGTGGCGTGCCATGCAACACAGCCCGTGAATGGCATTTTGACCGAACCATCGATAATATCGCTCATGGAAACACTCAGCACAACCGAGTCCTCCATCTCTTCAATGAACTTGCAAACCTGACAGCTAGTGTTCTGGCACTCACAGGGGTTGCGGCTTCCAAAGTCTGATGGTAAGTTAGCAACACCGTCAATGTGTTTGATATGAACACGGCAGAGGCTTACGATTGAGAGAAATGTGATGACTCTTGAACTGGACGAAACGCTCCACGCATGAACTTCTCGTGTGCCTGGACACATGGGCGATTGTCAGTTAGAACCTCGGTAGCGTGTGAGGACTGTATGAAGAATGGAACAATGTGTTTTATCGCAGCACCTATGCTCAATGCTTCGATTTCATAAGGTAGCCATGTGATCTGATGCTTGCGTAGCTTTGCGTTGAAGAAACCTGCCAGTAACAGCTTGTCGCTTCTGCGAACGTACAATGTCGCTGCAATCCCTCTGTTCTTTACAGATCCATCTGTGACAATCCATAGCATGTCGTTGGGGTGAGGGATTGTAACAGACTTACAGGTACTTAGGACTGACTGTGCTTTCTTGAAGGCACCCAAGAGCTCATCAGACCAAAAGACACTCTATCGACGCTCTGTCAGCAGCCGCTTGGTCAATTGGATCCAATAGATCGGCGTAACCTTGTAGAACACTGAGGACCTTGTAGAACACAACTGAGGACCTTGTAGAACACGGATGAGGACCTTGTAGAACACGGCTGAGGACCTTGTACGCACCCACAAAGGAGCGTAGACCTAGGACGCGCATAAAGTGGCGATCTTGGTACCATTGCACCATATCCATCCTAAGATGACGGCAGATCTGGGGCAGATAATAGTCTTTGGGGCTGAAATACGTAAGGTTGTGCCTCAGTTCGACTCCAGTCGTAGAGAGCCTCATCAGAGGTGTTGCCGCCAATGTAGAGATCGTCAGCGTTTTTGGTTACACATCCTTCTTGTATCAGCTCTTCTAGGTGTGTCTCTGAACCAGACATGCCCATTACCGATCTGGTGTACACACGAACTCCTTTGAATGGAGTAGCCACACCGCAGTACTTCATTGAGTCATGAGCAAGTGGGATCTGGTAAAATGCTTTTACGAGATCAGTGACAATGATGTAATTCTACATTGCTATCTGGCGGAGGACACTGTCGACACTTGGCATCAACGATGGTTGAGACTTGATGTACCGAGCGACAGTACCAAAGGAAGTGACGAGTCTACTGCCACCATAAGGTTTCCTAACAAGAAATGATGGGTTGAGATATTCTACCCTGACATTGACCTGCTCAGGTTTAGCAATGATACCGGCAGACTCATGCTCATCAAATGTGTCTTGAAGCTCATTTAGAGTACTTCTGTTGTACTGAGGAAGTCTTTCCTTTCGTTGTGGGGGCAAAGTGGAGCCCATATTAACGAAGGCTTAAATCTTCCCGCCAGCTCCGTTATACAAGGATGGCTGCGAATCAAACACGTCTTCGAAGTCTCTGTTTAGTGTCTTGAACTCCGACATCTCCTTAGTCAAAAAGGAGTCGGGGTCAATGGAAACCCCAGTGGAGTCAAATGTTGCACTGTTGTTGTTCGAGCTGAGTGATGTACAAGTTGAGCGGAAGTCAAGGTCCACAGTAGCACTGACGGAGGCAATCTTACATGCATGGCAGATGTGCTCGCCACTGCTAACCAGTATAGGTATCATTAGGAACACGCATATCGCCATCGACGGAGAGGATCTCTTGGAGAGAAGGCCATGCCCGCTCTGGCTTACTCTACATGTTGGAACGACTGTCCATCCGAGGTTCGAGAGCTCACACCGTATCGGAGTTGACGTCGCCTGGGAGAACAACAGCCGTAGTGGCCAATGTCGGCATCGCCGATAATGATTTGCTTCTTGTATGGGGGGTAGCTATATCATTGCGAACAAGGAAAGGATTCCCTGCCAAAACATCGACATCAAGTTGCTTAATAACCAATACATCGAGCTGGAACGACAAGTGACCTCTGGTGATGTTGCAGTGTACTTCACCAATAACGTCCAAAGGAGTCACACCATCAGCTTGACGAGCAATCTGGGATGCTGGTTTGATGGGTAGATGGTACAAACGAGCTGTGGACGCACGTATTACGTTGGTCATAGGATGATGTTGGTAGAATGTGTACAGCACAGGTGACTGTACTGCGTTGACTCGGCTTGAGGAGAGACCACACTCTACGAGACGTGAGGAGAGACCACACTCTACGAGACGTGAGGAGAGACCACACTCTACGAGACGTGAGGAGAGACCACACTCTACGAGACGTGAGGAGATACCACACTCTACGAGACGTGAGGAGAGACCGCACTCTACGAGACGTGAGGAGAGACCACACTCTATGAGACGTGAGGAGAGACCGCACTCTACGAGACGTGAGGAGAGACCGCACTCTACGAGACGTGAGGAGAGACCACACTCTACGAGACGTGCTGAGTGGTTACTAATGACGTTCTCAGGTTCGTCATCGTCACATAGATCGACCTCGCCTTCATCACATGCATCCTTGGTCACGAGTGTTGACCTGCCCAAGGCTTGTCACTATCAGGCAAGTAGCGGCATTTCATCAGGTTGTGACTGTTGGACGACCGTCATGCGGTTTTACACAAAACACACGACTTGTGAGAGAATGTCTGCCGCCTATTAGACGAGACAGATTTGCGGTAGCCGAAGCCACCCCCAATGAATATGCATAGCAGGAGTGTCCTCAATGGTACGTAGTTCGTCCTGAAGGGAAGCCAGTGCTTGAGAGATATCTGGGTTTAGTTGAGTCAAAGAACGGTTGCGCAGCTCTGCGCCGTATCTTCACTTGATGAACAGGCCGTGGTTGATAAGTTGCAACCAGAATAAACAATAGTGTTCTCAAGCGAGGGCGACACTTCTTCATCGACATATGTAGCAACTCCATAGTAGGTGACGCCACAACCCACAGTGAGTATATTATCCTAAAAAGCAGTGAGCCGCTGGAACAGATCCTCAGCACGTTCATATGGTTCAAGTCGAATGTTAGCTAGAGTAGGGTGGGGCAACACGCCTACTTTTTCGGGAAATCGAATCATGGGAAAACCTTTAGATATATCTCTGATATATTGGACGTATCACCTAGTTTATTATCTTAGCTGAAAATCTTGTATTGACATTTTCGATGTTCAATATCACAGATAAAAGTTATAGCCATTTTAGCAGAGGTCCTGAAAATGGGCGTTTTGCCCCAGGGGTGGGGCAAAACGCCCGCCCCAAGGCGTTATGCATTAATCAGCCTCATTTAATTATTAATTTACTTATTTCGCATTACCAAAGTGATGGTATTATTGGTACACTTCAGTATAGCGAAACCTTAATGCACATCATAGTAAAAAAATGTAAATAATTTTATTAAGAACCGTGACTGAAATTGTTAATCAATTAGCTCCTTTTATCTGAAATTCAACAAGTGCGTTATATCGTATATGTTTATTATAAACTGTAATACGCAGGCGGAACTTATCAACTCGTCTACTCACTTTCAGATTCAAATCTGACAGATAATAGTACGTCCCACCCTGTGCGTTTTGCCCCAACTAATGTTGGCCTTTTTGCCCCACACGTTCGATATTAACATGTCACCTTCTGTATATTACTGGCTTTTATCACTCGCATCCACAACATTCACAGCATTAATGATTACACATTTGTCTACTGCATACACTCAACGCGTTGTCTCAGTTTCTTATGGTTACTGCTCACAAAACGACTTTTAGGGTGACAATTTTTTATAATTTATAGAATCAAAAGTTTTACATAAAAAAATATCGCATGAATTTCGTTTTCTGCCACCGTATTCTAACCAAATGTGAAGAACTGTATGTGGCTTCATTTGGCGATCTCGCTGTGAAACTAGTTAGAGGATGGGCTTTATGCCCCAAAACTTGCGTTATGCCCCATTCTACTCTCTACATCTAGTAAATGCGCTCCTGCTGATGGAACTCAAAATACTGACGAATCTTTTGCCAAATGTCAGCAAGCGATGTTGAGTTTTTCACGATCGAGTTTCGTAAAATAATGGGGCTAAAATTCGCAATTTGCGGCAGCATGAGCTCGAGATGTACTCTACCACTGCGCTGCAGGACGGCGTGCTGCCTCGGGTGTGTCGTCACTGTCGTTTACGAGACCTCTGGTAGGAGTATTGCTGAGGATGTTCTTCCCACGATACGTCGTCCCTCGTGAAATATGCTAAATATGTATCGAGTGAAAGAATATAAATTAAATTCTGTTTCCGGCGTTTGAACGAGGTAATGGATTCATTCTTTGTTAGCTACCACTGTTTGGTGCTCGATGAGCAGCAGCCATGCATGATTTCGTTATGCAGAATAACATGCCACTTTGTTTTGTTGCAAGAGCACAAGTCAGTCTGTTCACTACTGGTCGTAACCACACCTTTGACACAAGCAGACTTTAGCAACATATTTTTTATACTGCGCTGCTTGCACGCCACCGCAGTTCATGTTTAATCGCCAACGGTGTATTGGGGCGGGCATATAAACACACTAGTTATTTGGATAAATACAGTTAACGGGTAATAACATTATATTGAGCCGCCTGTGTATCGGCGACTCTTTTGGGCGTGGGTAAAACGCTGCCACCACACAATTGATAAGACCCGTGCTTTAATGAAATAGTATAATGCAGAACTGTGCGATACAAACCAGCTGATATGAACGGCAAAGCTCGGATGATGCCTGGGCATAGACCACAATATAGCAGAATACTGGAATGCGTGTAGTAACGGGGAGGGAGGACAAGTTGATGGCGTGAAAGATGCAATGCGAATTAATGTTGCAAGCTGGAGATGTTAATAGCCCGGAACGTTGAAGAAAAAATCGCTAACAATTGACACGGCTACTCATTCTGCTACCCAGCTACAATAGCCAACTGCATGCGTAATTTAATGTGCAATTATATAATTATATATATATATATATATATATATATATATATATATATATATATATATATATATATATATATATATATATATATATATATATATATATATATATATATATATATATATATATATATATATATATATATATATATATATATATATATATATATATATATATATATATATACGCTATATCTTGCACACACTTGCGCATGAATCAAACGATCGATTCGCGCACAAACAACCCGCCATCTTCGAAGGGAATGCTCGTCACGTGATGACGCGTCACAGTCAGTGGAATGCACATCACGTGATGATCCGCCACAGTCATCTTTGTAAAATCTCCGCCCATTTATGTTTATTGCCCGGAACGTTGATAGGAAAAAATTAAATAGAATAGTCAAATAGAATAGCAACTTTCGCTACGCGGACAGGTCGGAGAGACAAAAAGAGAATATGTCCTCTGCCTTGACCCCCGTCACCGCTCTGAGTCGTGACGGAGGGTCAGATTCCACAATTGAACAAACACATAAGATTTATTATGTTGGAAATAATTGTAACAGTCTCCATTAGCGCAAAAGTACAATTAACTGTATAGAGCTCTGAGGTTTAAAAACCAAACTGTAAATCACTTGTTTTTAAAATATCAGCACTTTTCATAATAATAACCCAATCAAATAGTTTGGACAGGGGCTACAAAAGCAATGGCTCGGCAACTTAGAGTCATTAGCTGATTTTCTCTTGTTTTTTTACTAAAGGTTGGATTGTGCCTATATTAAGACCATCTGGGGGTATACCCGTGATACACCATTGCCGTGAATAACTGAAAGAAAGTACACATAGTTTGTGAGCGAAGGCATGGATAAAGTGATTATCATAAACCAACCCATTTCCATCACATGTGTTACTTTTAACATGGTTAATACCATTCAAGGCGTCCTCTACAGTAACGATATGTTCACAGTCATTACATTGTGCATCTATTTGACTATGTATATTTTGTAACAATTAAAACACATCCTCTTCATTATAAGCTTCTGAATTATACAGTTCGTCATATTTAGTAGCAAAGAGTTTAGATATATTTCGTCCCATGTTACATCATCAACCAGGTTGGGTAACACAGTGTTTGTCTTATTGACTTTACCCACTTCTTTTTTATTTTCGAGCAGTAAGACTGTAGCCATACTTTCGTTTTATCATTATTTTGATTATGTTTAACAAAACGAACAGATGTGTGATATTGAGAGCGTGATCTACGCGTGACATCGGCAATAACAGCGTTGCGAGGAGACGTAGACGTGGCGTAACTTGCTCAGTCCAACCCGCTATTATGTTAGACTGACATTGTTTTGACGTATATGGCACGTGTCCCGAGCCGCTCTTACACAACAATCCATTACTGAATCATGAACAATCTGGATATCTTTACAATGAGTTAACCTACCAGGACAATTTTTATCGCGACATTTCAGAGAATGCTATGGTAATGACGGTATAGATAGTTCATCAATCAGTTTTCCTAAGACCAGTACTGTATTGACTTAGACTACAATCTGAAGCGTCTTGTCATTTATTTCAACCAATGAAATGGGGGTGCGATAAAAACCTTAATTAACTTTAGGGCACAAGACGCAGTACTTAAATGAGAGTAAATTCCCACGTGAAAACGTGTGTGGCCTTTAGAGCAGAGGTTCTACTCTATTTTATATGTACTACAGGGGTATAATTCCACACCATGCTTTCTCATACGTTGAGTTTTCACCATGTTAAGCCTATACTATATCATATATATTTCATAAGTGTCATAGTTCAGATGTTTGTTTTAACTCTGAAACAAACGTTAGACCAGAACTAGATGATCGGATATGCCTAGACTTTCTGCCAGATGCTTATATAAAAGTATGTGTACATCCGGGTATCAGTAACAATGAAAAGTCGTACTTGACTCCAGGCTCTCGTCAGCGCAACAAACAGTGGCGCCACACCACAGGCGTATTTTCTTTGCACTAAGCGGCGACAAGAAGTGCGCAGGTCGGCGGCACGCAGATGATATTTCCGCCATTTCAGCTGGGATTGTGTATTCCGTTGTCGTTCATTCGAAGCTCTGACAAGCGCGGTTGCAACTTGTCCATGAGGACGACGCGCTCCGCACAATGATGGCGTCTATCTGTACAAAGCGAAAATTGAAAAGTGTGCCCACCTTTCAGCTGTGTTTTGAGTCGCAGTATACGGCAGTAGCGTGCACTCGTCTCAGCCAGGTAAAAATTGGCCCGTGTCAACTACCGCAAGTCTTACACAGACCCAGTGTCGTGTTGGTTTTATGTGGGTAGTACGGGCAATTTGTGAGTTTTCATTTCAAACAAAATCAATGTCCAGGAACCAAACAATTTGTTGGACTTCTTTAATATTAAAGCCATATCAATTCACAAAAAGTCCGCACGTCGTCGCTAGTAGCGACGTAATGCAGATTTTTTTGTGAGACTCGTAAATATCAAAACAAGATGGCATCTTTACAAGCGACAACATGAAATTAGATGAGATGAAGGTTGTGTTTAATTGTAGCGCCAGGAGTGGATGGCAAGGACAAACAATTGAAACTATGACCTGTGACTAATAGGATAAAACGATCTGAAACTTATGTTGGCCCATCGGGCCAGTAAAATATGGAAACTTGTGGCCTGAACTGGCCCAGCAGCCCAGGCCAGCGAGCCAATGTTAAATGTCGAGGCCTGTCTACTACCAGAACAGGAGCACTTATTAAGGGTCCTCCTTACTAGTAGTACTTAGACACTAGACATAGTCGATCACATTCCATCCACGATATAGCAGTCTTATCATGCACACATATTAATCATAATGCCTGAATGGCGTCAGTTGTTGGATACTCATCAAATGTTTCAGCTGAGAAAATACCTTCCATTGTTTAATAAACTGCACTACTTAAACTGCTTCGTATATCGCAATTTCATGACAAGTCTGCAGAAAAGCTGTTTTCAATGGCATTGTTTCATCAGTGGGTTTTAGATATTGAACATTACAAATGAAGAGGTTATCTAGGCTACAAAGAGCAGTATGTCTGAGCAAGGACAACAAGATAGAATTGCCATCCCAAACTACAAGGTCCTGATGGCAAGTAGACAAAGAATCCATTGGCTTATCGAGAGTCCAACAATTTTATCATCTATGTATACCCTCCTTATCAGATATCTGTAAAAAAGATTTAAACGTGCACTCTATTAGCATTAAGCCATTAACACAATCATTTTTACAGTTTGTGCCATTCATTTATGTCAGAATGAGTACTTTCTCATGTCCAACCTACCTAATGCTGCTTTGTGTCCTCTGGTTCTACTGCCTTCTTTAAGTTTGAAGAACATTCCTATCAATATCCTCATAATCACTTACTATTTTAAACACTTCTGTTTGGTCTCCTCTTAGTTTCCTTGTCTCTAGTGTTGTCAAACCACATTCTAATAAAAGCGGCTTTCATAACTAAGGTCTCTCAATTCTGGAATCATTTTAGTTGCTCTTCGTTTGTATTCTTTCTAGCTTGTCTATGTCCTTCTTCTGATATGGCCTCCATGCTTGAATACAATGTTCCAAATGTGGTCTAACTATTGCTTTGTACAGGGGTACAATTAGCTGTTTTCCTTATATGTGATAATTCTCCAAATTAGCCCTAAAATTTTATTACCTTTTTGAAGCAGCAATCCCACATTGCTATGAAGCTTTCATGTCAAAACTAAATGTTATTCCCAAGTCCTTTTCTTTTGTGGTTGTACCTAGTACAGATAATTACTGGAAGCTTACAAGAAGAAACAAGAAGAAGATAGTTGCAATTTTTAGGATATATATTGAGAAATAGTCAGATTAAAAAATAAAAGTTATTGAAGGAAAAATGATAGGATACAAAGCTAGAGGCAGGCAAGTAATAAAATACATTTATAATGTAAACAAATGGCTTGAAAGACAGTCAATGATATCCACCAAATGTTAAAATTAACAGATAAGCAACAATTGTGGTCAGTTTCAGCTTCATCAGAATAAAAAACATCCCCAGGACAGATTAAAAAAGATCCCTGTACTGTGAATTCATCCTATAAAACTCTGTACATTTGATTCGTTCGTGCCTCATATTTTATCAGTGTCTCATCTGTATGATGGGATTTTATATCCTTCCTCAGTTCAGTTTTTTCGCCCATCTCGTTTCAGAATAATTTCAAACCTTTGACATGCTAGCTCATTTTTACAAATGTGTTATTTAGTTTTAATGAAATCATCAGACAAACTATTAAATTATTTTTTTCCGCATCCTGTCTTGATATACTATGATACAAGGCTTGGAGGCTGGTCACACTTTTGTAAGTCACAAGACCTAATGATCAAAGTAAATTCTTTTGAAGTTTTTTTACAAAAGTATGCATTCTTTCATTAAACTGACAGCGCATATCATGTCATATATCATGTATACAGAGTTGAACATATCATGCATACAGAGTTGAACATATCATGTATACAGAGTTGAACATATCATGTATACAGAGTTGAATATATCATGCATACAGAGTTGAACATATGCATACAGAGTTGAACATATCATGCATACAGAGTTGAACATATCATGTATACAGAGTTGAACATATCATGTATACAGAGTTGAACATATCATGTATACAGAGTTGAACATATCATGCATACAGAGTTGAACATATCATGTATACAGAGTTGAACATATCATGTATACAGAGTTGAACATATCATGCATACAGAGTTGAACATATCATGCATACAGAGTTGAACATATGCACACAGAGTTGATCATATCATGTATACGGAGTTGAACATATGTATACGGAGTTGAACATATCATACATACATAGTTGAACATATCATGCATACAGAGTTGAACATATCATGTATACAGAGTTGAACATATCATGTATACAGAGTTGAACATATCATGTATACAGAGTTGAACATATCATGTATACAGAGTTGAACATATCATGCATACAGAGTTGAACATATCATGCATACAGAGTTGAACATATCATGCATACAGAGTTGAATATATCATGCATACAGAGTTGAACATATCATGCATACAGAGTCTAACATCACCAAACCTGATTTTGAACATCAACAAACCTGATTTTGTCCCTGTCAACCATAGATTTTCTCTCATTTATGAAGTCCATATAATACAATACTTGACAGTTGGCTACCAAAGATGGAAGCTGATCTTTCATGTTGTCACCCCAGGGGTTTCCGTCAAGGACACACCAGGCATCGTTGACCACCCCGGCCAGCTCAACTACCCCACCAGCAGGTGGAGCTGCTCTAGCACCAACAGGGAGCGGCAGTGCTCCAGTGCTGCCGTTGCAGGGCGTGAACCTTCTACCCTCACTAGGGGGTGCTACTGCTGCAGTGGATGAGATGCATGATGAGATGTCCGTGAATGGCATCAACCTTGTAGACCACGACAGACTGAGTGCACCAGTGACAAGCCGGGAAGACATCAGTTCGGGCATGTGCGTGATTCTTCTGTCGTACAAGTTAACTTCTGACTTGTGGTGAAGAGTGCTTGAAATGTTATTCAATTAGATAGTTATACACAAAAAATTTGATAGTTTAATAATTTTTTTTTCAAAATATTGTAATAAAAAATTAAATATAGTTATATAATAAAATTAGAAATTGTAATACAAACAAATTATATATTGTTATAGAAAAAGTTACATATTGTTATGCAAATCTCTTTGGCTCAGTAATGTTTTTGTCTGTTCTACGTCTTATGATACATCAAAAGTAATTTCTACGACATATTTGTGCACGTGTCGTAGGTGTTTCCTAACTGCATTGGTGGCACACCAGTGTCTCGCCACTTTAGATGTCCTAATAACAATGATAAGTTATTTGCAATCTGTTCTTATCAGCGAACACCAACATTTGTTTCTCTAGATAATAAGGTAACTGTTTAACACTAGTGGTGTCATTTGGTGACTAGTGTAGAACAACTGAAAAGTATTGCCAACTGTTTAATGCCAGATAGTGATACTTTTCAGCTATTCAAAACTAATCAAATTACAATAATTATGGATCCTGCTGATTAAAAAAGGGGATGTATGCTAATTAGGGCATGTACGCTTAATTGGACAAATAAGGTATATCTATTCTGACATCTTGAACGGCAAAGTCAATATTCATAAACAGGTCACAGTCATAATACATGAACAAATTGTGGTTTGTTAAACACAGTCAGACAGTCACAATGTAGATATAGCTTATTCTGTGTAATATGACTTATGACACAAAACGATCAGACACTGAATTGTCTTCAGTTACATTGTCATAAAATCATTACATCAGTGCAGATGTTTGCCAATATAAACAGTGGAAGCAACTGAAGTCTGTATGTGGATTCAGGGATGAACCAATGGCACTGTATGGACACCGGTTCTCCAAGAGCGCGGTGGAGCGTGAGACCATGCTGGAGAGGAGGAAGGAACAGATGTTGGAGCAGGCGCGCAGGTAATTCTTGTGACGCTTTGTCGGGCACAGTGGCTCAGTGGTCAGAACATCGGACTCTCGTTCTAGAGGACCAGAGTTTAAATCCTCTTTTGATACACTACAGGATTATACAGGCTTATGGGAATGACAACTTCAATACAGGCCACAAAAGTAAACACCTATTGGTCAGGTTAATATGGAAATGTTTTGAGTTGAATGCTTCTTTGCGAGGGTGAGGGTTGGGTTCAGTACAATTATACAGCATCATAACATCTTAATCTTACAGTGTTTAACAGTCTGTGTATCCTGTAGTTTCGTTCCCCATTGAACAGCTTAGTGTTTGATAGTCTGTGTAATAGTGTGTATCTTCTACCTTGTATCGTGTAGTTATGTTCCCTATTCAACAGCTTAGTGTTTGATAGTCTGTGTAATAGTGTGTATCTTCTACCTTGTATCGTGTAGTTCTGTTCCCCATTCAACAGCTTAGTGTTTGACAATCTGTGTAATAGTGTGTATCTTCTACTTTGTATCCTGTAGTTATGTTCCCTATTCAACAGCTTAGTGTTTGATAGTCTGTGTAATAGTGTGTATCTTCTACTTTGTATCCTGTAGTTCTGTTCCCTATTCAACAGCTTAGTATTTGATAGTCTGTGCATCTAGTATCCTGTAGTTCTGTTCCCCGTTAATCAGCTTACAGTGATATCCCGATTGTTCTAGGAGGTTTGCATTGAGACAACCTTCCCAGACCTACTACGATGACAACAGTTCTTCATATGTCAGTGAAGATCAGCAGGAAAACCAGTACACATCCTATGTTGATTCTGCGATTAGGTTTGGCGGTGCCTTTGCCCCTGGCAGTACAGAGAGCAGCAGTTCTATTGGACGTGATGTGGCTAGTACAATCCGTGAGCGTGCTTATTTAGCAGCGCAGCGCCGCATGCATCATAACTGAGTGGTGTTGCAGATGTATCTTCACAGCGTTGTAATTGGCTGCAGTTGTTGGGTGGTGCAACATGACCTTTGACCCCAACTTGCACTGTGGCAGCTGTTGAAAGTGTTGTATTTGTGGAGATGGGAATAATCTTCTGGTATTGGACGTATGATTGCCTTGGATTAGATCCACACTACTTTGTTGATGTAAATAAGAAAGTTAGACATGTCGCTGCTGTTTAGACATGGAAGTTGGCATACTGTCTACAGGTGTTCACTGTAAGGTGAACGTCTGCAGTGACGTTTCAAAGTCAGTGGTGGTGGTCCACCAGTAGTGAGCCTGTGGTCAATGCAGAAGTGTCATCATAGCAATACAAAGTGTTCTTCTAATCTGTGGTTGACCTGTGCAGTTGTTGATGTTCTTGTGATGTTATTGTTGATGACTAATCGTGGTAGCTGTGTCTGGAGATGGGAGATGACAGGTGAATGAGCAACACCGACCTGTAGTCATTACGCTTTGTATTTGTTTGTTGTCAATTTAAAAAGACAATTCATGTTTATACAAATTATATCAAAATAAAGAAAATAGAGCAACAAATGTACAAAATAAATGAAACCAGCCATATTAGTGTATGATTTGTTGGATATCAAAATCCCTGACATAAGTGACATCTTTCTAATTGTCCTTATTTGTATTGTTTGATGTTGTGGATTCTTAATGTGTGGCATATAAAGTACACATTATATTTATCGGCCAGTATGAAGTTATCTCTTGTTGTCTACCCAGCTAACTCTGTGTGAACAAAATGTGCAATAAACTGCATGGTTGTTCTTGTTATTAGACCATTCTTGTGATGGTATCATGTGGTTTCATGGCGTTTCCAGTTCTAGTTTTCTTTAAGGTGGAATGAAAACATTGAAAATCCAGGCTGCTGAAGCTGTTTTCTTTGCGTGTGGCATACTGGAGGCATTTGTTCTGTTTTATATTGATACAAACGACTCGTGCAAATTTGGAAAATTGATTTAGGAAATTAAATTATGTCTCTGATTTAATACAACACCAGATCGAATATTGTAGATGACCCTTCACAACATATTAAACATAAAGATAAGAAATTCAGAAAAAGAGAGAAAAACTATACTTTTATTCAGTTTCTGCACACAAAAACAAAAGTATTGTAGTCAACTGCTGCAGAGAATAAATTGCGTGGAATTTGGGTTGTTCATAAAACCGTATCTGTGCATTATTTGAGTAGGTTGTCGTTTATTCATAACAGTTTCAGTTAATCTTACGACCCTGTATCCTGGCATGTTCACCAGATTTGTAGACTTGGAATTTAATGACCCTGTCCAGCAAACAGGTTATATAACATAGTTTTGTTGTGTAAATATTGTAATGCATGACAATGTTGCAATACACTGAATGGCGGGTTATACTGATGGTTTCGAAGTAACTAACATTCATGTTACCGCATGTTAAAAACAAGTGTTTTTAATTTGTTTGGGCAAAAGATGAGCTGGGTACCTGGTTTATCTTCTATCAGACATTCTAAAACATATGCTATTTTGTTCTCCCATAAAAAATAGACATTTTGTTAAGACGGTGAACTACTCTGGTCAATTTATTTATTCCACAACACCAAATTGCCCCTTAGTACTTTCTATTTCATTGTTACTTCTTTCAACAGTTCATTCTATTTTTGGACTACAAAAAAAAACAGCTGATGCGGTGATAAGTATACCAAAACCTAATTTTGTTTTTCTGATGGTTTTACTTGTCTTGATTACCAAAACAAGAAAAAAATTTGGTTATGCTTCTGATATGCTCACAATTTCATAAATGTATGTCCTACTGGGAAACACTGATGTCAGATGACACACTGTTTGTACCACGCAGTAATGAGAGCCAATAATTAGGCCTCTTATTATTGCGACAACATTGCTGATCAACATTTTGGTCATGGTAGTTGTGGTTTTATAATGTTTTTTTGTGCTGCAACTACATTGAAAACCAAACCATATGGGTGATTGAAAAGAATTATCATCAGATGTATTTATCATCAAGTATTTAGAACCATCTTGAAATATGATTTTCAGCTTTGAAAAATAAAAAGGTGACTTGGTGAGGTGTAGAAGAATCATTGACGAGGAACAAGGTGGTCTGCAGTTTTCATATTTGAGTTTGCATTACCTGTTACGAGCACACATATTTATGTATATAAATAACAATAAAAACAAGTGTGTTAATGTATACAATGTGTGATGAAATATGTGTATACTGTATCATAAATGTATGTATGTATATAAATACAATAGGAAACCATAAAATATACAGCCAATGGCATGATGGTATAATCCTGAATTATGTCGGATCTACTTGTAATCTGCTTTTGCTTCTTACCTGGTGTTTTGTTTTGGTTTAAATCTGGTTGTAGCACTCACGTTATTCCACAAAATATAACCAATAAAAACGCAAAAAAATTAAAACCCATTGGGGTGTCTTCTCGTCGTCCATTCGTCTCTCAACGAACGAAACAAAACTTATAAAAAGCCTGCACGAGTCTAATGTCTCTAGATGATTATGTTGAATCCGGAGGTGAATAACTTACGCGTTATCTGGAATATCATGTTTTTGAGCGCTAGACGGCGGGCGCGTTTAAATGCAATGCATGACGGGATCGATTTTCGACGGAATTACAACTTGTACTTCAAATTAGAAAGTCGGAAATAATTACTGTTTCAGCAAAGAATACGTTGTACCAACAACAACGCTTACTGATGTTAAACATAAATCACATTGCTAGCATCGGAACGCAAAAATCGGCTGATCTGACGTTTGAATAACTTCGAACGCGATCGAGCATGCGTTGGCCCAGGCACGCGATTGTTTCAGCGCACGGCAACATATTCATGCAAATTACGTGTTGTACTTCCGTCGATAATCTCACGCGAGTTCACCTTTATATTATTAGTGTGCATTATGACAAACGAACCGAACGTTGCTCCGTGGCCGCGTGAATCACCCGTATTACGCATTGTGACAAACGAACCAAACATTGCTCCGTTGCCGCGTGAACCACCCGTATTATACATTATAATAAATGCAAATAAAGATATATTGAGAAGTAGCTAGATGAGACTAGGGATGAGTGGGTCACAGGTAGGAGTGTTGGAAATCCCCAAAATTTAGGTCACAAGAATCACTGGGGCCACCCCCCACACTATGCACCTGTCATATACTTGTTACAGGACCATCCCCAAGGCTTTGAAAAGGGCGTACACAATCGGTACACGTACACAATCAGCCGGGGATTTCTTCTTCTACCGGGTACGAGTCGACCCTCTCTCCAAAGCTTAGACTCGGTGTGTGTACACGTGTTAAAGTGTGTACACGTGTTAAAGTGCTGTAAGAGAAAAATAATACACTATTTGAGAGAAAGAGAAGAGATGATAGTATGCGCCAACAGATAAGACCCGTGCTTCGATGAATAGTTTAATGCAGAACTGTGCGATACAAACCAGCCGATATGCCCGGATGATGCCTGGGCATAGACATCAATATAACAGAATACTGGCGTGACTGTCTCTCTCTCCTCCGCCCACCAGCTAAGGGTAGGTGGTAAGCGTGCTTACTATAACAGTAACATTACTTAGTAACATAGTTGCCTTTGCTGAGAATACATGATATAACGTACAAGGGAACATTAACAACAAACAGGTAATTGTATAAAAAGTTCTTACATCTACACCTGAATAAAAAAAAAACTAGCCACTAGTCTAACAACAGCATGCTTGCGTGACAAAATAACATTCATTATGGTCCAAGATCCAGTCATTATTCTGCCATCTAGGCCGTTGGCGAGGGTGCTCCTACTTCATAGGACCAGAAGACCTTGGTGTGTCCGGCGAGTTGACCGTGTGGTCCGGCCACAGTCGGTGTAATAGGATGAACTACAATGGCTTCTGGGAGTGGAGACAAAGACGGTAACTCCTGTTGCTCATGAGCTTCTGTGAGTGGAGGCAAAGACGGTAACTCCTGTTGCTCATGAGCTTCTGTGAGTGGAGGCAAAGACGGTAACTCCTGTTGCTCATGAGCTTCTGGGAGTGGAGACAAAGACGGTAACTCCTGTTGCTCATGAGCTTCTGGGAGTGGAGACAAAGACGGTAACTCCGGTTGCTCAGGAGCTTCTGGGAGTGGAGGCAAAGACGGAAACTCCGGTTGCTCATGAGCTTCTGTGAGTGGAGGCAAAGACGGTAACTCCGGTTGCCCAGGAGCTGCTGCAGCCTGAACGGGGCTGGTCTCGACGACTCTGACTCCGAGTCAGATGATGAATCAGAGCGCTCATCTTGGCCACGGGGGGGGGGAGAAGTTCAGGTGTTACTTGGTATCAATCAGAGATTCGAACATCATAAGTCTTGCAGCGGAACTGCGACTTCGTAAACTTAAAACTTCCTAAGTTGACATCACCCTCACCGTTGAGCAAAATTGGGTGACAATGTACCTATCACTTGCTCTACACTTGTCCTTGTCACCTTTGAGGTAAGCGAGGTCGCCAACAGAGATGATGTTGGCAGTCGGTAGGCCAGTGATTTTGTGTCTCTGTCCAGACATTACGTCGGAATAGATTCAACGGCTTGGCACTGGTGACACGCATATGAAACATCTTCTGAAGCATTATCGATGTCTAGTGCGAAAAAGTATATTATGTTGAAGACAGGACGGGGGACAACGATGCGCTTGCGTGATGGTTGGAAAGGCTGACTATCTCAAGGTGACAGTCTTTAGATATCTGTTGACATCGCCCACTTTTGTCATCTTCTTGGAAGGGCGTGTCCCTTGAGTCAAGTGAGCATGAGTGCGCCTGAGGTTGGGGCATTCGAGCAGAGTGGCGTGCCATGCAACACGGCCCGTGAATGGCATTTTGACCGAACCATCGATAATATCGCTCATGGAAACACTCAGCACAACCGAGTCCTCCATCTCTTCAATGAACTTGCAAACCTGACAGCTAGTGTTCTGACACTCACAGGGGTTGCGGCTTCCAAAGTCTGATGGTAAGTTAGCAACACCGTCAATGTGTTTAATATGAACACGGCAGAGGCTTACGATTGAGAGAAATGTGATGACTCTTGAACTGGACGAAACGCTCCACGCATGAACTTCTCGTGTGCCTGGACACATGGGCGATTGTCAGTTAGAACCTCGGTAGCGTGTGAGGACTGTATGAAGAATGGAACAATGTGTTTTATCGCAGCACCTATGCTCAATGCTTCGATTTCATAAGGTAGCCATGTGATCTGATGCTTGCGTAGCTTTGCGTTGAAGAAACCTGCCAGTAACAGCTTGTCGCTTCTGCGAACGTACAATGTCGCTGCAATCCCTCTGTTCTTTACAGATCCATCTGTGACAATACATAGCATGTCGTTGGGGTGAGGGATTGTAACAGACTTACAGGTACTTAGGACTGACTGTGCTTTCTTGAAGGCACCCAAGAGCTCATCAGACCAAAAGACACTCTATCGACGCTCTGTCAGCAGCCGCTTGGTCAATTGGATCCAATAGATCGGCGTAACCTTGCAGAACACTGAGGACCTTGTAGAACACGACTGAGGACCTTGTAGAACACGGATGAGGACCTTGTAGAACACGGCTGAGGACCTTGTACGCACCCACAAAGGAGCGTAGACCGCATAAAGTGGCGATCTTGGTACCATTGCACCATATCCATCCTAAGATGACGGCAGATCTGGGGCAGATAATAGTCTTTGGGGCTGAAATACGTAAGGTTGTGCCTCAGTGCAGCTAGTGTTCGACTCCAGTCGTAGAGAGCCTCATCAGAGGTGTTGCCGCCAATGTAGAGATCGTCAGCGTTTTTGGTTACACATCCTTCTTGTATCAGCTCTTCTAGGTGTGTCTCTGAACCAGACATGCCCATTACCGATCTGGTGTACACACGAACTCCTTTGAATGGAGTAGCCACACCGCAGTACTTCATTGAGTCATGAGCAAGTGGGATCTGGTAAAATGCTTTTACGAGATCAGTGACAATGATGTAATTCTACATTGCTATCTGGCGGAGGACACTGTCGACACTTGGCATCAACGATGGTTGAGACTTCATGTACCGAGCGACAGTACCAAAGGAAGTGACGAGTCTACTGCCACCATAAGGTTCCCTAACAAGAAATGATGGGTTGAGGTATTCTACCCTGACATTGACCTGCTCAGGTTTAGCAATGATACCGGCAGACTCATGCTCATCAAATGTGTCTTGAAGCTCATTTAGAGTACTTCTGTTGTACTGAGGAAGTCTTTCCTTTCGTTGTGGGGGCAAAGTGGAGCCCATATTAACGAAGGCTTAAATCTTCCCGCTAGCTCCGTTATACAAGGATGGCTGCGAATCAAACACGTCTTCGAAGTCTCTGTTTAGTGTCTTGAACTCCGACATCTCCTTAGTCAAAAAGGAGTCGGGGTCAATGGAAACCCCAGTGGAGTCCAATGTTGCACTGTTGTTGTTCGAGCTGAGTGATGTACAAGTTGAGCGGAAGTCAAGGTCCACAGTAGCACTGACGGAGGCAATCTTACATGCATGGCAGATGTGCTCGCCACTGCTAACCAGTATAGGTATCATTAGGAACACGCAGATCGCCATCGACGGAGAGGATCTCTTGGAGAGAAGGCCATGCCCGCTCAGGCTTACTCCACATGTTGGAACGACTGTCCATCCGAGGTTCGAGAACTCACACCGTATCGGAGTTGACGTCGCCTGGGAGAACAACAGCCGTAGTGGCCAATGTCGGCATCGCCGATAATGATTTGCTTCTTGTATGGGGGGGGGGTAGCTATATCATTGCGAACAAGGAAAGGATTCCCTGCCAAAACATCGACATCAAGTTGCTTGATAACCAATACATCGAGCTGGAACGACAAGTGACCTCTGGTGATGTTGCTGTGTACTTCACCAATAACGTCCAAAGGAGTCACACCATCAGCTTGACGAGCAATCTGGGATGCTGGTTTGATGGGTAGATGGTACAAACGAGCTGTGGACGCACGTATTACGTTGGTCATAGGATGATGTTGGTAGAATGTGTACAGCACAGGTGACTGTACTGCGTTGACTCGGCTTGAGGAGAGACCACACTCTACGAGACGTGAGGAGAGACCACACTCTACGAGACGTGAGGAGAGACCACACTCTACGAGACGTGAGGAGAGACCACACTCTACGAGACGTGAGGAGATACCACACTCTACGAGACGTGAGGAGAGACCGCTCTCTACGAGACGTGAGGAGAGACCACACTCTACAAGACGTGAGGAGAGACCGCACTCTACGAGACGTGAGGAGAGACCGCACTCTACGAGATGTGAGGAGAGACCACACTCTACGAGACGTGCTGAGTGGTTACTAATGACGTTCTCAGGTTCGTCATCGTCACATAGATCGACCTCGCCTTCATCACATGCATCCTTGGTCACGAGTGTTGACCTGCCCAAGGCTTGTCACTATCAGGCAAGTAGCGGCATTTCATCAGGTTGTGACTGTTGGACGACCGTCATGCGGTTTTACACAAAACACACGACTTGTGAGAGAATGTCTGCCGCCTATTAGACGAGACAGATTTGCGGTAGCCGAAGCCACCCCCAATGAATATGCATAGCAGGAGTGTCCTCAATGGTACGTAGTTCGTCCTGAAGGGAAGCCAGTGCTTGAGAGATATCTGGCTTTAGTTGAGTCAAAGAACGGTTGCGCAGCTCTGCGCCGTATCTTCACTTGATGAACAGGCCGTGGTTGATAAGTTGCAACCAGAATAAACAATAGTGTTCTCAAGCGAGGGCGACACTTCCTCATCGACATCTGTAGCAACTCCATAGTAGGTGACGCCACAACCCACAGTGAGTATATTATCCTAAAAAAGCAGTGAGCCGCTGGAGCAGATCCTCAGCACGTTCATATGGTTCAAGTCGAATGTTAGCTAGAGTAGGGTGGGGCAACACGCCTACTTTTTTCGGGAAATCGAATCATGGGAAAACCTTTTAGATATATCTCTGATATATTGGACGTATCACCTAGTTTATTATCTTAGCTGAAAATCTTGTATTGACATTTTCGATGTTCAATATCACAGATAAAAGTTATAGCCATTTTAGCAGAGGTCCTGAAAATGGGCGTTTTGCCCCAGGGGTGGGGCAAAACGCCCGCCCCTGGGCGTTATGCATTAATCAGCCTCATTTAATTATTAATTTACTTATTTCGCATTACCAAAGTGATGGTATTATTGGTACACTTCAGTATAGCGAAACCTTAATGCACATCATAGTAAAAAAAATGTAAATAATTTTATTAAGAACCGTGACTGAAATTGTTAATCAATTAGCTCCTTTTATCTGAAATTCAACAAGTGCGTTATATCGTATATGTTTATTATAAACTGTAATACGCAGGCGGAACTTATCAACTCGTCTACTCACTTTCAGATTCAAATCTGACAGATAATAGTACGTCCCACCCTGTGCGTTTTGCCCCAACTAATGTTGGCCTTTTTGCCCCACACGTTCGATATTAACATGTCACCTTCTGTATATTACTGGCTTTTATCACTCGCATCCACAACATTCACAGCATTAATGATTACACATTTGTCTACTGCATACACTCAACGCGTTGTCTCAGTTTCTTATGGTTACTGCTCACAAAACGACTTTTAGGGTGACAATTTTTTATAATTTATAGAATCAAAAGTTTTACATAAAAAAAATATCGCATGAATTTCGTTTTCTGCCACCGTATTCTAACCAAATGTGAAGAACTGTATGTGGCTTCATTTGGCGATCTCGCTGTGAAACTAGTTAGAGGATGGGCTTTATGCCCCAAAACTTGCGTTATGCCCCATTCTACTCTACATCTAGTAAATGCGCTCCTGCTGACTGGAACTCAAAATACTGACGAATCTTTTGCCAAATGTCAGCAAGCGATGTTGAGTTTTTCACGATCGAGTTTCGTAAAATAATGGGGCTAAAATTCGCAATTTGCGGCAGCATGAGCTCGAGATGTACTCACTACTGCGCTGCAGGACGGCGTGCTGCCTCGGGTGTGTCGTCACTGTCGTTTACGAGACCTCTGGTAGGAGTACTTGAGGATGTTCTTCCCCACGATACGTCGTCCCTCGTGAAATATGCTAAATATGTATCGAGTGAAAGAATATAAATTAAATTCTGTTTCCGGCGTTTGAACGAGGTAATGGATTCATTCTTTGTTAGCTACCACTGTTTGGTGCTCGATGAGCAGCAGCCATGCATGATTTCGTTATGCAGAATAACATGCCACTTTGTTTTGTTGCGAGCACAAGTCAGTCTGTTCACTACTGGTCGTAACCACACCTTTGACACAGCAGACTTTAGCAACATATTTTTTTATACTGCGCTGCTTGCAACGCCACCAGTTCATGTTTAATCGCCAACGGTGTATTGGGGCGGGCATATAAACACACTAGTTATTTGGATAAATACAGTTAACGGGTAATAACATTATATTGAGCCGCCTGTGTATCGGCGACTCTTTTGGGCGTGGGTAAAACGCTGCCACCACACCAATTGATAAGACCCGTGCTTTAATGAAATAGTATAATGCAGAACTGTGCGATACAAACCAGCTGATATGAACGGCAAAGCTCGGATGATGCCTGGGCATAGACCACAATATAGCAGAATACTGGGAATGCGTGTAGTAACGCAGGGAGGAGGACAAGTTGATGGCGTGAAAGATGCAATACGAATTAATGTTGCAAGCTGGAGATGTTAATAGCCCGGAACGTTGAAGAAAAAATCGCTAACAATTGACACGGCTACTCATTCTGCTACCCCGTACAATAGCCAACTGCATGCGTAATGTGCAATTATATAATTATATATATATATATATATATATATATATATATATATATATATATATATATATATATATATATATATATATATATATATATATATATATATATATATATATATATATATATATATATATATATATATATATATATATATATATATATATATATATATATATATATATATATATATGCACACGCGCATACGAATCAAACGATCGATTCGCGCACAAACAACCCGCCATCTTCGAAGGGAATGCTCGTCAAGTGATGACGCGTCACAGTCGGTGGAATGCACATCACGTGATGATCCGCCACAGTCATCTTTGTAAAATCTCCGCCCATTTATGTTTATTGCCCGGAACGTTGATAGGAAAAAATTAAATAGAATAGTCAAATAGAATAGCAACTTTCGCTACGCGGACAGGTCGGAGAGACAAAAAGAATATGTCCTCTGCCTTGACCCCCGTCACCGCTCTGAGTCGTGACGGAGGGTCAATTCCACAATTGAACAAACACATAAGATTTATTATGTTGGAAATAATTAACAGTCTCCATTAGCGCAAAAGTACAATTAACTGTATAGAGCTCTGAGGTTTAAAACCAAACTGTAAATCACTTGTTTTTTAAAATATCAGCACTTTTCATAATAATAACCCAATCAAATAGTTTGGACAGGGGGCTACAAAAAGCAATGGCTCGGTAACTATTAGAGTCATTAGCTGATTTTCTCTTGTTTTTTTTTACTAAAGGTTGGATTGTGCCTATATTAAGACCATCTGGGGTATACCCGTGATACACCATTGCCGTGAATAACTGAAAGAGAAGTACACGGTAGTTTGTGAGGAGCATGGATAAAGTGATTATCATAAACCAACCCATTTCCATCACATGTGTTACTTTTAACATGGTTAATACCATTCAAGGCGTCCTCTACAGTAACGATATGTTCACAGTCATTACATTGTGCATCTATTTGACTATGTATATTTTGTAACAATTAAAACACATCCTCTTCATTATAAGCTTCTGAATTATACAGTTCGTTATATTTAGTAGCAAAGAGTTTAGACATATTTCGTCCCATGTTACATCATCAACCAGGTTGGGTAACACAGTGTTTGTCTTATTGACTTTACCCACTTCTTTTTTATTTTCGAGTAAGACTGTAGCCATACTTTCGTTTTTATCATTATTTTGATTATGTTTAACAAAACGAACAGATGTGTGATATTGAGAGCGTGATCTACGCGTGACATCGGCAATAACAGCGTTGCGAGGAGACGTAGACGTGGCGTAACTTGCTCAGTCCAACCCGCTATTATGTTAGACTGACATTGTTTTGACGTATATGGCACGTGTCCCGAGCCGCTCTTACACAACAATCCATTACTGAATCATGAACAATCTGGATATCTTTACAATGAGTTAACCTACCAGGACAATTTTTATCGCGACATTTCAGAGAATGCTATGGTAATGACGGTATAGATAGTTCATCAATCAGTTTTCCTAAGACCGTACTGTATTGACTTAGACTACAATCTGAAGCGTCTTGTCATTTATTTCAACCAATGAAATGGGGGTGCGATAAAAACCTTAATTAACTTTAGGGCACAAGACGCAGTACTTAAATGAGAGTAAATTCCCGTGAAAACGTGTGTGGCCTTTAGAGCCAGAGGTTCTACTCTATTTTATATGTACTACAGGGGTATAATTCCTACCATGCTTTCTCATACGTTGAGTTTTTCACCATGTTAAGCCTATACTATATCATATATATTTCATAAGTGTCATAGTTCAGATGTTTGTTTTAACTCTGGAAACAAACGTTAGACCAGAACTAGATGATCGGATATGCCTAGACTTTCTGCCAGATGCTTATATAAAAGTATGTGTACATCCGGGTATCAGTAACAATGAAAAGTCGTACTTGACTCCAGGCTCTCGTCAGCGCAACAAACAGTGGCGCCACACCACGGAGCGTATTTTCTTTGCACTAAGCGGCGACAAGGAAGTGCGCAGGTCGGCGGCACGCAGATGATATTTCCGCCATTTCAGCTGGGATTGTGTATTCCGTTGTCGTTCATTCGAAGCCTGACAAGCGCGGTTGCAACTTGTCCATGAGGACGACGCGCTCCGCACAATGATGGCGTCTATCTGTACAAAGCGAAAATTGAAAAGTGTGCCCACCTTTCAGCTGTGTTTTGAGTCGCAGTATACGGCAGTAGCGTGCACTCGTCTCAGCCAGGTAAAAATTGGCCCGTGTCAACTACCGCAAGTCTTACACAGACCCAGTGTCGTGTTGGTTTTATGTGGGTAGTACGGGCAATTTGTGAAGTTTTCATTTCAAACAAAATCAATGTCCAGGAACCAAACAATTTGTTGGACTTCTTTAATATTAAAGCCATATCAATTCACAAAAAGTCCGCACGTCGTCGCTAGTAGCGACGTAATGCGGATTTTTTTTGTGAGACTCGTAAATATCAAAACAAGATGGCATCTTTACAAAGCGACAACATGAAATTAGATGAGATGAAGGTTGTGTTTAATTGTAGCGCCAGGGTGGATGGCAAGGACAAGCAATTGAAACTATGACCTGTGACTAATAGGATAAAAACGATCTGAAACTTATGTTGGCCCATCGGGCCAGTAAAATATGGAAACTTGTGGCCTGAACTGGCCCAGCAGCCCCGGGCCAGCGAGCCAATGTTAAATGTCGAGGCCTGTCTACTACCAGAACAGGGCACTTATTAAGGGTCCTCCTTACTAGTAGTACTTAGACACTAGACATAGTCGATCACATTCCATCCGATATAGCAGTCTTATCATGCACACATATTAATCATAATGCCTGAATGGCGTCAGTTGTTGGATACTCATCAAATGTTTCAGCTGAGAAAAATACCTTCCATTGTTTAATAAACTGCACACTACTTAAACTGCTTCGTATATCGCAATTTCATGACAAGTCTGCAGAAAAGCTGTTTTCAATGGCATTGTTTCATCAGTGGGTTTTAGATATTGAACATTACAAATGAAGAGGTTATCTAGGCTACAAAGAGCAGTATGTCTGAGCAGGACAACAAGATAGAATTGCCATCCCAAACTACAAGGTCCTGATGGCAAGTAGACAAAGAATCCATTGGCTTATCGAGAGTCCAACAATTTTATCATCTATGTATACCCTCCCTTATCAGATATCTGTAAAAAAATTTAAACGTGCACTCTATTAGCATTAAGCCATTAACACAATCATTTTACAGTTTGTGCCATTCATTTATGTCAGAATGAGTACTTTCTCATGTCCAACCTACACTGTACACCTTAACTAATGCTGCTTTGTGTCCTCTGGTTCTACTGCCTTCTTTAAGTTTGAAGAACATATTCCTATCAATATCCTCATAATCACTTACTATTTTAAACACTTCTATTTGGTCTCCTCTTAGTTTCCTTGTCTCTAGTGTTGTCAAACCACATTCTAATAAGCAGCTTTCATAACTAAGGTCTCTCAATTCTGGAATCATTTTAGTTGCTCTTCGTTGTATTCTTTCTAGCTTGTCTATGTCCTTCTTACGATATGGCCTCCATGCTTGAATACAATGTTCCAAATGTGGTCTAACTATTGCTTTGTACAGGGGTACAATTAGCTGTTTTTCCTTATATGTGATAATTCTCCAAATTAGCCCTAAAATTTTATTACCTTTTGAAGCAGCAATCCCACATTGCTATGAAGCTTTCATGTCAAAACTAAATGTTATTCCCAAGTCCTTTTCTTTTGTGGTTGTACCTAGTACAGATAATTACTGGAAGCTTACAAGAAGAAACAAGAAGAAGATAGTTGCAATTTTTAGGATATATATTGAGAAATAGTCAGATTAAAAAATAAAAGTTATTGAAGGAAAAATGATAGGATACAAAGCTAGAGGCAGGCAAGTAATAAAATACATTTATAATGTAAACAAATGGCTTGAAAGACAGTCAATGATATCCACCTGTATATAGCTGCAAATGGTCATGACTGCCAATGTCACCCGACATAGCATCCCAGGGAGAACACTGCTTTGGATACCAATGACATGCATTCTGTACACAGAAATACCCCAACATTACACATACTATTGTGTTCCCCGTCGTCATCATAAGATCTATAGATTGGTAGGTATGCTGAAAACACTTGGGTGTATCGCTATTGTAGTCTGACCCTGGGCCCTGCATGGTACCTGTGTGACTGATAACCAGTGGCCTGCAGCATCTCAACATTGCATCATCCAAAATTTAGGATGTCCCCCAAAAATATTTTGTAGACATTTTTGTTTATTAACACATTGTTTGCCGGTTTTATTAATTGCTCTGATTATTCATTAGAAATAGTTCCTGTTTGCTCACCAAACTGCCTGTCTCCATAGCATGTTGAGGGTAGGATGCCGTGCTAGAAACTCGGGGCTGGGTCCAGTTACACAAAATCTAATCAGTTACTATTAATTTTTTTATTCCAATTACACTTCTGAAATGTTCAATACAATTACACCATTGCAATTACACGCACGCACGCACGCACGCACGCACGCACGCACGCACGCACGCACACACACACACACACACACACACACACACACACACACTTGCAGACCCAAGTATATTCACCATTTGTTAATCATATAGTGTGTGTGTTGTTGAATTTTTATATTTGTTATGAATATTCGTTTGATTATTTATATAAGCAGGTGTTATAGTTGTCTTCATTTTCAACCTGTGTATTTTGATATTTTTTGGGGTAGTTTTTTCAGTTAGCTTGTCATAAAAATCAATTTCAAAACCATAATCAATTACAATTACATTTAGCTGTAATCAATTACATGGTACTATTACATAATTGGACCAAACCCTGAACTTAATGCTTAAAATTGTTTACTGCCTCTCAAATTAGTCAATGCCTAATAAGAAGTATCATGTGGCTGGACTACCAACTAACCTTTCCCATGCCTAATAAGAAGTATCATGTGGCTGGACTAACAACCAACCTTTCCCATGCCTAATAAGAAGTATCATGTGGCTGGACTAACAACCAACCTTTCCCATGCCTAATAAGAAGTATCATGTGACTGGACTACCAACCAACCTTTCCCATGCCTAATAAGAAGTATCATGTGGCTGGACTACCAACCAACCTTTCCCATGCCTAATAAGAAGTATCATGTGGCTGGACTACCAACCAACCTTTCCCATGCCTAATAAGAAGTATCATGTGGCTGGACTACCAAGCAACCTTTCCCATGCCTAATAAGAAGTATCATGTGGCTGGACTAACAACCAACTTTTCCCATGCCTAATAAGAAGTATCATGTGGCTGGACTACCAACCAACCTTTCCCATGCCTAATAAGAAGTATCATGTGGCTGGACTAACAACCAACCTTTCCCATGCCTAATAAGAAGTATCATGTGGCTGGACTACCAACCAACCTTTCCCATGCCTAATAAGAAGTATCATGTGGCTGGACTAACAACCAACTTTTCCCATGCCTAATAAGAAGTATCATGTGGCTGGACTACCAAGCAACCTTTCCCATGCCTAATAAGAAGTATCATGTGGCTGGACTACCAAGCAACCTTTCCCATGCCTAATAAGAAGTATCATGTGGCTGGACTACCAACCAACCTTTCCCATGCCTAATAAGAAGTATCATGTGGCTGGACTACCAAGCAACCTTTCCCATGCCTAATAAGAAGTATCATGTGGCTGGACTACCAACCAACCTTTCCCATGCCTAATAAGAAGTATCATGTGGCTGGACTAACAACCAACCTCTCCCATGCCTAATAAGAAGTATCATGTGGCTGGACTACCAACCAACCTTTCCCATGCCTAATAAGAAGTATCATGTGACTGGACTACCAACCAACCTTTCCCATGCCTAATAAGAAGTATCATGTGGCTGGACTACCAACCAACCTTTCCCATGCCTAATAAGAAGTATCATGTGGCTGGACTACCAACCAACCTTTCCCATGCCTAATAAGAAGTATCATGTGGCTGGACTACCAACCAACCTTTCCCATGCCTAATAAGAAGTATCATGTGGCTGGACTACCAACCAACCTTTCCCATGCCTAATAAGAAGTATCATGTGGCTGGACTAACAACCAACCTTTCCCATGCCTAATAAGAAGTATCATGTGGCTGGACTACCAACCAACCTTTCCCATGCCTAATAAGAAGTATCATGTGGCTGGACTAACAACCAACCTTTCCCATGCTTAATAAGAAGTATCATGTGGCTGGACTACCAACCAACCTTTCCAAACCAACTTGTATGCAGTCAATGGGGACAGTCATTGACTTGCACAGACTACAGAGTGTATTGTTTACCTGCATATAATTAAGGACCTGGAACTTTCATTTTATGTAATCAATACTCATTCCTTTCTCCATGTTGAGAGCAATGTCTTGACACCTTGTGTTTCGTGCCTTGTTGATTAATATGTTGTGTTTCAGTTGAGTGCTACTGTCATTGATCAGATGAACAAGAATTTAGACTTACACAATGTTCCGGAGACAATACAACAATTAGATGATTATAGTGTCGACTTAGGCTTTGACACATTCAGGTGTATGGAAGTTTTAAAGGTATGGAATCCAATGGCATATATAAAGCATTAAACTGCATTAATTATGATTTTTTTTATTTGTATGAATGTCTATATATTGAAAAGAATTAGAGTGAATGTTGACATCTATTTGTTATTTGATACTAGTCATCATGTTAATTTGTTTTGCAGTACCACTAATTATGCCCATATATGAAAGGCCAAAACTCTAAAAGAAAATTATTTTGAAAAGTTGCTAACACTTGTGAGAGCGTACAATGTGATGTTAATATATTGCTAACACTTGTGAGAGTGTACAATGTTGTGTTAATGTATTGCTAACACTTGTGAGAGTGTACAATGTTGTGTTTATAAAATATAGTATTTCTATAGATCCATGTACATAGAAATGTAGTATTTCTATAGATCCATGTACATAGAAATGTAGTATTTCTATAGACCCATGTCACACTTAATTTGATGTTTTTGTATTAATGGTTTTGTCATCGTCACAGGATGTTTACTCGAAGATCACAAACTTTGAGGCGAGACGTAATCATGATGACCGAAGGGACGATGTGGACGAGCAGGCGAAGTACGCCAAGATGTTCATGGACTATGGCGGAGTAGAGGTGACAACTGGGGCTTTCACTATAGTACTTCATTTATTGTTGAGGAGCATGTTAGCACAATGGTGGCGTAACATCAATTTGCTGTCATTTAAATCCTGGCTGATTCCTTTCCGCATTGACTGTGTTGTACTGCTGACATTTCACATGTGCATATGCAAAGCTGTAGTAACATAGCATATAATGTAGATGACATGTTTGAATGCACCTGGTAGATATTTATGATTAAGGTATATTTTACACCAGATGTTTTTGAGGAAATTACAATAGATTTGATGCTCTTTGTTGTCTGGTTGTATAATCTTGGATGTTTCTTTATTAAAGGTTCTGGTACGACTATTGATGTTCAATTCACTGCTTCCAGTCCAGTGTAAACACAGTCAAGGTAACAACCATGTTCACATAGTTGTTGATGTATATATGTAATCTTTTATAATAGTTACTCTTCACCTCGTCCCTGAAATCTGGGGTGCGTCTGGCACCAATACGGGTCCTCAGTCCTTACATCACTGATTCCACTTCCCCCCCATATCTCATTCTCTAATCTCTCTCTAATCTTTTCATCTTTATACACATCTCATTTGTGGTCTTCCTCTTTTCCTTCTACCCTCAGCTCTGAGTGCATCTACTCCTCTTCCGTTTGTTTCACATGCCCAGCCCACTTTAACTAACACCTCACCAGCTTCCTCGTGAGACTCTCTTTCACACCAACCTCCTCCCTCTTTTTCGTGTTTCCACTCTTCACTTCCACAATTCTTCCCAGTCAGTTATTTTTGCAAAATTGATGCACAGTTCTCAAAGGCATATGAAATTGGTTTGTAGAACTACAGTTTCTCAATGGCAACTTCCAGTGTCATCAGTCACTGATACCTTGAGACCTTCTGAATATTCTCACTTTGTATGTGTACGTTTAACACCTAACAATCGTTCAACGTTCAACAATCTTGTGTTGGTTTAGGCTAATAAACCTAAATTAGTGTGATATTTGTTTGGCTGACACAACAGACTTTGACGTTTATGGACTGCATTAATTAAGCTATAACTAACGGAAACACTTGAAAACTTCTTTGCTAGCCTTTATATTTATGGATGCTTTCAAAATTTTAATTAAAAAACACACACAAAGAAAGGTATTTGAGCATGTTTTATGTAAGATGTCAGTACTGTAGCCACTGATTGGTTGCTGTTTGCAGACACAGAGCTCCAGCTTCGTGTGAAGAGTCTCATTCTGGACATCCTCTGTCGATTCGTTTCCATGGTACCAACGTTATATTTATTTTCTCTCATATTAAATTTTTTATGCTGCATCGTGTATATATTTTCAAACTTTCCTTTATCCATGCAGTGATGACCTAAATTATACTTTTCTGTTGTTAGTCCTGTAAATGACATTGTGGTATATATATATAATATGTTCCTTGCAAGTATAATTTGAGGTTTGCTTAAAGCAGTCACTTTCCCAGTTGTGCTGTATCCTACAATCTTGAAAACACTCTGTGACATTGGGTTACACCTTTTAATTGCCATGCCTACAGGTCACACAGAAAGTAAGATCCTGTTCAGAAGTAACTATCACCCCACCTTGTGAGAACATGTAAATACCACAGTAACTGTTTAATTTAAGATGTGGTCTCAATTGTAGAACATGGGTGAGGACTTGTCTCGACGGCTGACGGAGCATGACGACATGTTGAGCTATGTGTTCACGTTGCTGGGCCACGGCAAGACGTGTATCACAGCATGTCAGTTCCTTGAGGATCTACTACAGGCACGCAGGGAAGTTCTCAACCTCGCCACTATCAGTGAGTTCACTTATCATTGTCTAGGCTAGTACTGGGCTGAAAATCTGTCCAAATTTACTTTAGCCAAATGAAAACTTGTTTAGCCATTTTCGGATGACCAATGTTGCATGGTCATGTGACACTTGTGCACATATGAGGTCAGGGTTAAAAAAAATCATGAATTTTTTAAGTCGGATTTTTTTATTTAAATCAGTTTTTTTATTTATTTTTTTTGAAATCTGGTATATAAACATTTATATAGATGTTTATATTTATAAACTCTTTCAAACGTGTTCTATTCAAATCGATTTGGGTACTTGTCTTAACAGAGGGTACAAGATTTTTGCTTACATAAAAACATTAGGCAATGTCCACAAGGCCTCACCCCCTGTATGTCTGTGGCTGTAGCAATGCTAATTATTGTTTGCTGAGAGGGTGGATTAGTACCTGTCCAGGGCTCTGTGTACTCTATGGGTCTCCAACCAGACTGCAAACTGGTACAGTATTAAACAGTTGTCACCAAGACTGTCTCACTTGAGTCAACGTACTGAATTGGTAGCAACTAGCACAAGCTCTAAGTGGACTTTAACTCAGGGCTTCTGACTTGAAGATACTTCCTCTTGAAGAAAAGGTAGTGTGGCTTCACTGCATTCAGAAAGGGAATAGCTCAAACATACACAATGTCATAAAATATTTGACTATCAGGCTATCTGGTGACAATACAACTACACAAGTGTGCGCACATTGTGCTTTTGTATTAAAAAAACATACAAAACTTTGTTGATCTCAATGCTTTTAAACAATTATTGTTGTTAAATTGATGTAAATCAGCAAAAAAAATCAGAACTCTGGTGGTCTGCAGAGCCTCATGTTTTACAACATCATAATTTTTTATTTCACAACAGTCCTTTCCGGAAACGAATATGTTAATTGTCTTCAGATGCACACAAGGCATGCATTTAAATTCTTGCTTTTCCATAGCCACAGATATTGCCATATGAAACAATCAACTTTAACCAGTCTATTAGAGTAGGCTGCATTATGGCTGGAATGAAATCATTATTTGCTTGACAGCAGGACTAGTATTCACAAAAGTTTTCTAGTTCACCTCGGACCTAGCTCGTCCACAAAATATTGTTTGCAAAACATTCCTTTTAAAAAGTATGTTATTTTTGTATACTCTAATTTTATATTACTTGTGACATATTTGTTGCAGGTCAAACTATGACCATGCCAGATAACTCATCAGCTTTTGATGCATGCAACTTGAAGAAAACTTCACATATTTTAAATCTATTGTGATGTATTATCAGAAAATAATAAAAAAATTAAAACACTACACATGCTGTTGTCATCTGCTATTGATCTCATGAAGTGCACAGATATAACAAATTATATTATTGTCTGAAAACTGAGTATTTCATTGATCACTAAATGATTAATCGAGTAGATTATGTAAACAAAGTGGAAACATTATTTGAATGGATATTAATCGAGTAGATTATGTAAACAAAGTGGAGACATTATTTGAATGGATATTAATCGAGTAGATTATGTAAACAAAGTGGAGACATTATTTGAATGGATATTAATCGAGTAGATTACGTAAACAAAGTGGAGACATTATTTGAATGGATATTAATCGAGTAGATTATGTAAACAAAGTGGAGACATTATTTGAATGGATATTCAGTGGATTGCTCATCAATCTATGCTGACTTTGGTACATTAGTTGTGAGCGATAATGTGGGACGTGACTGCGTCGGTGCTTTACTTGTCTAAATCTTATAAATAATGTCAATGACTGATCTAACAGGTTTCCGTTGTTTAGCTAATGCAAAACTTGATTGAAATAACCAGTCCTATTGTAAAGGGATTTATTACTGATCTGTTGTTACACCGCCATGCACATTACAGTAACTGGTTATGTGGGTCGGTTTGATTGGGCGTCGCTTAAAACAACTTTAAGGGAGGCAGGAAGGATGTGATGTACCACCGATTACGTCGATAGTAGTGGCAACAATAGTGTTTTGCCAGTTTGGTCAAGTTAAAATGTTGTTTCAACAAATAGCAAACCGTTTCACCTATGGCATAAATGGCGCTCAGCAGTGCTAGCCTAGATTGTATGCTCATAGTCTGGCATGTCAACATGCTAGATAGAAGTATAGAAATTTGTTTAATGTTTACAATGCCCATCCAAGTGCAGTGGCATATTTAGGATCTTGGAAAGGAGGAGAGATCTTGGAAGGGGAAAGGGTCTTAGTCGGTGCAGTATTCAAATTCAGTATTGGCAAAATGTGTTATTCTAAAGCTGGGGGGAGGGGCATAGCCCTCCATAAATACACCACTGTGCCAGGAATACAATTTTAAAATCTTTTGTTGTAGAGATATTAAGATGTAAACTATTATGTGTGCAAAATGTCTGTTGATTTATTAAATTTACATTACCAGTAATATGTATATAAAAGATATGATTGGTTACCTGCACAATACACCTTGGTTGAACATACATGTCAGAACATGATATTGCTGTATTATTTATTACTACAATGTGCTTGTTAAACAGTAATTGATTGCCTCTGTCACACCATGCAGCATTTGCATCAATGTTGTGTAGGTAACCTACGCAGTCTCATTATGTCCTTGGATGATCGCAAGTTGGCCAACTTTTGTCGAATCCTTGCCGTCACAATATCAGACCTTGACATCTATGAGAATAAGTCGTCATGTAAGTCTCGCTTTGTTTTTGTACGTGGTAATTTTCTTTTTTTCTCAGTGTCTTCGTGCTAGTACTTTTGACAAGTTTTCGGCTTTATATATGTATTACATTTGTTGTGTGTGTGTGGTCTCCTATAAAATGTACTTGTACAATGAAATGATAAAACTGTTGTGTTGATTAAAGTTACAGAGTCTGAAAATTTTACCATAAAGTTGTTTAGTGTAAACTATATTCACTGTCCAAATATGTTTTAACCTTAGGAGTGACCAATGATAAATTTCCACGTTGTACTCAAATTGGAGTTATTCATAAGGATGCTTTTAAAAAAATCGCAACATCGCTAATAATTATCGTACAAATGTGGCTGAGGTGTCATTTTGTTTCTAAAAAGACTCTATTATAATAATATGATAAAAACTACAGCACATAATCTTATCATATGGATATTGCTATTTGAATTTCATCAAAAAAAGAAAGCAACATTTTTTTCCACCCTGCTACCAGATAATTACTGAGTGGCTGTATGTCCCTATGTCCAGTTGGAAAAATACCGCCATACACATTAGCTACAAAATAAAAAAAAATTAATCAAATCTGTTGAGAACTTTTATTTATATGATTTTTTCCAACACCGGACTATGCCGATTCAGACAGGCCCATTGGTCCTGCGTCGTTTACCGTGACAGAACGAAGTGAGAAAACAATGGCAGATTAGGAAATAAAAATCCCAGACGGCCCTGACAACACGTGTTTGTAACGATGATGCTCATTCGCTGCATATAGCCTGCTCGCTAATTTGTATTTGACTAAGCCAATCATAGAGCTTGTCAAAGGTATAACATGTTACATATTTAGGTACAATGAATGGAACCGTAAAGTTATTCTGCAGAGCATAGTAAAAAGAGCCAAATATGGGCACCAACTATGTGACATGTTTTGTAAGCTAGATCGTCATTAGCTATCATTGGCTATGCTTATGAATAAATATGAAACAGAACGAAGAGTGATTAAGTTTTCCAATGATTCCATTTGTTCCTGATTTGTTCCCGTGTGAGGTACTGGTGACGGAAACGAAAATTATTACTACAGACTGATATAAAAATTGTCTGGAGCGCTTTTCGCACTGATCGTTCAAGCTGAATCCAGCCCAGTAGTCAGTCCTGGGGTTAATGACCCACATTTTAACCTTGATCTTTAATCTTGATCATGGTATACGATATAACATCATTTTACAATCAAAACAGTAGACTTTGAACATTTAAATGTTATACATTAGTTTAGTTTTGATGTAGCATTGACTGTGTGACTGTCTGCTGCTCTTGTCAAGTGATCTGTGTTGTGTGACCTTTGTGCACCTGCTTGCAGTGTATGCTCAAAACAAACAGAAGAGAAGCACCGGTTTCATCAATGTGAGAGACATCAATCAAGGCAAGTGCTTTGTCCGTTCTTTGCAAAATAACTATTGTTGTCTCAGTACAGTCGCGCCTCATTATAACGCAGTGGTCGGGGTCCATGATATCGGACCGCGTTGTAAGCGAGGCGCGTTAGGTGTTCCCGTATCTGCCACCAGGGATATCAAGAACAGCAATTAACACGCCACGCCGCCACTGTGAGGAAGCCCTGTTATGCCGCAATGTTTATAAAGCTTATTTAGAGTAGAATATTAACGTTAATGTGTGTTGTATCGATTTTAAAATGTCATACTTTATCAAATGTTGAACTGGATAAATACATGTGTGTGGAATTGATTATGGAATACAAATAATCTGTTTCGATGGACTGACTGATCGCCGCACTGCGAGGAAGTCCTGTTGTGCCGCATGGTTTATAAAGCTTATTTAGAGTAGAATATTAACGTCTATGTGTGTTGCATCGATTTTTAAATGTCATACTTTGTCGAATGTTGAACTGAATAAAATAAACGTGTGTGGAATTGTGGAATACAAATCAACAATAATCTGCTACAATGGACTGACTGTATAATGCTTCACTATAATGCTAATTGAAAACAATAACCTGGAGATGAGCAGCGGAACATACATACGATTTTACGCATGCAGCGCAAACATTGATTAAAAATGACAATTGGTACAGTTAATAGTTTATTGATTATAAATCACTTTACATACATTTACCACAAAGTGATATCCAATGCTAGCATAATATCCGTCTGATAAAGTAAGATGAAAGATGCTGAAACGTCACAACTATACAAAGGTAATTTGAAAGTGAATCAAACGATTAAGACAATGACTTATTGTATAAAAATAACTAGTCTACAAAACATTTTCAGCACAATACTAGTGTCACTACTGTCAATGCTGAAAGCAGCGTTCACGGGGCCGCAATAAAGTCTGTGACTCTTTTCTGTTTGCGGCTGGCAAGCAGATCTTTCTTGGCTGTGTTCAGGAAGCTGGACATCTGTATCACTTTGACATAGTCACTACCACGAGATTCCATCCACTGTAAACTAATTTCCAATGGCGCCACTACCTCCGATGGTAAAGGGAGTTTTCGGACTTCTACTTCTTCCGCTATCGTGTTCGCGTCGTCATCTTTTGTTTCGGATGTTGCATCACTGATGATCTGTTCATCTGTTAACTGTTCGGTAACTGCACACATTTCATCAATCGTAGTCCATTCTGTGATGAAATCTTCTAATGATTGGTCCACGTCTAGTTGCTCTCTCAGTCTGTGTTCAGCAGTTTCTATGTCTTCTTTGCTAAATCTGAGGAAGTCCCTCTATCCAACAATTTTCCATCAGGTGAGCGAAGCGTGTCAGTGGGCAGGTGGGTACAGCAGTTGTCGCCAACAACTTGATGCTGTGAAATGCCATGTCGTTTCTGCCATCGCCAAAGCCAACCCTGACTGGCAGTGAAATCCGATGCAGCACCGTTGATGGATGGAACCTTTCCACCTGCGCTTCCACTGGACCACTTATCGGCAGCCCAGTCTGCCTCTCCTGGACGAACCAGTTCAAAATGGCATTGTCGAGGGCGCTATCTTTGGCGACACGAGTTTTCTTTTGCCGCAAACCATCGTCTTCCTCCACGGTGCGGACGAATTCTCGTAGCTTCATTTCATTCTTTAGCCATCCCCAAAGCATCGATTTGGGAACGCACATCTCACGAGACACTTTGCATTGCGATTCACCCTTTCGTATCCGGATGACCAAATCTAACTTTTCACGTACTGTGTACGCCTTGTGTTTTGGCATAGCGAAGATTCGAGAATGATATTTGTGATGCATGTAACAGGCTAACGGAAGGATAATGATACTTCATTGCTGTTTCACCCAAGATTTATATTGTTGTTGCCTGCTCAATTGCATTTAACACTATTTTACTCAACTTTTATTTCAATGCACTGTGAGTTATTTTCATGTTTGTGGGGCACGATAGCATACTTGTTAGAAGGCCAGACTCTCAATCGAGAGAACCCGGTTTCAAATCCCACTGCGGTCGCTTCGAACCTTTGGCAAGTTTGATCACCCCACGTTGCCACAGTTCACTCAATACAGACAGTGGCGGATATGTGAATGAATAGCCTTCGTGCAGCAATTGCAGCGTGGCTGAATACTTCCCAGAGAAGTTGAGATGGCCTTGGAATGAACAGGTCTGCCAAGGGGTGAAGTGTAAAGCGCTTTGAGCAGTCCTATGGACCGGATACCGCGCTATATAAGAACGTACCTTTACCTTTATGTATCGGCATTCAGTAAGATTGGTTTAATCTTGCCACCTGAAATCGACTCGCTCTTGCTGCCTGTCACGTAGAATAAACGGGTTAAACTTCAATGTTTTTAATCGATTGAAAGGTGCAGGAGCGAATTGGCTGGTGTCTCTGATGTCTAAATTAACATCTAACATGCAAAGCATTTGTGTGAATCACCATTGCAATTAACAAGTTGCCCAACCAAAGCCAACCCCAGCAAAACACGATTGATGGCAGCACAAAACAAACAATGCAACAACACTTGGCTATTTATTGACCATCATACAAGCATTTCACCCCTGGTGGCAGAAAATCGGGGTCCATGACCGACCGCGTTAAATCCGATTCCACGTAATAATGGGGCGCGTTATAACGAGGCACGACTGTATACAAACTAGCTACATGTCATGTTATATTTCTCATTCAGTTTCTAGTGGAATGACTGTTCTTATTCCAAATATGTCTAGGCAAATGTAACCCAATCCAGTATTATTTAAGTACCTCTCAACCTTACAACATATTAAAAAAAATTCAACATATGAAATGAAGACAAAATTATATAAAGTCAACTCATTGCTGACATGTTATTGTGCTTTGTGAATATGATGTTAAACCATTGCTATCTTGTTGATGTTAGTCATAGCTTGTGTGTTCTTTCAGAACTCTTGCTCAACATTCCAGACATGCTGTCTAGACTAGTCAACATTGCCTGTGCCAGGAACTGTGAGTTTCTCGTCATACTCTTGCTTAATGTTAACCGGTAATCCTCTTCACTCAAACTGCAGCATTGGTCCTAAACAACATTTCTCCAACACAATTGTGTGTCGTTTCAGTTTCCATAACCAGTTTACCACTGGATATGTGATTGGTCCAGTCAGTGAGGTTTTACGGTGTCCATCCTGTAGTCACGAGACTCGGGTATGTCACTTAGCAATTTAAACCCTGGTTGCACTCTACACTAAACATATGTTGTGCTTAATTGACCAACTAAAACAAAAACACAGGATCCTCTGATATTGTGACTTTTATTATTTAAAACTTTGCTATGTTCAAGAAACCTTTACACAGAGTTAATACACTGTGAGGTAAGGCCGTGACGATGGATTTGACAGATACGCCAAGGTTCCGAGGTATGGACAGTGAACTGGCATGCTGGATGGAGTGGATTGAGAACTCGATGGCAGACGATGACTTTGAGACGCCCACAATTGATGACCTTGATGAGTTCATCGGAGGTGAGTGTTACATTTACCGTTGTGTGTAGTAATGTAGCATACATGATACCGTTTGATGAATTTTTTATTTTAACACTTTGCAAACCTGGTGTGTTCTATGCAGCATGTGGGAATACTTTATTTCTGCATCGAAACATCCAATATCTAGGTACCTTACTTATAGTTATAAGCAACCTTTTTTCTTTCAAAATAATCTTTGTGGGTAATCTTTTTTGTAGAAATTAAGACGCACTTTTAAAATATATGCATAAGGGTCACAAAGATAACATCAGGGTTTCAGATTTGTTTCATCTTTGACTAATGATATGTGCATTACTTTATATTATATTGTTGAACTATCTGCTTTAGGGTGCTTCTGGAGAACTTTAGTTTACTTTTGGAAGATTCCTCTAACATCTGACAGACTGACACAAATATTTTAACAGTTTTACCAGATGATCACATTGATGATATGTGACTGTTACATGGAATGTTCTCCGCTGTAGGTATTTCTGCACCAGCAGCCCCTGGTGGGCCAATGATCCAACAGTCGGGACTAAAGATTAGCACAGACCTCATTCTGCGGGTTCAGGTCGTCTATGTTCTTGGACTGTTTCTTGTTGGAAAACATCGAAAAAAGGTAGGTTTGTCAGTAAAATGATTTATGGCATCATCCGTGTTACAAGCAGTGGAAAAATTTCAGAATTTGTTAGATATTTTGTCTTGTCAGCCTCACTAAGAAGTTGGAGATACTTGGTGTAGGGTTGGTCCAATAGATGCTGCCCGAAATAACATATTTTTAATAATCAGACTGCGAGTCCATCTTAATGCAAAGCATCTTGGGATCTTTGTTGACAAGATGTTTTAGAAGCTATGATCATCTTGGTGCTGCACAATGTTCTTCAGTTAAGATTGTATTGTGGCATATTTATATTCTTGCGTGGTGGACAGAATGTAAAATAAATAATTAGACACCTAAGACGTTCCTGTGATAGTTTGCCGTGTGCATGAAAACATCACACACCTATGGCAATATACCAATTCATGCTCGATTGCCTCACAAATTATTCAAATGACGGATCAGTCATGTATCATGGATATGAATGTTCTACAAACATTTTTATGAATGAAATCGTACATATAGTCTTTGTGTTTTATCAAAATTTCTGTCACAAATGGGCTCTTGATTGGGTACTGGGCACTGCAGGTACAGAAAGTAGGTTATACAAATTTGATTTGTTGTTTTTCTTAGGTGCAGAGGCGGTTAGCTGATCTACACATGGTGTCTGGTCTCAGTGAATTGTTTGACCAGTTTATATGGAAATGTCAATCGTGAGTAGAACTGATACAATACATTTAATTAATAACATAAGTGCCAACTCTGAGTTGTGTACACCTGTGAGACTGGTGCCAACTCTGAGTGGTGTACACCTGAGACTGGTAAAAAAATCCATAAGATCACAAATGAAACTATGATTATCTACATCCACTGGTTTGCTGCACATATGCTCAAAAGGAGGTTGCAAACTGTGATCTATTGATTAGATCTTACAAGACTTTGTGTAGCTGACTGCACAAAGCTAAACATTTTTTGCCAGATTGTCCTTTGGATATGTTTTGAACTGGTGAACTGTTATTCGCATGGCTTTGACAATTGGAGGCATATGCAGGGTGGGGGGGCATATGCCAGGGAGGGCATATGCCATAGTACAAAGGAGCCTTGTTCAAAATACACAAAACCACAGGGAATGTCTCTTACTCAAATTTAAGAAAATCTGAAGACTTGTGGGTAAACCATAGGAGTTGGCACCAGCGTAATAACTAGAATGTTTGTACACAGCGGTTTGTATGCAGACAATATACAGTACAATGGTATTTTAATTAAAATAATCAATGTGACTTGTATCTGTTTGATATGTGGGTTTAATCTTGTTATAGAAAGCTAAATTAATGTTCTGAAGAGGCTTTTTTATTTGAGTATGTTTTGCCTTTAGTGAAGTTATTCTGGGTCTATTTCAGCCACAGAAACAACAGCCAACATCGACTGCGAGGCCACAACGCCAGCTGTGAATGCAGTCCTGTAAGTAAACTGGTTCATATATGAATGTATTCAGAGTAACATGTGCCAGCCCTTATTATAGAGTAGCTCACTTTAAGGTATTTGTACTGGATCGACGTACTCTCAATCTGGAGGAACAGGGTTCAAATCCTTATTTCAAATCTAGGGCAGTTTAGTTCACACAATGTTGCCTCAGTTCATTCGGCTGTATAAATGAGTACCTCACCATAACAATGGTGGATATATGTGAGAATTGTCTTTGCCCAGTAATGCATGCTTCCCAAAGAAGTTTAGTTGGTATTGAATGTAAAGGTCTACCAGAGTGAAAGCACTGAGTGGTCTTGCTGTTGTATTTTTGTAGGAAGTCGCTCTGAAGATCCAGTTCCTGCGACTAATCCACAGCTTCTGTGATCATTCCGAGTGAGTACTCATGGCCAACACTTGTCCTCTGATGACAGCTGTTTCTTTTCCTATCATTAGTTTAATACTTACACTTTGGTGAAGATCCATGTTCTGTCCAGATGAATGAGGGTAAATTTAGTAGATTGTATTTTGTTTGTTATATTGTTTGTTATATTGTTTATTATATTGTTTGTTATATTGTTTGTTATATTGTTTGTTATATTGCATTGCTTGTTTACTTTGGCCAATTTCTCTCACTGTTTCAAGGTGAGGTTGGGTACGAGGGCTGGGTCCAATTAAATAATCATAACTGATTGCAGGGAAAATGCTGTATTTGTAATTGTATTTGATTCTGTTTTTGTACTTGTACTGTAATTGTAATTGATTTATTTCATGTTGTTGCAACAATTACATCAATTACAATGAATTACAATATTTTTTCATATCACAGATTTTACCTAACAAAACATACAAACATCAACAAATCCAATACATTTTTTTAATGGATATTGGTTATCTTGAGAATAAATTTTTGTTGTTGTTGATTTTTTGGTAGCCAGTAATACTGAGGATAACACATTAAAGAACACCAAAGTAACTTATTTTCAATGTGGTCCATCTGGTTTTTAAGAGTGTCCTTCTCTAGAGTTAGTGAGTCAATCACAGGTTTTTTTACATTTACCTGCATGGGATCTTTTACTTCCCCTGGCATAGACACCAGATAGAAGGGACCAATGGCTTTTACTGTCTTTTCTGAGAGACAGACAAAGTGGGGTGAATAAAATTGTCCACGCTTCAAAACAGCGGAGGTGATTTCAAACCCTGGTCCCTTCGACCGAAAGCCCGATGCTCTACCATACGACCACTGCACCCCACATCTCAATGATGATGAGATCATTGCCTGGTTATGACTGAGCGTCTCACAATGAATTCATTCCTAGTACTGAGTAACTTGTCAATATCATTTGTTGTGCACAACTGTTGTCTGCCTGTTTTTATGATGGTCCTTGTTTCAGCTACGTCTGCCTGTCTTTATGATGGTCCTTGTTTCAGCTACGTCTGTCTGTCTTTATGATGGTCCTTGTTTCAACTACGTCTGCCTGTCTTTATGATGGTCCTTGTTTCAGCTACATCTGCCTGTCTTTATGATAGTCCTTGTTTCAGCTACGTCTGCCTGTCTTTATGAGGGTCCTTTTTTCAGCTACGTCTGCCTGTCTTTATGATGGTCCTTGTTTCAGCTACGTCTGCCTGTCTTTATGATGGTCCTTGTTTCAGCTACGTCTGCCTGTCTTTATGATGGTCCTTGTTTCAGCTACGTCTGCCTGTCTTTATGATGGTCCTTGTTTCAGCTACGTCTGCCTGTCTTTATGATGGTCCTTGTTTCAGCTACGTCTGCCTGTCTTTATGATGGTCCTTGTTTCAGCTACGTCTGCCTGTCTTTATGATGGTCCTTGTTTCAGCTACTTCTGCCTGTCTTTATGATAGTCCTTGTTTCAGCTACGTCTGCCTGTCTTTATGAGGGTCCTTTTTTCAGCTACGTCTGCCTGTCTTTATGATGGTCCTTGTTTCAGCTACGTCTGCCTGTCTTTATGATGGTCCTTGTTTCAGCTACGTCTGCCTGTCTTTATGATGGTCCTTGTTTCAGCTACGTCTGCCTGTCTTTATGATGGTCCTTGTTTCAGCTACGTCTGCCTGTCTTTATGATGGTCCTTGTTTCAGCTACGTCTGCCTGTCTTTATGATGGTCCTTGTTTCAGCTACATCTGCCTGTCTTTATGATAGTCCTTGTTTCAGCTACGTCTGCCTGTCTTTATGAGGGTCCTTTTTTCAGCTACGTCTGCCTGTCTTTATGATGGTCCTTGTTTCAGCTACGTCTGCCTGTCTTTATGTGGTCCTTGTTTCAGCTACGTCTGCCTGTCTTTATGATGGTCCTTGTTTCAGCTACGTCTGCCTGTCTTTATGAGGGTCCTTGTTTCAGCTACATCTGCCTGTCTTTATGATGGTCCTTGTTTCAGCTACGTCTGCCTGTCTTTATGATGGTCCTTGTTTCAGCTACGTCTGCCTGTCTTTATGATGGTCCTTGTTTCAGCTACGTCTGCCTGTCTTTATGATGGTCCTTGTTTCAGCTACTTCTGCCTGTCTTTATGATGGTCCTTGTTTCAGCTACGTCTGCCTGTCTTTATGATGGTCCTTGTTTCAGCTACGTCTGCCTGTCTTTATGATGGTCCTTGTTTCAGCTACGTCTGCCTGTCTTTATGATGGTCCTTGTTTCAGCTACGTCTGCCTGTCTTTATGATGGTCCTTGTTTCAACTACGTCTGCCTGTCTTTATGATGGTCCTTGTTTCAGCTACATCTGCCTGTCTTTATGATAGTCCTTGTTTCAGCTACGTCTGCCTGTCTTTATGAGGGTCCTTTTTTCAGCTACGTCTGCCTGTCTTTATGATGGTCCTTGTTTCAGCTACGTCTGCCTGTCTTTATGATGGTCCTTGTTTCAACTACGTCTGCCTGTCTTTATGATGGTCCTTGTTTCAGCTACATCTGCCTGTCTTTATGATAGTCCTTGTTTCAGCTACGTCTGCCTGTCTTTATGAGGGTCCTTTTTTCAGCTACGTCTGCCTGTCTTTATGATGGTCCTTGTTTCAGCTACATCTGCCTGTCTTTATGATAGTCCTTGTTTCAGCTACATCTGCCTGTCTTTATGATAGTCCTTGTTTCAGCTACGTCTGCCTGTCTTTATGAGGGTCCTTTTTTCAGCTACGTCTGCCTGTCTTTATGATGGTCCTTGTTTCAGCTACGTCTGCCTGTCTTTATGATGGTCCTTGTTTCAACTACGTCTGCCTGTCTTTATGATGGTCCTTGTTTCAGCTACATCTGCCTGTCTTTATGATAGTCCTTGTTTCAGCTACGTCTGCCTGTCTTTATGAGGGTCCTTTTTTCAGCTACGTCTGCCTGTCTTTATGATGGTCCTTGTTTCAGCTACATCTGCCTGTCTTTATGATAGTCCTTGTTTCAGCTACGTCTGCCTGTCTTTATGAGGGTCCTTTTTTCAGCTACGTCTGCCTGTCTTTATGATGGTCCTTGTTTCAGCTACGTCTGCCTGTCTTTATGAGGGTCCTTGTTTCAGCTACGTCTGCCTGTCTTTATGATGGTCCTTGTTTCAACTACGTCTGCCTGTCTTTATGATGGTCCTTGTTTCAGCTACATCTGCCTGTCTTTATGATAGTCCTTGTTTCAGCTACGTCTGCCTGTCTTTATGAGGGTCCTTTTTTCAGCTACGTCTGCCTGTCTTTATGATGGTCCTTGTTTCAGCTACATCTGCCTGTCTTTATGATAGTCCTTGTTTCAGCTACGTCTGCCTGTCTTTATGAGGGTCCTTTTTTCAGCTACGTCTGCCTGTCTTTATGATGGTCCTTGTTTCAGCTACGTCTGCCTGTCTTTATGATGGTCCTTGTTTCAGCTACGTCTGCCTGTCTTTATGATGGTCCTTGTTTCAGCTACGTCTGCCTGTCTTTATGAGGGTCCTTGTTTCAGCTACATCTGCCTGTCTTTATGATGGTCCTTGTTTCAGCTACATCTGCCTGTCTTTATGATGGTCCTTGTTTCAGCTACGTCTGCCTGTCTTTATGATGGTCCTTGTTTCAGCTACGTCTGCCTGTCTTTATGATGGTCCTTGTTTCAGCTACGTCTGCCTGTCTTTATGAGGGTCCTTGTTTCAGCTACATCTGCCTGTCTTTATGATGGTCCTTGTTTCAGCTACATCTGCCTGTCTTTATGATGGTCCTTGTTTCAGCTACGTCTGCCTGTCTTTATGATGGTCCTTGTTTCAGCTACGTCTGCCTGTCTTTATGATGGTCCTTGTTTCAGCTACTTCTGCCTGTCTTTATGATGGTCCTTGTTTCAGCTACGTCTGCCTGTCTTTATGATGGTCCTTGTTTCAGCTACGTCTGCCTGTCTTTATGATGGTCCTTGTTTCAGCTACGTCTGCCTGTCTTTATGATGGTCCTTGTTTCAGCTACGTCTGCCTGTCTTTATGAGGGTCCTTTTTTCAGCTACGTCTGCCTGTCTTTATGATGGTCCTTGTTTCAGCTACGTCTGCCTGTCTTTATGATGGTCCTTGTTTCAGCTACGTCTGCCTGTCTTTATGATGGTCCTTGTTTCAGCTACGTCTGCTTGTCTTTATGATGGTCCTTGTTTCAGCTACTTCTGCCTGTCTTTATGATGGTCCTTGTTTCAGCTAAGTCTGCCTGTCTTTATGATGGTCCTTGTTTCAGCTACGTCTGCCTGTCTTTATGATGGTCCTTGTTTCAGCTACGTCTGTCTGTCTTTATGAGGGTCCTTGTTTCAGCTACGTCTGCCTGTCTTTATGAGGGTCCTTGTTTAAGCTACGTCTGCCTGTCTTTATGATGGTCCTTGTTTCAGCTACGTCTGCCTGTCTTTATGATGGTCCTTGTTTCAACTACGTCTGCCTGTCTTTATGATGGTCCTTGTTTCAGCTACGTCTGCCTGTCTTTATGATGGTCCTTGTTTCAGCTACGTCTGCCTGTCTTTATGAGGGTCCTTGTTTCAGCTACGTCTGCCTGTCTTTATGAGGGTCCTTGTTTCAGCTACGTCTGCCTGTCTTTATGATGGTCCTTGTTTCAGCTACGTCTGCCTGTCTTTATGATGGTCCTTGTTTCAGCTACGTCTGCCTGTCTTTATGATAGTCCTTGTTTCAGCTACTTCTGCCTGTCTTTATGATAGTCCTTGTTTCAGCTACGTCTGCCAGTCTTTATGAGGGTCCTTGTTTCAGCTACGTCTGCCTGTCTTTATGATGGTCCTTGTTTCAGCTACAAACACTTGTTGTTATCTAAGAGTGAACTCAATGAGATCAAGAGGATAAACAGTAAGTCTATCATTGTAATTCACCCTTGAAATCTGCACAGCTGTAGTTGTTTTGAGGTTTGTGATTAGATATTACAAAACATTAAAACTACATGCGAACTTAATGTTGTATGGTGGATAAATGCAAATATTGATTCAAACTGAATACATTTATTTGGTAAGACTACATGGTAAAAAAAGGTAAAGTCATCCCCCAGGCATTACGTCTTAGGAAACCATGAAGGCTTATATGGCCAGTGCTTAAACCTGGTTTCTGTAGTGCGAAGCAACTTAAAGTGCTTAATAATTTCACTCTGATGTTGGCTCAGTTGAGCTGCATCACATAGATTTTTTAATGCATTGAAATTGTCTGGGGGGGGACTAATGTCTTTATTGATGTAATTATGTTTGTGCCATTTGTCTTGCTAAAAGATGCCAAACTGTGCATTGTAGCCAAAGCAGGGCCACTGAAGATTGACACTCTGGACAGTATCAACAAGTAAGGACATCTTAGTTATTCAGTATGAGTAGGCATCACATTTAAGTCTTATATCGATGTTGTGTACCTGTGAGATTAGGGATTTTCTCTTCCAGTAATGGCTCATCCAAAGTTGGCGGCAAGTAACTCATGAAAGAAGCACTTGCAATTTTTTTAAAGCACAACAGTGCAAACATAACAATGCAAACAGTAAATTAAATGTGTTACAACACAGAAACATTCGTGAAACTATATTATCTACAGTTTCAACTAGTTGTACAAATGTGATTCAGTTGATGAAGGGGGAGGGGTCATCTGTGAAGGAGAGGGGGCATCTGAGGTCAAATGCCAGCGCTTTTGTGTAGTGCATTATTGTTTTTAGATGTCATCTGCCAGTTGTGGAAGCGCTCCCACAGTTAACTGACTTGTATGTTGCTACAACTAGATTGTGTTGCAGGCAGTTGATGTGCAAGGGCAGTCGAGGTCTGCTCACAAAGATTGTGGATGTGATGAAGAAGGAACCGACCGCGTCCACGTTCCGCTTCTGGTTGGCACGGGCCGTTGAGAGCTACCTCCGGGGCAGTACGTCCTACTGTGACCAGATCTTCCTCCTCCGCAGGGGTCTACTGCAGGTTGGTGGCACTGCTGCATAGATAATACTGTGTGATGTCACATTGTGGCACTGCTGCATAGATAATACTGTGTGATGTCACATTCTGGCACTGCTGCATAGATAATACTGATACGACTGGAGCACCCCAAGGGTGTGTCGGGAGTTCCATTCTCTACTCCCTGTACACCAACGACATCAGGAGCGAATGTGACTCTAATGTCCTGATTAAATACTCAGACGACGCAGCAGTAGTGACGTGCCTGAAAGGATCAGACTCGTTCCTCTTATGAGAACACTGTCTCTATGATCTCAGTTTGGTGCAAGGAAAATTTCCTAGAACTAAATGTGTGCAGACAAAGACAAAGGAATTCTGTATTGATTTCCGCACCAGCGGCCAGTTTGATGGACCACTATGTATTGGTGGTGAGGCTGTGGAGGTAACGGACACCTTTAAATATCTTGGTATAACACTTGATAACAAGCTGACGTTTGGTTCCCATGTTCAAGGTGTGTGCAAAAAGTGCCAGCAAAGACTGTACCTGTTAAGAAAACTAAGATTGTTTCATGTTGACCCCAAACTTCTACTATTGTTGTACCGGGTGTTACAGGGTCAGTGTTGACATATTGTAGTATCTGTTTTTTCCCTGTTACGTCTGTCTCAAAACAAATATACTCCGCATCTCCAAAACTGCTACCAAGATCATAGGCCTCCCCACACAGCTTGTCTCTCAGCTGACTGAATGCGTGATGGTCAAAGCACATGCCAATGACCCCGCCCACCCACTGAACATCAAGTTTGACCTTCTTCCGCATCAGAGACGATACCGATGTCCAAAATGCATAAAAAACAGGTTCAAAAACAGTTTCGTTCCACAGGCGATAAGGCATCTCAACAAAGTCTTATTTAAGTGTTCAACACGTCCAATCACTGGACAGTGGATATATGTGTTTAGTTTTTAGTTGAATATCAACAATTGATTCTTACTACCCAAGATACAGCAATTTAATAATAATGTATGTGATCGCATGTCTTAACCTGCACTAACTTATGTATGTAAAGGCAGTGTGATTATATTGTATGGACTACTTTCATGTATGTATTACTGTTATTACTTTTATTGACTCATTTCATGTATATATTACTTTTATTAACCATGTTTATCTAACATGTTATCCTCTTTACCTATGATGCTCAGCAATCAGAAGACAATTATCCAATGTTTTATTGGACAATAAACTCGTATTGTATCGTATACTGCCTAATGTCACATTCTGGAACTGCTGCATAGATAATACTGCCTGATGTCACATTCTAGCACTGCTCCATAGATAATACTGCCTGATGTCACATTCTGGCACTGCTGCATAGATAATACTGCCTGATGTCACATTCTGGCACTGCTGCATAGATAATACTGCCTGATGTCACATTCTAGCACCACTGCATAGATAATACTGCCTGATGTCACATTCTGGCACTGCTGCATAGATAATACTGCCTGATGTCACTTAGTGGCAACGTTGCATAGCTAATACTGCCTGATGTCACATTCTAGCACCACTGCATAGATAATACTGCATGATGTCACATTCTAGCACTGCTGCATAGATAATACTGCCTGATGTCACATTCTGGCACTGCTGCATAGATAATACTGCTTGATGTCACATAGTGGCAACGTTGCATAGCTAATACTGCCTGATGTCACATTCTAGCACCACTGCATAGATAATACTGCCTGATGTCACATTCTAGCACTGCTGCATAGATAATATTGCCTGATGTCACATAGTGGCAACGTTGCATAGCTAATACTGCCTGATGCCACATTCTAGCACCACTGCATAGATAATACTGCCTGATGTCACATTCTAGCACTGCTGCATAGATAATACTGCCTGATGTTACATTTTGGCACTGCTGCATAGATAATACTTCCTGATGTCACATTCTGGCACCACTGCATAGATAATACTGCCTAATGTTACATTCTGGCATTGCTGTATAGATAATACTGCCTGATGTCACATTCTAAAGGTAGTCTGGTTGTTTCTATTATAAAATCATATATGGTATAGTAAGTATGGATGGGCAGATCATTACCACAATAAAATTGTTTTTCCTGCATTCGATGTAAAGATAATATTCACCCCAAAGCATTTAAATTAAACAGATAACAGTCAAAGTATAGTTTAAAAATGTGGTTCATTAATACATTTGGGCAGAAAAGATGTTGGTTTATACTATATATTATATAATTTTATGATATAAACAATCAGACGTAACTTTGATGTGCCAAGTTAAATATTTCCAGTTCTAAGCATGAATATTTGAGTTGTCATGTTGTTTATTACACTGGATTCAGTGACCAATTAAGAAATAGATTAGCTGCATGCATTTCACCAACAGTGCCTAGAACTGTCTTCTCAAACAGACAAATTCAGATTTAAAGAAGAAAGTGTGTAGTTCAAGGAGATCATTGTGCAGTTTTAGGAGTTCCTTATATTTTAGTGAAAAGCTCCATATTTTTATGTGAAGAGAATGTCTGAATATAGTTATTTTCTAACTCACCCAACATCTTTTCTTATAAAAACAGCAGCAATTTGTGTGAAAGTTTAATTGTCAACCAGTTAAATTGTGTCGAGTGAACATTTGGGGTGTGATTTTTGACAGCACATAGCCAGCAACATTGTGGAGCATGACATCCGGCCGAAGGAGATCCTGCAGAGTAGCTTTGACTTGATCGGAGAGCTAGTCAAGTTCAACGTGGAGGCGTTCAAGGTCTTTGACAAAGTACTTAGTTCTAAAGAACGGGTATGTAACCATGGCTGCTTGACGCATTATAATAATATATTTTATTAAGTTTTAAGGATATAAAGGATTTACTAGGTTCAATGAGTATTTATTGTGAAAATATTAAAACACTGGAGACCAGATAAATGACATGTCCCGGGTTCAACAAACAGATCAGTTTTATCATTGAAATATTTTAAGCAGGACATTTTGATCTGAGGCATTGGTTTGTAACAACATTGTTTGTTTCAGCTGGACAAGTTTCTGACGACTGTTGACCACAACCTTGTCGACTCAAACATGTTCATCCGCAGTCTGATTCTTTCACTCGAGCACTTCACCAGTGTACAGGAGGACTCATATGGTAAGATCTTCCTTCCTCATTTTTTTGCTCCTCCCACTTCAGACCCATTTTGCAAAAAAATCACACCTACCTAGTATCCACTACAACACACTAGCTCTAGTATCCACTACGGCACGCTAGCTCTAGTATCATTACAACACGCTAGCTCTAGTATCCACTATGACACGCTAGCTCTAGTATCCACTACGACATGCTAGCTCTAATATCCACTACGACACGCTAGTATCCACTACGACATGCTAGCTATAGTATCTACTACGACATGCTAGCTCTAGTATCCACTACGACATGCTAGCTCTAGTATCCACTACGACATGCTAGCTCTAGTATCCACTACGACATGCTAGCTCTAGTATCCACTACGACATGCTAGCTCTAGTATCACTACAACACGCTAGCTCTAGTATCTACTATGACATGCTAGCTCTAGTATCCACTACGACATGCTAGCTCTAGTATCCACTATGACATGCTAGCTCTAGTATCCACTACGACATGCTAGCTCTAGTATCCACTACAACACGCTAGCTCTAGTATCCACTACGGCACGCTAGCTCTAGTATCACTACAACACACTAACTCTAGTATCCACTACGACACGCTAGCTCTAGTATCCACTATGACATGCTAGCTCTAGTATCCACTACGACATGCTAGCTCTAGTATCCACTACAACTTGCTAGCTCTAGTATCCACTATGACATGCTAGCTCTACTATCCACTACGCCATGCTAGCTCTAGTATCCACTACAACTTGCTAGCTCTAGTATCCACTACGCCATGCTAGCTCTAGTATCCACTACAACTTGCTAGCTCTAGTATCCACTACGCCATGCTAGCTCTACTATCCACTACGACATGCTAGCTCTAGTATCCACTACAACTTGCTAGCTCTAGTATCCACTACGCCATGCTAGCTCTACTATCCACTACGACATGCTAGCTCTAGTATCCACTACAACTTGCTAGCTCATTTTTGCAATTTTGTTTTATGTTGGTGAAATCATCGGACAAACCAGTAAATAATAAATGGCAAAAGTGGATCCGGTTGTATATACTGACTATTCACACTATCACCAATTACCCAATCTAATGATCAGAACCAATTCTTTGTATGATTTTAAGCAAAGTATATGCCCTCTTTTATGAAATCGGCTGTGCATAACACTTAAACTAATCAGACTAGAAATGTGAACATTAGTAGTGAGCTACATCAGTTGTGCAGGCAGTTTGTATTCCTGGTAATTTTGTTGAAGATACATGTTTTAATGTTTGTATCAACTTGAAAAGAGTGATTGAGATGCTTAGAACTGGCAGACATCTATTGTTGTTAGACTAGAGATTGTGTACATTTGAATGTGTGGATTGCTTTGAGTCTAGCTTTGAGTCTATCTTTGAGTCTAGCTTGGTGTTGCAGACTATGCCCGCAAGGAGAGTCCACTACTGATGTTTGTGGGACGCTTTGAACGGCAGATGGAATATCTACAGAAGTTGATCATCCTCATCAATGTACAGAACCTTACGCAAGTAAGTCTCCCTCAAACTTCATTCCCTGACATTTCGTCTTACCCTGACCCATTGCCCTTCCCTGACCTGTTGTCCTTCCCTGACACATAGTTCTTCCTTGACCATTCATCCTTTTTGAGGTGTGGTGGCATAACGGTTAGCACGTTGGACTCATAATCGAGAGAACCCGGGTTCGAATCCTCTTGCTGCCGTTTTGAAGCTTTGGCAATTTCGTTCATCCCACGTTGCCTCAGTTCACTCAGCTGTATAGATGAGTACCTGGCTACAGACAGTGATGGATATGTGAATGAAAAGTCCTCACTCAGTAATTGTGGCTTATGCTTCCCAGAGAAGTCGAGATGTCATTGAACAAGTCTGCTGGGGGTGAAGCGTAAAGTGTAAAGTGCTTTGAAGGACTGGCATCTGCGCAGTATAACAATGTATCTTTTTCTTTGACCTTCATCATTTTCTTTCTTGACCCTTCGTTCTTCCCTAAATCTTAGTAATTCCATAGCCCTCCTTCACTCCTTGCTCATTGCCCCTGCACCCTGCAGAGGCTGGAGAGAGTGGACGGTGGTCTGCAAATATTGATTGTGTAGTGCCCACAGTAGGTGGTTGGTCAGCTCCAAAATCTGATAATTTTTATTGAAAAATCAGTTATCGGTATGAAGTAGTAGAATAGTAGTATAGTAGTATTTTAGCATCTTGACTGCCCAAATATGTTTTAATGAACAACAATTTGTTCATGTAATTTGACTGTTATCTGTAGTATTTGAATGTTTCAACTTGACTATCGGGAACAGCAAGGTCAACATTAAAACACAGATAACAGTGAGATAATATGACATGATTTTATTTGATAAGTTTTGTACCTGTAAGAAGACATGTTCTACCATGGTCTCTATTGTTTGTTTAGAAAGCACAACCACTGATGATGTTGATGGCATCTCGCCATTTGTGAATAACAAGTCAAGGATGACAAAATTGATGATGCGTTTTGTATTGCAGGAGAACGTGAGTTGTCTCAATACGACGCTGGTCTTCCTGATGTTTGCCAACCAGAAGAACCGCATGCCACAGTACCTGCGTGCCCTCGCTCAGGAGCGCTCCGGCTCCGGGGAATGCTCCGGCAATTGTAACATCATGAAGAACTTCCGCGACCTGCTCCTCTTCTGGCAGGACCACTACCTGCACAAGGACAAGGACTGTAGTGCCCTCGAGAAGGTCTGTCTGAATGGTCTCTTCACTCATTGTCTGGCTTGTTGTCGCTAGGGCATACCAAGGTTGAGTCCTGGCTTCCTGTCCAGTAGTTTCTCAGAAGTTGGGTAACTTAACTACTAAGTGTAGGAGCACAATTGTTTGCATCTACTTAATCACACAGAGGGGAGGGGGTCAAGACCTGCATATTAATTTAAGTTAATGTCGTTCGCATACAAGAAATGGCTACCAGTATGTCATGCAGAGCAGTGAACGGTTAAGGAACTAGCATTGTTTTAAATTGCATAATTGTTCACTGCACGGTGCCATAATACACCAATATCTTTTTCAGTGGTGAAAATTATCAACATTTTAAAGTACTAATTCAAGTAGGGGGTCTGAGAATTAGTTTGCTTTGTATGAATATGTAAATGTTGATAATTGTGAATGCCCCCTTAGCAGAGGGGGAGTTTAAAATGTGAGTACTGATAAAACAAGATTATCTCTATTGAAACCTGTCAAAACATGAGCCACAGCACAAAGTTCTGATTTAGAATTTTTAATTATAAGTTCTCCACTGGAAAACACCAGTTCCAGTCAAAAAAGTAATTCACGACTGGAGAATTCACAATGATGATAAACACAATCTCAGCATCAGTGGTGAACACTGCTTTGAGTTTTCTGAATAAAACCAAGCAGGGTTGTTTGATTTAAATAATTTATTTAAATCATGATTTAAATCACTCCAAAAATCATTGATTTATGTTTTTTTATTTCCGATTTTTTTAATCACGGATTTATATGAATTTAACACAAATAATTGTTTACAAGCAGCGAGATCAACAAAGTTTTGTATGTTTTTTAATACAAAAGCACAATGTTCGCACACTTGTGTAGTTGTATTGTCACTAGATAGCCTGATAGTCAAATATTTTATGACATTGTGTATGTTTGAGCTATTCCCTTTCTGAATGCAATGAAGCCACACAAACTTGTCTTCCAGAGGAAGTATCTTTTCAAGTCAGAAGCTCCACTTTGAGCTTGTGCTAGTTGTTACCAGTTCAGTATGTTGACTCAAATTAGACAGTCTTGGTGACAATTGTGTAATACTGTACCAGTTTGCAGTCTGGTTGGAGATCCATAGAGTACGCAAAGCCCTGGACAGGTGCTAATCCACCCTCTCGGCAAACAGTAATTAGCACTGCTACAGCCACAGACACACAGCATGCTTTCCTTTCCAAGACAGATTATGCAACTACAGGGGGTGAGGCCTTGTGGACATTGCCTAATGTCTTTATATAAGCAAAAATCACGTACCCTCTGTTAAGACAAGAACCCAAATCGATTTGAATAGAACAGGTTTGAAAGAGTCTATAAATATAAACATCTATATAAATGTCTATATACCAGATAAAATATATTTTAAAAAAAAATCATTATTTTTTTCAACCCTGAAACCAAGCCATTATTTTGTAGACTACTGCCCAATTTAAGTTTTTATGTTTTGGTTGCAGAGTTCGCGAATCAGCTTTGACTACTGGAAATTGACTGTGAACATGCTGGCATCAGACGATCGATCACTCGACACTGCGGCCATCCACTACATGGAGCCTGACTGCTCGCGTGACTGCTGAAGCTTTGGATCTGTGGCTGTTCACATTGAGCAGGACTGCTCGTGTGGTTGTTATGGCCTCGGGCTTGAATCTGCAGCCATCCACTACATGGAACTTGAGTGGCTGCCTGACTACCGAAGCTGTGGACCTATGGTTGTCCATTACATCGAGTCAGACTGCTTGTGCAATTGCTGAAGCCTCCTGCTTGAACCTGTGGTCATCCGCTATATGGAGCATGAGTGCTTGTGTCTCTACCAAAGTCTGCTTGAATCTGTGGCCAGACAAATACCTTTGAAGCTATGTCAGTTCATGGGAATGTCTACACCATGATGGTGTATTGACTGTGTTGCGACTGCTGCTTCCACCCAGACTGTGTGCATGGTACGATTGTAACAGCTCAGTGGAAGATGCAGTCTTACTTGAGCTGTAGGATCAGTGTGGACCATGACAGTGTGGACCATGACAGTTTGGCAGGGAGAAGAACATAAGTGTTGATTCAGACAGTGAGCAGTGGTAGTCAGACTTAATGTGAATGAACTGTTACATGGCACTGCTATAGAGACAGACGTGGCTCACATGCTATCAAGTGCCTGATATCATGCAGCTGTGATACAATGATGAAATGTAGTTCAGGAACGGGGCGTGTCTCCTCTTGATTGACTAACTGAAGCCACACCCATGCTGGCATGATTGACTACCTGAAGCCACGCCCACACATTCGTAGTGCTTCAAAAACCCATTGTACTGCTACACACAGAGATACCTAGGTGCAGTGTGTGTTTGTAGTGCAGACATAATGCTACCTCATTGTGGCCACGGACCCTTGTGATCATTCTCTCCTGCATCCGCGGATATCAACCTGCAGTGCTTATGCCTGGGGAAATATCCTTTCTCTGTTTGAATGTGAATAACCTTGACTCTCCACTCTTGCCTATGATTGACAGCTGTCATCCTAGTTCTGACCTGTGAATAGCAGCTGTCATCACAGGTCTCGGTCTGTGATTGGCAGATGTCGTCTCAAAGGTACCAGTGATAGGACAAAAGTAGTTTTATCAGTTCTTCAGCAAGATACCTTGTGCATATAATCATTATATTCAGCACACACATATGTGAATACATTAGAAATTATGTGCGGTCCTAGTAATGCAAAGAAAATTAGCTTGGTTAAGTTGGAGATAATATTTGGTTTTTATATATATTTCTCTGCATATGTCATGGTACATATAAACTGGTAAATTTACAGTTTGTATTCCACTTGACATACCTTTCTCTCTCTCTCTCCACTTCTTTCCCTCTTCCTCTCTCCCCGTTCCCCATCTCTCCCACTGCTCAATCTCGCCATATCTTCCCATCTGTCCCCTTTCTTATCTCCCCCTTGTCTCTATGTATAGTTTTGCTTAGGAAAACATGTAATAAGGTCAGAGGATGTGTTAGGTTGAGGTACCAGATGCTTATATGTATATATTTCTGTTTGGTCTTATCAAAAGCCTTTCATTTACTTACTAAACAATGAAGTTGACCAACAATACACAGGAGAAAAGTAGGAGAGATTGTAGGCTTAGCCAGTGAGGTGGTTGGGTACTTTCATGATGACAGCAACCTAGCAAAAATAATCAGTGCCAATGATTCCACATGTGGCTGTACTATTACCTAGTGTGGTGCTAACCAGCCATTCGCTTGTTCTGTACATATATGTTTCAATGGGAGACTTGGGTTGACAATTTGCTTTATTATACTGTGATTTTATTCATCTCCTTGGTGAAGGAGAAGCCATGGAATATAATATATAGCCAGGTGCAGGTGTGTATATGTGTATAACCAACTGTGATTGGGTGGTGTCTACCTAGGACAGTATTTATTGAGTAGTTGAGTGCATCACAAGCTGTTGGCTGACTACTGACGATAACGATCAAGTCTATTAGTGCATGTTTGTTGATTGGTACAGACAGCAAGATACTTCCTTCAGCTGCACATTGTTCCAAGATACTTCCTTCAGCTGCACATTGTTCCAAGATACTTCCTTCAGCTGCACATTGTTCCAAGATACTTCCTTCAGCTGCACTTTGTTCCAAGATACTTCCTTCAGCTGCACATTGTTCCAAGATACTTCCTTCAGCTGCACATTGTTCCAAGATACTTCCTTCAGCTGCACATTGTTCCAAGATACTTCCTTCAGCTGCACATTGTTCCAAGATACTTCCTTCAGCTGCACATTGCTCCAAGATACTTCCTTCAGCTGCACATTGTTCCAAGATACTTCCTTCAGCTGCACATTGCTCCAAGATACTTCCTTCAGCTGCACATTGTTCCAAGATACTTCCTTCAGCTGCACTTTGTTCCAAGATACTTCCTTCAGCTGCACATTGTTCCAAGATACTTCCTTCAGCTGCACATTGCTCCAAGATACTTCCTTCAGCTGCACATTGTTCCAATATGTCGTCAGTCGATCAGTGAGAAAAGATACCCTGAAAAGTATCTAGTTTATTTACTTGCAAATCGCTTTGAATTTAGGTCATTTATTCATTAATTCATTGTTCATAATGAATGCACACATTTGGCAAACATCCGCCAGCAAGCAGAGGAATGCTATCAGGGAGCGTGTATTATATATTCTAGGTGAATGTTATCGGGGAACGTGAATTGACTTGCATTCACAGAGTAAATGGGATTGGGATATGGCCATATGTTCATAATTTATCACTTCACTGCGCCAGTATTTTACTTGGTTTCTTCTCACTGAAAGTTCTACTTATGGATCGATCTTCTTTTGGGTTTTTATATTTATGTCAGATTTCTACTCCATGCACTTTAAGTCAGATGACTGTTGGTAAATGTTATTTCTCTTTGAACAATGTTTTAGGAGTGTTTGTGGCTAACTGACTGACTTCTTGGTAGATTATTTCTGATCCAAGTCGTATTAATTTTATGTGTACATCATGTTTAGTTCTGTGATAAATGGCAGATAACGGTTTTGTCTTTGACTTAGGTTGGATAAAGATCATGCAGAGTTGGTGACCAGTTATTGTAATATAGTCATTTGCTGTACTATTTACGATGATGCAGTAATTGCAATTATACATTTTAATGCTATAGTAATTTTAATTGAATATTTATTATTAAAGACAAATACGTGAAATTAAAAAAAATTAGATTATCGTGCTATCATATTTAAAAATAACTTGATAACCATCATTGTATAATTGAAAAAGTACATTATTGTGAGAGTATTTGTGAAGGACCTTTGTAATTATCCCCAGCTCCACAGCTAGAATCAGTTTGAATCAACAGTCCTGGTAAATTTGCCATAATATAACTCTGCCTGAATTCACTGTCGACTGTGGCTTGGTAAAGTTTTCTACAGTTTCTATTGTACAGATCCACTTCTCAAGGACCTGTGTTTGATCACTGAACCCAAGCAATTTTTAAATGGAATTAAACTGCTCTTAATTAGTTCTGAAAACAAAATGGTTAGAAGAAATAGGAAATATAGCAAAAGAACAGAGTGGAAATGTTACTCTTCAGATCTATCAAAGTTATTTAATATCAGATAGAAGCTGGTTATACAACAAGTGGCTGTATATATTTTTATACTGTAAGTCTGTTAATAAAACCCTGAGCCTATGAGTTTTCTGGTGTGGTGTATGGCAATATGATGTTATTTGTGAAATGATATGCTGCCAAATGTCAAACATTTTATAGTGTTCAGTTGCGGGGGATGGGATTATGAGTTATCATTGTGATGTAGACAAGATGAATTTTATAGTACCCAATATGTAAATGCTCACGCAGTTTGTATATAGTAATTTATGTATTTTTAAAGAAATAAAACATTTAAGCCACTTCAGTGTCTGTGTGTTTGCATGCATGTGTGTGTGCATTTCTGCAACAACAAAAATGTTGTTTTGTAAAATAATGACAGGATGTTATCCATTTTGGGTCTGCTCTGTTTGCCATGCTGGTCTCTCTTGTGCACAGGATCATTCTAATTGTGCATGGGACCACTAGAGAACTCTCTGGGGGTTTTCTGGGCTTATTTTCTCTCCTAATTGTAGGACATGTCTTGATGGGTGTTCATTAATCAGGTCATTACGAAGAAGCCAAGCTGTCCATCGCATCCATTACAATGTCTTGCATTTGTGGTCTTTTATATTTCAGTTATTAATGTGTTAAAATTGTTTTTAACATTTGTATGATTAGTAAAAAGAAACTGTTGAATAACATCAAAATAACACCAAAATGTATAGAACTACTCACATTCCATGAACTTAAGATAGGCACCTTCCCTGAAATCAAAGTAATATAACCTAAAAATGTATAAAGTTGTTTTAAATCCATTAGACACCAAACACCAAAAATTACAAAAATGTTGGGGTCTCATGAAAATTTTTGAAATATCTGACATAGTAACAGCTACATTAGCAGCCAAAATCCTGTGCTCGTGAGTCATAATCAGTCATGATACAAGATTTTTTTTTGCTGTTCTCATTTCAAATAAATTTTGCGAAAAACCAAACTTGCCTAGTTTCCACTGCAACATGCTAGCTCATTTGTATGTTGTTTTTGTGAAGGCATCATCAGACAAACCATTAAATTACTTAATATTTGTTTGAGTATTAAGTGAAATAGAAATACTGAAAAATAAAGATTTTCACGCTTGCTGAAATTTCGTAACATTCTCATGTGATCGGTGAGAGGATTGAAGTCATGCCCATGATAGGCATCGACTCATCATCAACATCGTGAGTTCAATTACTCATATGTGCTCTCATCAAATCGCCCCACCCTCTTCCAGCAACCAGAGCCAGCACATTGTCCCTGCTGTTGTCCCTGTGCTGTTGTCAGTTGTGCTCCCATCCAGCGAATCCGCTTTTCTCTCACCAGCTCCTCCGCATGTGGACTACCAGCGACACCGAACACCTCCGCACGACTTCGTTCATGCTGCGCCTCATCTGCACCACTTGTTCACCACTCACTCCCATGCACTTGGTCTTGTTCACCACTCACTCCCATGTACTTGGTCTTGTTCACCACTCACTCCCATGTACTTGGTCTTGTTCACCACTCACTCCCATGTACTTGGTCTTGTTCACCACTCACTCCCATGTACTTGGTCTTGTTCACCGCTCACTCCCATGTACTTGGTCTTGTTCACCGCTCAGTCCCATGTACTTGGTCTTGTTCACCACTCACTCCCATGTACTTGGTCTTGTTCACCGCTCACTCCCATGTACTTGGTCTTGTTCACCGCTCACTCCCATGTACTTGGTCTTGTTCACCGCTCACTCCCATGTACTTGGTCTTGTTCACCACTCACTCCCATGTACTTGGTCTTGTTCACCGCTCACTCCCATGTACTTGGTCTTGTTCACCGCTCAGTCCCATGCACTTGGTCTTGTTCACCACTCACTCCCATGTACTTGGTCTTGTTCACCGCTCAGTCCCATGCACTTGGTCTTGTTCACCACTCACTCCCATGTACTTGGTCTTGTTCACCGCTCACTCCCATGTACTTGGTCTTGTTCACCGCTCACTCCCATGTACTTGGTCTTGTTCACCGCTCACTCCCATGTACTTGGTCTTGTTCACCGCTCACTCCCATGGACTTGGTCTTGTTCACCGCTCAGTCCCATGCACTTGGTCTTGTTCACCGCTCACTCCCATGTACTTGGTCTTGTTCACCGCTCAGTCCCATGCACTTGGTCTTGTTCACCACTCACTCCCATGTACTTGGTCTTGTTCACCGCTCACTCCCATGTACTTGGTCTTGTTCACCGCTCACTCCCATGTACTTGGTCTTGTTCACCACTCACTCCCATGTACTTGGTCTTGTTCACCGCTCACTCCCATGGACTTGGTCTTGTTCACCGCTCACTCCCATGTACTTGGTCTTGTTCACCACTCACTCCCATGTACTTGGTCTTGTTCACCGCTCACTCCCATGTACTTGGTCTTGTTCACCGCTCACTCCCATGTACTTGGTCTTGTTCACCACTCACTCCCATGTACTTGGTCTTGTTCACCGCTCACTCCCATGTACTTGGTCTTGTTCACCGCTCACTCCCATGTACTTGGTCTTGTTCACCGCTCACTCCCATGTACTTGGTCTTGTTCACCACTCACTCCCATGTACTTAGTCTTGTTCACCGCTCACTCCCATGTACTTGGTCTTGTTCACCGCTCACTCCCATGTACTTGGTCTTGTTCACCATTCACTCCCATGTACTTGGTCTTGTTCACCGCTCACTCCCATGTACTCCCATGTACTTGGTCTTGTTCACCACTCACTCCCATGTACTTGGTCTTGTTCACCACTCACTCCCATGCACTTGGTCTTGTTCACCGCTCACTCCCATGTACTTGGTCTTGTTCACCACTCACTCCCATGTACTTGGTCTTGTTCACCACTCACTCCCATGCACTTGGTCTTGTTCACCACTCACTCCCATGTACTTGGTCTTGTTCACCACTCACTCCCATGCACTTGGTCTTGTTCACCACTCACTCCCATGCACTTGGTCTTGTTCACCACTCACTCCCATGCACTTGGTCTTGGCAACATTAATCTGCAGACCTACAAAAGCACATGCTGCCTGTAATTGCATCAATGCCTGCTGCGTTCCACGTTCACTGGTGGACATGATGACCAGGTCGTCTGCATATCCCAGCCAACAAACATCTGTCGAGGTGTTATACAGTCGCTTGATCACCACGACTATCTGTCGTGGCATACCTTGGCTCTTCAGTGCCCACCATGCTGTGGTCCAGTGGATAGAGACTATCTGTCATGGCATACCTCGGCTCTTGTTAGAGTCGAATGCCTTGCTGAAGTCCACGAAATTACACAGGAGTTGTGGCTCCACCTGCTGGTACAGATGTTCGGCCACTCATCGCAGGATCACGAGACTGAGTACCTTCTCCGCACCCAACAGCAGCGATATGCCTCTAAACAAGTTGGGGTTGGCCATACTGCCCTTGCCCTTGCATAGGAAGCAGAGCGCAGCCTCTAGCCACGAGACTGGTGGATTTTCTCCAGACCACACACGCCGAATGAGTGTGCTTACAATCCAAGTGGCCACCGGTGAATTCGTTCACAGCTCGGTGGGGATCACTCCCACCACGGCTCTATTGTGGCGAGTAGCTTTTGCTGCATTCATAACTTCATCACCATCTGGTGATGCTCATCCCGCATACCCACACTGATCTTCCAGGCCTCAGTCTGCTTCAGATTGTCAGATATGACGCGTCACGAGTCTCCGTCCCCGTCTGCTGCCGTGGCCTCTTTCATGGCTTCCTCCAGCCAAGTCAACCAGACAGCTCCCTTGACCAGTCTGTTGGAATCAGCCATTGTTGCAGCTTTCGCACCGTTCTGCTTGAGTTCAGCATGTTTCAGCATGAGATGGCAGGTACTGTCCGATGTATAAGGCTGTTTACGGTCTACGCTCATCCTTGTTGCTTCACCTTCACCACATCCACCCAATCAGCCTCTGTCTCTCCCACTGCTGCTGCTCGTGCTTTCGAGACCTCGGATGCTGTCTCTTCGCAGTGGAGTACACGGGTGATGTGCTGAGGGCCCTGTGGTGGCTTGCTTTGGCACAGTCCCACTCTCAGCGTGGTCACCACTAGCGTATGATCTGAATCCTTCAGTGCACCTCGATGTGTGTGGCAGTCATCTGCGATGTGGCCCAGTCCTGTGGCTGCAATCTCCGAGGGGTCATATGCTGTTAACTCCCCATTGAAGTCACCACAGATGACAGACACCTGCTGTGTGCGACCCGACTACAACCTTTAGGTCCCTCGACCGCCACTTGGAACTCCCGCAAGAAGCAGTCTTTGCCAGTTGTGTCTGCACTGCACTCTGTTGGGCCACCGCCAGCCGTGTGCCTATTAGTGCCCTGCGTGGGCTTATAATTTGAGCCCAAGCCCAGGCCCGCAAACTAGAATTTAGGCCGTGGCCCGGCCCTGGCCCAACCCAGACCATGAATGTTTGGCCCAGGCCTGGCCCGGCCCGCAAGTTTCAGACCCATACCCGGCCCATACCCGCAGGCCAAAGACCGGTAAGCCCGCGGCCCGCAAAGTTTAGAGAAGATAAAACTATAATCTTATAAGAAATACGAAACACAAATAAACTGTAAAACAGACTTATTGTTTTAATAAATAAAAAATAATATTTGAACATTGTATAATGTTTACTACTGAAATACTAATGTCAGCTGTTGCTTAGTAGTGTCTAGCTAGTAGCTAGTACTAGCTACTACTATATGTCACCCACTGGCACTGACACCCAGTGGCATTTCCAGCAGGCCTGCAGTCACTAGCCTGAGACAGATCAGGTTGAGACGTGTGAATTAGTACAAGTGTGAATGAATCAGTACTGGGGAAATTGTAGATACTAAATAGTAGTCACTAGTTCACACAATTAAAAAATACCAATTACCAACTGGGGTGGGTACTGGGTACTGGCACTACTAGGCAATGGGCAGTGGCCAGTTGGCTGGTCATTCAGGCGGGCAATGTTTGGAGGGAAGTCCTAGACAATAGAATGTCCACGGGTTTGGTCAAAGGGTGATTAAGTTGATGGTTAATCATGGCTTGATTGTCTCTGCAAATATGTCTAAAGTAAATATTTGGGGCTGGCTGCTTCCAGCCAGGTGAATTTAAGTGGCCTGGTATGGGGTCATTAGATCTATGCAAAATGGTACATTCATGCAAAAATATGCGGTGTACAGAGTCTAGACATCACGGATTAAGGGATAGGAAGTTAAGTTTGAGCTGATCAAGAATGATGGGAAACATGCATTAACTATGATGAAGCCAGTGAAACAAGTGCTACTACTCCAGTCATAATGTCTTGGAAAGCTAGTACATGTTTAAAGAATTACAATACAAAAATATGGGCATGCGACTATGCATATATTTCATATGAAATGTCTCTATTAAAAGAATGCACATTATTAAAATGATACCATAGGAAGTCCAATTGTTGAAGAGGTTAAACTGCATTCCAATGTATAAAACACTAGTGTCATTTATAATTCCAAGCAAGGTCTCAATTTGCAACTATATAATACTAAAGAAATAATTTTAAGCATTAATTAACCGGAATTACAATTTATAATCAGTTTTTACTAATAATAAAATTAATAATCTGGGTTTTGTATGAATATTTTTATTATGTTCAGGCCCAGTCCAAGCCCGGCCCGGCCCGCTCACACTAGGCCTAGGCTCGGCCCAAGCCTGATGTGTTTAATTTTTTTTCAGCCCAGGCCCGGCTCGGGCCCGCAATATGTAGGCCCAGGCCCGGCCCGCGAAATTATGTAGAGGCCAGGCCCGGGCCGGGCTTGGACCCAAATCCCGTCCTGTGCAGGGCACTAGTGCGCATCTCACCGACCAGTGAGGCTGTCAGTGTCCTGCTTGACGCCAGCGTGACACGATCCACTTTCATGCACAGCCAGTCCCACTCCTCTGTTTCGTGCGCCACTGTCATTACGCCATGCACCACCACCACAGAACTTGTAGTCGCCACGCCGTTCAGCCTCCTTCTCTTCGTCCTGGAGCGCGCGCACCAACGCCCGGTACTTAAGCAGGTCCAGCGATACTCGGTCGTGGTCGTCGATGCTGAGGCACGTCCTCACATTCCACGTGCCAATCGTGACTTCCTCTTTGCCGAACTTGATCTTTGTCCGTGCCTTCCTTGTCCACTCCTCACGCGGTACGACTCGCACTTACTCGCACAGTGTTTAGTATTTCGAATATCTATTACTTTGATCCTTACCAGATCTAACGACTGAAGTCAATTCTTTCAATGACTTGAACAACAGGCATTTTTTATTAGACAGACTGCACATTACTTAATCTAGTCACACACTACACATCTGGACATAAATTAACGGAATTCGCGATGGGCTGAACCATTTTAAGAAGCAGCTTTAATGTAGCATGCTAAGTCACAGAAACAAAGCAATTTTGACAATATTTAATATTGGACCCACAAGGAATAGCACATTAAACACAATAAAACAATATCTATCAAATCTTACAAAATATGTGTACATGTTACCAAACCCAATAGTATCAGCGCGGCACAAGCGGCAGCAGCAGTATTTAATTATGCATTTAGAATGGATTATGCAGCTAGATTTTCTTGTCGCGGTCGTTGACAGCTCAAAGAAATGACATGTTGGCAATATTGTGTACATTCTAATTGAGACATTCTGTCCATTGTAGCTTTTCGGATGTCTGCATATCCTGTATAGCGAATAATAATACGTTATTCCGCGAACGCCAGTTATTAGGAACGTAGTAAAGTGATGGTAAATACGCAATTATACGTTTAAATACTGTATTATCACCCAACTGCTTCTGGTTTGTCAGTTGAACTTGTGGTTGCAATGTTCTATTAACTGACTAGTCTGTATGTTGTGGTTATTTAAAATTGTATGGTGCTTCGAGGTCTCATTCAACCAGCCAGCCTTTTTTAGAATATTATCGCCAAGCCGACCTTTAATATGCTGACATTCAGTGCAGCCATTGTCATTGAGGGCGGTCACAGCCAGAGTGCATGTCGTCCTCAGGCTCAGTGACAGTGACAATGGTTATTTTACGTTCCCAATTAAATGAGACGGGACCGACATTAACGTGATCATCCGCGTCATGTGCTGTTGTAGTAGTAGTAATAGTACTTAGCAGTAGTAGTATTAGTATTGGGGTTCTCTACCATGGCCTGAGGCTGAGCCAGAGACATTGACAATCATTGGGACCCTTTCGTTGTAGTAGAGCAGACTATAGTAGCTATAGACTCAGACTAAACTTCCTTCGTGGATGGTGCTGCTGAAATCAGTGGTGCATGGCACAGACAACAGCGTTATAACTTTAAAACTGCATCCTCAACAGATTTAGCCTATTGCAAATCTGGTTCATTGATGTTCTAATATGTAGCATGTGAATAGTATAACTAATATCCGCATTCAGTTGAATTAAAGAATGTTTATTTTTGTTAAATCATCAAAAAAATTTAGTTTAGACGTTAGATCTGGCAAGGCTCAAATTAGTGGATATTCAAAGCATTAAGCACTTAACTTAGATCAGATTTTTATATTTAAATATAATTTTTTTTAATCTGATGTATTCCTGAGTCTTAGCAGAGGGTACACGATTTTAGACTGGTACAACATTATATATATATATATATATATATATATATATATATATATATATATATATATATATATATATATATATATATATATATATATATATATATCAATAATATGATTATAATATAGGTTGACATAACACAAGACATAAATGTTACTTAAACAAATATTGTATCAGCACTGTCAGCAGTCTATTGCCAGTGCTAACATTTATATGTTAAAAAAATACAATTACTCTAAATCCTTAGCAACTTTGTCATGTTTAACTGTAAACTCAGAAATATGACCATTAAACAAGTTTAGAAGTACTTTAGCAAAATAACCACTTAAAATCAAATGAACCCTCTAAAACAGACTACAGGCTTAAACAGAGTAGATAACTTGGAGCTGATGTTTGGCTCATTGACTTGAGATAGTGTCCACGGCTGCTTGTAGTTCCTTAGGTTATAAATATTATTAGCAGGCATGGCAATGACCTTTGTGGTAATTGTTAATAGGGGAAATTATCACCTGTCCAGGGCTCAGTGTACTATCAATGATTTAAATAAAACAACTCTGTCCTTGGGACTGCTCAATACACTTTACACTTTACCCCCTGGCAGTCCTGTTTACACTTCACCCCATGGCAGTCCTGTTTACACTTCACCCCCTGGCAGTCCTGTTTACACTTCACCCCATGGCAGTCCTGTTTAGACTTCACCCCCTGGCAGTCCTGTTTACACTTCACCCCATGGCAGTCCTGTTTACACTTCACCCCCTGGCAGTCCTGTTTACACTTCACCCCATGGCAGTCCTGTTTACACTTCACCCCCTGGCAGTCCTGTTCGTTCCAACACCATCTTGACTTTGCTGGGAAGCATTAAGCCATGCTGCAATTACTGCACAAAAACTATCAATTCATATATCAACCTCTTTCTATAGCCAGGTACTCATTCATACAGCTGAGTGAACTGAGGCAATGTGGGGTGATAGAAACTGCCAAAGTTTTGAAATGGCAGCAAGATAATTTGAACCTGGGTTCTATCGATTAAGAGTCTGTCATTCTAACACCTCGCACACTGAACATCAGTGAATAAAGTTGTATTCTCTCTTATATATGACTCTGAGTGCATGATCTCAAACCCCAAAGTGAGGGTGGTACCTAACATGAGCTCAAACCCCAAAGTGAGGGTGGTACCTAACATGAGCTCAAACCCCAAAGTGAGGGTGGTACCTAACATGAGCTCAAACCCCAAAGTGAGGGTGGTACCTAACATGAGCTCAAACCCCAAAGTGAGGGTGGTACCTAACATGAGCTCAAACCCCAAAGTGAGGGTGGTACCTAACATGAGCTCAAACCCCAAAGTGAGGGTGGTACCTAACATGAGCTCAAACCCCAAAGTGAGGGTTGTACCTAACATGAGCTCAAACCCCAAAGTGAGGGTGGTACCTAACATGCATCTGACAGCTTTCAGTTTAACATGATTTTTTATTTCAGGACTACTCAAAGTTTTTGGACGATGACTTTGATGTGAAGGAATGGGTGAATGGCGCTTTTAATGCCCAGAAGGAGGGCAACAAGGATGTAAGTCATTAATGAAATGATGTTTCACCAATTATATAACTTATATATATATATATATATATATATATATATATATTTGCAATTTGTTGCACATATTATATATATATATATATATGTGCAACAAATTGCAGAATTAATACATTAAAAATATCCCACAAAGTTTCACAAACAAGTATACACCATGAGAAAACTCGATGTCGATAGGACATGTTTTTGTCATGTGAAAGAGTCTTTGTGGACACTGTGATCTTTTTAATATCTTAGTTGATTGAGACAGAGTCCTAGCTTTGTGGACACCATGATCTTTTTAATATCATAGTTGGTTGAGACTGAGTCCTAACTTTGTGGATACAGTGATCTTTTTAATATCACAGTTGGTTGAGACTGAGTCCTAACTTTGTGGACACCATGATCTTTTTAATATCATAGTTGGTTGAGACTGAGTCCTAACTTTGTGGACACCATGATCTTTTTAATATCACGGTTGGTTGAGACTGAGTCCTAACTTTGTGGACACCATGATCTTTTTAATATCATAGTTGATTGAGACAGTCTTCCCTCATGCTGGTTGTTGATGCACTTGTCTTCAATTTGTTTACTATATAAGAAATGTATTGTTGTTATTATTAATGGTTGTCAATGATTTTTCCAGCAATACGCCACCACACTTGTCATGAAGCTGCAGATGTTCATTCAGGTGAAGTCCTCTCGTCTGAATATTTGCTTTTGTAACGCAGTTCTGAACAGTACCCAAAGATATCTACTAATTATGTTATAAAAAAAAACAACTTGAATAATGTTTGAATTAATGTGTTAGTTTTGTTTCTGGTGCTGTGTAGTAAAATAACATATGGCAACATTTGTTGTAATAATGTTTGAATTAATGTGTTAGTTTTGTTTCTGGTGCTGTGTAGTAAAATAACATATGGCGACATTTGTTGTAATAATGTCTGAACATTAGCACTGAGTTAAGACCATTAATTACTGAACATTCTTGTTATGTTTTCTCATTTCTTGAATGCTGCCCATTTTAAAGGCTGCACAATTGCAATTTTATTAGCAATTTAGCATGAATCAGAACAATTCCATCTCATTAATTCCTATTAAATTCAGTTCCTCTTGATCAATTCCATTTACCTGGCATGAAAGGTAAACCTTTGTAATTATGTAATTATTTGAACTGAGAAAAGACATGTTGTGTGACATGGTGTCTTGACTACAGGAAGTGAATCATGTGATTGATGAATGCTGTCAACAAACTGTCACAAATCTACCAAGGTAGGTTTCCATATGCTCAACTTCATAAATGTTTCGCATTAATCTGTCACCAGGGTTATGGTTATTTTATTATGATTTAAATGGTCAATATTGATTTAAATGGTAAATTATAATTACTTTAGGCTCAATATCTGTGAAGCAGGTAGTACCAAACACAATGTTTGATTGACCTAGATTATCTTTCCAGGCTTGTGTTACAATTGGAGTTAGAATTAATGTCTGGGTGACAGTGGATGCTAATCGCAAGGAAATGTGCTGAATATTTGGTAAAGTTACAGTGATATAAAAAAACATGTTTCGTTGAGTATATCTGAATGGAAGTGTTTATGCTTCAGAGTGATGCGAGAATTGGATGCCGTAAAGCAGGAGGCATCGTTGCTACGGGAACAGATGCAGATTGTGAAGAATGACATTGAGAAGGTAGAAAAGTGAAGATGTTGCATGGATTGTCTTTTTGCAATACGGTTGCTCAATTCATGAACAATCAAACTTACCTAGTGTCCACTATGATATGGTTGCTCATTTCATGAACAATCAAACCTTTCTAGTGTCCACTACAATGCAGTGGCTCATTTCATGAACAATCAAACCTTCCTAGTGTCCACTACAATGCACATTACTTAATCTAGTCACACACTACACATCTGGACATAAATTTCATGAACAATAAAACCTACCTAGTGTCCACTACAGTATGGTGGCTCATTTCATGAACAATCAATCAAACCTACCTAGTGTCCACTACAATACGGTGGCTCATTTCATGAAGAGTCTAACCTACCTCGTGTCCACTACAATGCAGTGGCTCATTTCATGAACAATCAAACTTTCGAGGTGTCCACTACAATATGGTGGCTCATTTCATGAACAGTCAAACCTAACTAATGCCCATTGCAATATGATGGCTCATTTCATGAACGATCAAACCTACCTAGCGTCTACTACAATACGGTGGCTCATTTCATGAACAATCAAACCTACCTAGTGTGTAGTACAATACTGTGGCTCATTTCATGAATAGTCAAACCTACCTAGCGTGCAGTACAATACAGTGGCTCATTTCATGAACAGTCAAACCTACCTAGTGTGTAGTACAATACAGTGGCTCATTTCATGAATAGTCAAACCTACCTAGTGTGTAGTACAATACAGTGGCTCTTTTCATGAACAACAAACCTACTAATTTCCAATAATTTATTATTTAGTTTTGGTGAAATTATCACACAAACTACTCAATTATTTTTTAATTGGCCAGGTAAAAAATCAGTGAAAAAATTACAAAGGTGGCTCTGCTTCTATATGCTATGACAAAGTTATTCACAGTTTCACTACTTACCCGGTCTAACAGGCAAAGTAAATTCTTTTGATAATTTTAACAAAAGTATACACTCGTTTTTTTGTGTAATCAACTGTGCACATTATTTATACTTTTAAGTTTTCACAAACTACAGATTTGAACGTCAATGAACTTGATTCACGATGGGCTGAATGAGTTGAAGACTTGCTAATGATTGATTGACATTTGTTGATTGGCAGGTTGAACAGGACACGTCTCAGTCGATGCAAACACTGCTCAAATTGGACTTGATTAAGTCTCGCATGAATGACGCATCTGCTGCATTGCAGGTTAGACGCAGCATATAACATTCTCATGTTGCACATGTAGGTTTGACATTTAGGCATTGCAATTTCACCATATAACTGGATGTAGGTTATCACTCATTGTCTGGCAACTTGCACTTGTACAAAAACCATATGAGTTGTATATGAAGTGGGATTGTAGGTTTAACACTGAACGGTCACATTGGAATATGCATACACGCACTTGCACGTGCGCGCACGCACACACACATACACACACAATACAGTCAAATCTTGGTTTACGGTCATCTCAATGATACGGTCACCTAGCAATTACGGTCACTCTGGGACAGTCCCAAATGATTTCCATAGTAAAGTATAGGACCAGTCCCGAATGAATGAATATGTTTCAAACTAAAATTGACAAATATCACAGAAAGGTGGGTTACACGTGGATCAATAATTGTTGGATTCATGATAAGCCAATGTCTTCCTTGTCCACTTGCCATGCAGGGCTTTTCGTCTGCTTTGGATGGTGATCTGGTTAAATGTTGTTAATGTGTTCATTATAGGAAGCAGACAACTGGACCACGCTGTCAGCGGATGTGGATGTGGTGTTTGAGTCTCAAGATGTTCACACGGTGAGCTGCCATCATCAGAGATCTTCAAGGAAATTTCAGTCACACAGTTGTAGTTTTGAATTAAAAACATTGTACAAACAGAAAAGAATTTCTAATATTGGGTGATATGATGCAAGATATTTAATTGGAAACCACAACTCATAGAATTACTTATTTACTAAGGATAATGTTATTTTGTATTTCTACTCTTCATAGGTGGTGTCAAGCGCAAAACATGGATGACATTATATTTGTGAACAAAACATCTAGGCAATGAGGCCTGTTTATCATGACATAAATATGTACACCAACATGTGCTGCTGTTTGGCCACGAATTCGTTCTGTGCATTTTTATCATAAATTATCATAAAAAAAATCTCATTAGTATTCATCATGTTATTTTGTTGTTTTTCCAGATTGCGGAAAAGTTGGTTGGACTACAACACAGTTTGGTAAATACTCATGTTTTACAAATTTTAATCCATTTAATATTGCTTATGATGTCAAAGAACTTTATTGAAGAAAATGAAATACAAGAAAACAGCAGTATGAGTAAGTGAGACAGCATTACATTAGTCATGTGAAAGCTGGAAATGGCACTATAATTACGTGAAACAGCCTTACATTAGTCATGTGAAAACAGGTAACAGCACTATGTGTAAGTGAAACAGCCTTACAGTAGTCATGTGAAAACAGGAAACAGCACTATGAGTAAGTGAAACAGCCTTACATTACTTGTGAAAACAGAAAGCAGCCCTATGAGTAAATGAAACAGCCTTACATTAGTCATGTGAAACCACTACATTTTCTCCGTCCAAGCAAAGCAGAACTCGACTTACAACCATAGTAAAACAGATATGTCAGACAGTCTAATGTGAAAGCAATGTTGCTATTAATACTTCCATTGTGGTTGCATGCAGGAGATGCTGACAGACGTGCCTGACTATGCTGACCGCTGTCAGTTCCTGGAGACGCTCAAGAACCGACTTGAGGCAGTCCTCAGCCCACAAGTTGTTGCTGCCTTCTCAGCCCAGTCAGTTGGTGAGGGCATAGCAAACTCCTAATGAGTGGTTATATCCTCCTCACTTTACTGTCGTTATTGGCAACTCTCACAATGGCATATCTAAGATCATGAAAGGTGGGAGGCCAGCGTGGAGGCGAGATTAGTCACAAATTAGTTTAAAATGCTACCATGAAGTGTCTGAACAAGTTACATACAAAACGAATCAGAAAAGGAAGCTAAAAGGGGACCATAGTTCAATACCAACCATAGATAAACTACTGCACGAGGCCCTCAGTCTGTCAACATGTTTCTGATTGTTCCATGTTCATCCAAACATCCATCCTTTCAGAGTCCGCTCAGATGTATGCCCAGATATTTAGTGACATTGGCCGTCTGCCACAACTCACCAAGTACTACCACAAGTGTCACAAGGTGGGTCTGGAGATGAATGGCTGGGTGGGCAAGGGAGGGTTGGGTGGGCAAGGGAGGGTTGGGTGGGCAAGGGAGGGCTGGGTGGGCCAGGGAGGGCTGGGTGGGCAAGGTAGGGCTGGGTGGGCAAGGGTGGCTGGGTGGGCAAGGGAGGGCTGGGTGGTCCAGGGAGGGCTGGGTGGGCCAGTGAGGGCTGGGTGGGCCAGGGAGGGCTGGGTGGGCAAGGGTGGCTGGGTGGGCCAGGGAGGGCTGGGTGGGCAAGGGAAGGCTGGGTGGGCAAGGGAGGGCTTTGTGGACGATGGAGGGTTGAAGTGGGCGAGGGAGGGCTGAGTGGGCAACTAAGGACTGGGTGGGTGAGGACAGATGAGGGACGGTTGGTTGGGTGAGGGTGAGCGAGGGACAGCTGGGTGGGTAGGTGAGGAAGGGCTGGGTGGACAAGAAGGGGCTGGGTGGGTGAGGGAGGGTTGAGTGGATGGGCAAAAAAATGTTGGATGTGCAGATTAGTCTTTGGCCAAAGTACATTTGAACATATTGCATGAACTCACTGTGTAATTAACCAACTCAGATTAGACGACATCACTTCACCACCTGATATGACCCAAACAAGAGCCCCAAGTGTGGTTTGGGTTTCAGGGCCATCTCCTGCAGTCATGGAGGTCAGTGGTGCAAACAGGCGGAGCTCACGACAACGACCTCCCAGAGCAGCTGTCTGTCTTCTACGACCAGCTCATGTCCATGTGGCACTCACAGGTCGGCTCGTACAACCTCTGCAATGTCACCACATTTGGCCTTTTCTTCTTTTTTTTACATAATTTGACTCAGTTACGATTCAAATTATCACTTTCCAATTTATATATGTAAACAAAACACGTGCAAGCAAACCCCTACATACCATTTTATATGCAACTTTGTTATTGCTTTATAATAATTACTGTGGTATGATCATTTGATGATACAGTGAAACCTGTTCATAGCATACACCGCCAAGACTATGCATTATGGATGGGTGCCATTATGGAGAATTTGATTAAGTGGGCACTTACTGGGTGGCGCCATTGTAATTTGTTACGGTCGCTAGTTGGTACTGTCACCCTTCTGAATGAATTGTACACAGTCCACTGCTGTTGGCAAATATCTCCTTGTTCATTTGCTTTGGTTGGAGCTTTTCTACTGAGAGTTAGACTTTGAGTCTGCCAAAACAAAGCAGGATTAGGGTTACAGAAAGCGACCTGAAACAGCATTGATGTCCAAGAGAATCCAAGGGGTGACAATTTACACAGCTGGTGGTTGCTTAGGCTAGGGCTACGCAAGAGGCTCGTCTTATTTTGCAGATGGTATGACACAGAATACATACTTAGCATAGTTAGTTGGTATCAGTGGTGGCTCAGCTAGATTGACTCATGGGATTGTCAATGCAATTTGACCTGTCCGCAAGCGAAAGGGTGACTGAATGGTTGGATCCAAATTCCCTGTCCATTGGCCAGGTGGCCGCTATGGGCAGTTAGTGGACAGTGCTAACTAATAATAAATAATTTGGGACTTTCAAAAGTGTCCATTATGGACAGGTGTCCGAAAAGGCAGGTTTTTCTGTAATTTAATGTGATTTTTTGATTTTCTGAATGCCCATAAATTTTTTTGTCAGTTCTGCCTTTAATTACCACATTAAGTGCCACATTAAGTGTCGCTGTTCATGTTTCTTCCTGTGATTCAGTTTTCTCCTTTGCAGATCAAGTGGTGTACGCAGGTGTTCACCGATCCAGCCCCCATTGTGGTTGACCTCCTCACAGAAGTCCTCAATGACCTTGACCCCTCCCCATCTTCACTCATCAGCCGACATATTGATGGCGATGATCAGCCCGTTGCTGCGCTTATTCAACTCAAGCAGGTTGGATGGATGTTACATGAAATTGTTAATAATAATAATAAAACAGTATCCACAACTGATGTTACATAAATCATTTTGTTTGATCTATGTTCAACTTTTACAAAAAAGTCATATATTCATGTACTTTTATGTAAACACTTCATAATTCTATTCATCAACCAATGTGATATGTTTTATCGTTGATGTTGCAGCTTTCTGAGCGGTTCGCCAAAAGTTTTGAAGATGCACTGGAGATGCACTCATCGAGTACGTTATCTTTCCTTATTTCTTTCATATGTGTTTAGCTATGATAATTTGTGGAGCCTTTATAACACATTTGTTTGTTCAGATGTGCTGCATACAGGGCTGGGTTAAATTATGTAATTGTATGCGTAATTGTAATGGATTACAGCAACATTTTTAATTGTTTATGGTTTTTAAATGATGCTGTAATTGTAATATGTTGTACATTTGCAACAATTACTTTTATTCCTGAACACATTTTTATATGTTGTATACAAAATATCCCAATTCAACAACACACCTGCCATCAGACATCGGACAAATCATTTTCATAAATTCCAATTATTATTTTTGTTAAGAGTGTCTTTCGCAGTCGCGACAGCCTGTTATTGTTCTGTGTGGTTTGCGCAACTTGGTTTAGCTATTGTCGATCCAACGCAGCTGTTCCAGGTCGGCCCTGGTCTTAAGCCGCATACCGATCTGCTGCAGGTCGGTGTCGAGGATGCCGGGCAGGCTGGTTCTAGGTCGGCTGTGATATCCATTGAGTCCATCCATTTGGAAATATGCAGACATTGCTTGGTTTCAATTCCAATTAACACCTGCTAATGACCTTGGCTCAATCTCCTCTTTGTTCTGTAGCCAGACTGCAAGCTGACACCAGACTTGAAAGGTGCAGGCTGTATGATTGAATCAAACTTCTTCTTCAGAAGACTAGCTGTTAGGCAGCTAGCAGTTCTTGGCACTGTCTTTTGAGAGCGCAACAAAACATGTTACAGCTAACTGATGAATGACTTCCTGGCTTAATAAAATACAAACAAATGCATTATGGCCAGAACTGGCAACTAGAAACTAGAAACTGTTTGTGACCAGGGAAAAGATGCCTGTGGCTTCACTGCATTCAATGTGCAGAAATTCAGATGAATGCACATCACTTCACAACTTCATTTCTAATAAAAAAAAAATGTCTTCTGATTTGTGTCTTTTCAATTCAGATTTACATTTGTTCCTGACGTGAACAAATAAAGGTAGATTAGTCTTAAATATATCTTGGTAAACATTTTTATTTTTATAATTAATTTAACTGTGTCGTTATATTATGTGCTATTTCTGCATGTGCCATTTTGGTGTGGAGCACTTTTCACATAGCCTTTTTGTGGGGAGATCCATATAATGCATCTGTAATTGAGAATATAATTGAAGTGGTGTAACTATTATTGTGATTGATTAAACATTTATTGAATTGTAATTGAAATGAAAAGTAAATGTAATTGATTTGATGTTGTGTAGTTGGACCCAGCCCTGGCTGCATTTTACACAATTTGCTCCTGGTATGCCTGATCATTCAAATATAACATAATATAATATCACATTTGTTGTAAATTCTCATCTGTTGTAATTTTAGACATTTATCTCATCATCACATGATCACATATTGCAATATGTTGTTTCTTATATCATACATGATACTGTTTTATTTATTGCAACATTTCAGCTGCTGTATGTTGCATATTGGCAATTGTAACACTGTAGCACCTTGGTTGTAACATCCCAGCTGTTGTAGCATGTCAGCCATTGTAACAGAATGGCTGTAACATCCTAGCTGTTGTTACACCACAGTTGTAACATGTCAGCCATTGTAACAGCTTGGTTGTAACATTCCAGCTGTTGTAACACTGCAGTTGTAATGCATTAGCCATTGTAACAACTTTGTTGTAACACCCCAGCTGTTGTAACACTGCAGTTGTAACAAGTCAGTCATTGTAACAGCTTGGTTGTAACATCCCAACTGTTGTAACACTGCAGTTGTTGTAACATCCCATTGTAACATCTTGTTGTGTCTGTCAGGCCACCTACAACTGCCCAGTGTCCAGTCTCTGGCGGTCACCATCTATGCTCCCTACAAGCCGTACATTCAGAAGCTGGGCAGCTTTGAGGAGTCGACTCTGACTAGTGCACTCAACAGCATTCCCCTGGTGAGTGGTGGGAGAAACACATGCAGGGTGCATGCAGGATAACTGTGGGTTATCTATATAACTATTGGACTATCTACATTACTTGTTAGCTGTGGAGACAGATAGTTAATCAGATCATATTAGAAATGCTGCCTGGGGTGGTTTTGCAGGAAGTCCCTCAAAACATTATAAAGATAGCTGGCTGAAATGTTTACTAAACACGTGCTATTGGATGATAGTTGGGCACAATGAGTAGTTGCACAAATGCTGCTTTATGTATTCATGAATAAAAGTATCTAACAACACTTATTTATGTATGCATAGGTATGTAAATATTGATTCTTTTGTCATTCCCCAGATGGCGCCTTTGTATCCTGAGTGTCTCTGGAGGAGAACACACTGATGACAAATTTTTGACCTATGACATAAAATAATGATGTCCACATTCAAATAAACATTTTCAGCCAGTTAAATTGACAGATATCTGATATGGGCAGGCAATACATAGATGAAACAACTGTTGGACTCTCAATAAGCCAATAGCTTCCTTGTCCACTTGTCACCTGGAACTTGTAGTTTTGGATGACAATCTTGTTAAATCATATGACTACAGGTGTATGTGTCTAGCACATGGTCATTCCTGGACTTTTTTGGCAGCAAATATGATGTGTTCACTGATAACTATCCCAGTACATCAAAACCAATAAAAAATCTGAGTAATAAAATTAACCTGACCGTTGGTCACGTTTTAGCGGTGGTCATTGATGAGGTGTCATTTATGCGTAGATGTGTATAGCCCAATAAAAAAATTATTAATTCATTGAAAATGTTAAAAATCATTGTCTCATCAATATTTCATGGTGAAAAATGCTGCACGAAGTGATAGCTGCAACATGGAATACTTCCTGCATCCTGTCAATGTGTGGCACTCAAGTGTTGGGTGTTTCTACCAAACATGTGGTGCCAACATGGAATACTTCCTGCATCCTGTCAATGTGTGGCACTAAAGTGTTGGGTGTTTCTAACAAACATGTGGTGCCACTATTCTGGCTTGACGTTCTCTACAGGTTAAATAAACGATACAAATCTCTTCTTTTAATTTCCCATGTTCATATGTCTTCTCGTTTCACTTTACAAATTCTCCAAGCCCAGTTGTTCTCTGCTATATGTAGCTTCTCCCATCTGTTTGTCAGTGTGCATGTTCACAACCCATGCATACAAGCTGGTTCCACACAGGCTTCCATCACTTCCTTATTGTAATAGTAATGATTGTAATAAATACGTTTAGCTGTTCCTTTGGCTGACATGAGTAACAAGTAATACCTGTCCTGTTGTTGTTGTATGAAGGACCACGAGGAAGTGTTTGAGTGCACAGGATTGCTGGCGGAATCTGTCTCCAAACTCTTCTCTGCTGCCAAACAGGTATGTGAGCTATTTTATCCCCCTTTATTAGTAGCGCAATGATGGAGAGCCAGACTCCATTGAGAGGACCATGACTTACATGCAGATGTACTTGAGTATCTGGTTGTAGATAGTGTACTCGAGTACTTGGTTGCAGATAGTGTACTCGAGTATCTGGTTGTAGATAGTGTACTCAAGTATCTGGTTGCAGATAGTGTACTCGAGTATCTGGTTGCAGATAGTGTACTCGAGTATCTGGTTGTAGATAGTGTACTCGAGTATCTGGTTGTAGATAGTGTACTCAAGTATCTGGTTGTAGATAGTGTACTCAAGTATCTGGTTGCAGATAGTGTACTCGAGTATCTGGTTGGAGATAGTGTACTCGAGTATCTGGTTGCAGATAGCGTACTCGAGTATCTGGTTGCAGATAGCGTACTCGAGTATCTGGTTGCAGATAGTATACTCAAGTATCTGGTTGCAGATAGTGTACTCAAGTATCTGGTTGCAGATAGTGTACTCGAGTATCTGGTTGTAGATAGTGTACTCGAGCATCTGGTTGCAAATAGTGTACTCGAGTATCTGGTTGCAGATAGTGTACTCGAGTATCTGGTTGCAGATAGTGTACTCGAGTACCTGGTTGCAGATAGTGTACTCGAGTACCTGGTTGTAGATAGTGTACTTGACTACCTGGTTGTATATAGTGTGTAGTCTATGTGACAAGTGTAGTCTATGGGACAAGACAAGTGCTATATACAATCTGTACCTCTGTGTGTGGGTTCAGTCCACAATATTGCAGGTTCTTCATGAGAGATTTTTAAGAGCTTAGGCTCCATCTTCAGTGCTTGTTGTTGAATGTTAAAGGAAAACAAAAGTCATAGTTTTGGGGCTATGCACCTAAAAGAGTTAATAAAATCTAATCATTTGCAACTACAATCAAGACTATCACACCAGTGGTTTTCTCAGAATTTGCTATAACAGTGTTTATATTCCAGTCAAGTTTCCAGTAAACTGGGCGCTGACATGTTAACCTGCGTAACCCATAAGTGTAGGCCCAGTTCTCATAACTGGATTAGCCTAGACTATGTATTAAAGGTGGCGGGTATATACACAAATAATGAAAACTCTTCAGTCAAGTTCACTGCTATGTCAGCAAAGGACTAGTTTAGTAAACAAAGGCCAAAATATAATTTGAGTTTGGATGCAAACAACGTGGTCAAGACGGAACTAGATGTTTTCAAATAGATTTTTATTTGGCGAGCAAATCTTGCCAGACAACTACACTCATGACGTAGGGTTATCTAACACCGATAGATAGGCCCACAAAATTTAAATGCTGTGGTTTTCCTAGTAAACCACTGGCGTGATATTATTAATTGCAGTTGCAGCTGGTAATGTTTTAGTAACTCTTATAGGTGAATAGGCCCAAAACCATTACTTTTGTTTCCATTCAAAATATTCTGAAGCAACAGTCGATGAAAAGTTTATGATGAATATGAATCAGGTCATGGCTCAGAATGAATCAGGTCATGGCTCAGAATGAATCAGGTCATGGATCAGAATGCTCAACAAACTGAACCAATACACAGAAGTTTGCTGATATTCGAAATATAAAATTAATTATTGTTTATTTTACAGAGAGTCTGAGATCATTGTTATAATGGTTATAACTGATCATAAAATTTTACTAAAGGTGTTTTTCCCCAGTAATGAGTGCGCACTTTGTGATTATTAATGAGACTGGGAGTTACTTTAAGCTGTTGTTTAAACCGTTGTTTTTGTGCTATGCTTAACATGTAATCAAATAACTGGAAACTCCTTTAACCACTCAAATATTTGGCCTAATAAGCATACTTTCTATTATATCAAAACATTTCGTTTTAACAAAGTTTATTAAAATTAATATGTTCACATATTTCCAAGCAGTATAGATTTGATAGCAGAAAATTTGCATATTCTACACAAAAAAGATGCAATACACAGCACAGATAAGAGAATTATCACAGGTAGTGTTAATAATTAAACAATAAAATATGTATTTCAATTGTTCATTTGAATGAAAGATTCTAGAAACATTTATTTTTTTCACATAATTTTTACAGTTGCAAATGTACATCTCAAATATCAAACAATACTAACCTTTTTTCTAAAAAGTTAATATTGGATATTTAGAAAGACTGTCTGCACTATATTCAGAAGTTGTCAAGTGGTGTCAGAATATCCCCTGACTTGGCATCATGCAATAAAAATATTTTGATAAATTAACGTTGTAAACTTGACCCTCTACCATGTAAAACGACGGATTTCCTATGGACTTGTGTTTTCACCATTCACTTATTTACAACAGGTTTTAATTTCATAGTAATTGGTGCATTGCTTTAGTTTTGTTAGATTTCTGTCGTGCCAGCTGCTCCACCAAATGTAAGCAGTATTTACTTTATCACCTTTATCATTTGTTGTATTTACTTGACAGAGAAACACACACTTAGATATTGCGTGCCTTGCACTGTAGTAATTATTATACATCAAGATTTAAAGGATAACCTTATATACATATATATTTATTCAAAGTATTGTGTTAGATTAAATCGCTCAGTTTATTGCATGTCTGACCTCAAATTATATCAGTAGATATAAAATTGCATTTAGCTAATCTGATCTAAAACAGTGATGTGTGTCACTACACAAACCTTAGGCCCCCTTCCCCTTCGTCCTTAGTCAAGCAAATAGTCTGTTGTGTTATGTACACATTATTTATATTTGTATTTCTTGATACAGTTATTGTCCCTGTCTGCCACATACACATGTCCATCTTGATCCACGGCTATCCCCCGCGGTTGGTTCATAGCATCGTCACCGCTCTCCACCATCGACACAAATGTTCCATCGTAACGGAAAACCTGGATACGGCTGTTGCCACTGTCCACGACAATGATGTTCTCTCCATCTGTTGCCAAGCCAAAAGGCTGTTTCAGTTCCCCCCGGCCGCGGCCAGATTTTCCAAAGCGAAACTGGAATTTGCCCTCGCGATCAAACACCTGAATAGTGTTGTTGTTGGTGTCGGACACAATGATGGCGTCGTTTTCGCCAATGCTAATGAATGCTGGATGTTTGAAGGTGCCCAGTTTGCCGATACGCCGCAGGAAGTTGCCGTGGTGATCGTACATGAACAGACTGTGCACGAGATAGTCCGAGACGATGATCTCACCGTGACTGTTGCTCGCAACGCACAGGGCACATTTCATCACCTTGTTGACAAACTTATGTTTGAGGGTTCCATCGAAGCCATACGATACGACTGTGTTTCCCATCGTTGGGTTCATATTTTGTCCGACGACTGTCTCGGTGCATATGATGTTCCCGCGTGCCTTACACAGAGCCAGGTCACACGTTGAGCACTCTTCGTTCCCCCCATCGATCTTGAACTGATTCACAAACGTTCCGTCTTTGTCCAGCTTCTGAATCAGCTTGTTGCCTGTGTCGGCGACATACATATTGCCGTCTGCATCGATGGCGATAGCCCGTGGACACAGGAACTTGCCTAGTCCATCCCCACGTTGTCCGTACACTGCCACCGGGTTGTTGGTCGCCACGGTGATGGTCGCCTCTGTGCCTTTGATTGGCTCGCCGAGGAATGTTGTGACAAAGCGATGATTTCCACTTACTTGCGGTGTGAACATGACATTCATGTTTTTCTCACTGTCCATAGTGAGTGATGACTCAATGACGGTGTCATAACGATCATAGATGATCACATGAATCGATTGGTCTTCGAGTTGCTCATCATTGTAACTGAACACCTTCATGGCAACAGTCGCTGGAAGGCATGCCACAGCATTCTTCGGCTCAAACTCGACACGCGATGGGAGGAGTGCATGGAAGACTGTGTCGCCAAGCTTCTCGACTGCCACCTTGTAGTCATCCATTCCCTCCTTGCTGTCAAACATCAGATGGTTTGCGCCAAGGTCAAGCTTGGCCATCACAGTGGTCATCTTCTCCATGGCACTGGTCAGTCCGGCCTTCGCACCGACCACCTTCACAATGGTGCTGTGTTTCATTGTCTTAACACACTGGTCGACTGTCATGGCCAGTTCCTTCGTGCAGCCGCCCACTGTGTCACACATCGCCACGATGCTGCTTTGTCTCTCGTTATACATGTCCGTGATTTTCTTCGTCAGCTGCGCGCGTCTCATTTCGAGAATCTTCGCGTAACCCTCAAATGCCTTCTCGACGTCCTTCAGCGACTTTTCTTGCACTAACTTCAAATTACCAAGCTCTGCTTCCAGCTGGGTCATGTGACTGTGTGCATCGGTGAGCGACGATTGCGCCAACATTACTTCCATGTCTAAGGCCTCTCTCTGTTCTGATTCGGCGACTGAGATATCAGTGATAGTGTGACCGGCGCTCTCCTTGTGATCCAGCACGGTGCAGTCTCGGCAGATTGCCGTCTCACACTTCTGGCAGAAGAATGACAGAGGTTGGTTGGTGTGTTTGAGACAACCAAGATTGTGTGGCGATTCGTATTTTGTGATCTCGTCCTTCATAAAATCAATGTAGAAGTTCGTTTGTAGGCCAGCAATGCCAGCGTTGTCGAGCGTCGTAGTTCGTCGACACGTCGGACATTCAATTGATGTCTGTCCATTCATCATGTGACACAGACACTGCTCGCAGAACGAGTGGTGACACATCAAGAACTTAGCCTGATGCATCTTGTCATCGTACGGCTCCAGGCAAATGTTACACGTGAGTAGATCGGGTCTCTCCATCCTATGTTTGCGGCGGTAATCAGGGATTTTGCGGGGGCAGTCAGACAGTGACATATGTGTCGCATCATCTGGGGGCTGTCTCTGCACTGGACGTTCCGGACCCATGTAGACACTGTGCGATCAGTGGAGGTCATCACTCTACCGTACTGTCACTCCAGCTTGACCATCACTCACATGAATTTCTCCTGAAACATTATCATCTTTATTAAAGTTTGTTATTAATGCATATTTTTGTTCAGATCATCGAAAGAATTGACTTTAGTCATTAGGTCTGGTGCAGTAGTGTAGTGGTTAGCACATCCGCTTTACATGCCAGAGTTTTGAGTTCAAGATCCGGACTGGCATGGGTATGTTTGGTGTAAAACCTTCACTTAAGGAAAATAGTGAATAACTGTTTGGTGTAAAAACCTTCACTTAAGGAAAATAGTGAATATCTATTTGGTGTAAAAACCTTCACTTAAGGAAAATAGTGAATACCTGTTTGGTGTAAAAACTTTCACTTAAGGAAAATAGTGAATAACTGTTTGGTGTAAAAACTTTCACTTAAGGAAAATAGTGAATATCTATTTGGTGTAAAAACCTTCACTTAATGAAAATAGTGAATATCTATTTGGTGTAAAAACCGTCACTTAAGGAAAATAGTGAATAACTGTTTGATGTAACAACGTGGCTCTCAACACTGGGGACTCTGTATCCCTCGTGACTTGGATGATCACGTTAATGTTGGTCCCGTCTCATTTAATTGGGATGTAGAAGAACCACTGATGATGTAGGCAGATTTATGAGTGCAATTGTATGTACTGGTAGACACTTTGTAGCTAATGTAGACACTTTGTAGCTTTTCAAGCAAATGTGGTCCAATTGACAGTATTTCTCTATTTTAGTGACAATTTTCATTAATAAGGAACAACCACATTTGTCGCCATATCTGTGCTGATGCTGGAGATAAACTTCTTCTAATATTTCCTGGTCATAATAATTCTAATAATAAACTTAAGACCATGTTCAGGAGTGTTTATAATTTACTGAGATGCTAACAATAAAGACTATAAATGCCGACTAACAGAGCTACTAAGAATTAGTGACTAATAAAAAGACAAAATTGTTGATAGTTATATTCAAATAAGAAATACTATAAAATTGGGTATATATAAATAGACAGTAAAAGTAAGTCTTGTGACTTGTGCACGAATTAAAGTGCTAAATAACATATCTTATTCTAGGCATACACTGCTAAATTTTTTTGTGAATTGTGTGTTTATTTGACTTAAACTGGCTCAATCGTGCAATGCATGCTGGTCCGCCACTCAACAAAACTCAAGTACTGTGTCTATTTGGCCAGCGCAACATTTGTTGAACCGGTTCAAAATTTAATCACATCAACAACTGTCCTGTAATGTGCACGGACCCAGTCAGACGCTCACATGAACCCAAAAATAGAACATCAAACACATAGGTTTAGGAAGAACATTGATTGCCATCTTTAAAAAAATACTGTCGTCACACCCAGCTGCAAAGGTTCTTTTTACATGCACTGCTGTCTCACACACAAACACCGACCTGATGCTGGCAACTTCTCACATACCTTTGTCACAACATGTTTGAAACACAGTTTCCAGCGTGACCCAGCTGGTACTATTTACATCTGTCTCAATGACTGCTGCATGAACATTTGAATCTGTCAAGTATGCACTTGAGGTGGAAATGTGGTTAAGGGTGTGACTAAACTAAGACTGGTTTCATTTCTCCGTTTTTCAGACAATATGCTGATGTAAGTGTATCAAAGTTAATTTTCACTTAATAAGGAAAATAGTGAATAACTCAACTGTTTGTAGTCCATGTAGAGACTGTGTTATTAGTTCTGATTTAGTAGGAATGTTTTGTGTGATACAGGGTAAATTATCACTACAAACATGTGTCTTACCAATGCCTCAGGCCAGATGAAAAGGACTGACTTTTCACATGACTTCATGCAAAACTAAACAAAATGTTCCCAACAAACATTTATCATATTAGCTCAAGCTACTGGTATTCAGTTCTTTGCAATATAGCATGCTTTTCAGATCTTATACAACCATCATGTGGAGAAATAAAGCACTGGTCATATAACTTAGCATGGTCAGTTTTTATTGACAATGAATGGTGATGATAGATTTCATATCTAATGTATCTCTCATTGTTGACACACATGGAATGGGAATCCTTAAAATGGGAGTGCTTGAAGGCTGGCAAAGTAATTGATCAATGTCAGAACAAAAAACATTGTCCACTGAATGTCTAAGAGGTAATTGTACACCGTTTATAATGGAGCTTATTTATCACTTTGCACTGGGCAATCTCGAAGGTAGAAAGTCCATTTTATTTACGTACATGATGGAAATTTTGTACAACTCTTCAGTGTGACCATATGTCAGCTGTTAGCAACTGAGGCAGTCATTCAGACACATGGCTAGAAATAAATGTGTTCACACACAATAACCCTTACGTTATCTCTCACGCAGACTTTATTCTTTCTCTGTCTATAGCTTATCTTGAGCCATACCCACATATCGAGCACTTAATATGACACTTAAAAATAATATACATTTATCATAAATAATATGGAAATAGTCAACATGACTTCCTTTGATGGGCTGTGGGCTCTTAAATGGCCCCTATCAGATGAGCTACGGTTCCTTATCAAATAGGCTACAGTTTCCTATCAGATTAGCTACAGTTCCTTAACAAATAGGCTACAGTTCCCTATCAGATGAGCTACAGTTCCTTATCAAATAGGCAACAGTTCTCTATCAGATGAACTACAGTTCCTTATCAGTAGGGCTCTTTGCAGTGTATCAGTTTAGATGTAGATATAGTCTTTCATGTAGTCCGACATAATGTCCATGCACTAGTTTGGCCTGTGTGTCACTATTGTTTAGGCTGGAATGCAAGGATGTCCAAAGTTCAAGAACTCATCACTGCTCTGGAATGTGTTACTAAGAATGCACACCACGTGTTATCTGCATGCTAGTGTTTGTGTCAAAACCACTGTGCTGAAGTACGGACTTGTGCAAAACTTTCCAATGACATCACATAACCAGTCGGCTGACACAAAATTTTCCATAACAATGTTTTTGACCTTATTCTTTTCTTTATGAGATGTTTCTTTCAAATCTGACACAACCTATTTTTTTTACCACTGCTTACAGAAGAATTATTTTTAGACGCTAACAGAAACCAGTCTGGTTACATAAGAGACTCTTTGGCCTTGCTCTATCTTTTTCTTACACACTCAGTGTAACATATTGTGCTGTGCAGTTGAGCATTGTGTTCCACTGAAGATATAAATTTCTTACCATGACATGTATTGTTCATCCAATGCATTCCTTCTAGTTAAATTTGTCCAGCAATTGGTGTCTGCCTTCCACATGGAGTGGGACTGGCTTTTACCGTCAAGTGAACGTAGTTTCTGTAAGCCTACAAGTCCTCAGCTGGGCGTGCACCATTCATGAATATATCCTATCATTCCTTTGCTGTCAAGTCGTGCTGTGCATAAATGATTGATCTTTTGACATCAGTACCTGCTTGACAGTTCCCTACCCCACTCTGTGGCAGCAAATGGACAGGTTTCTACTGCACTGGCTGTCACCAGAGTGAATAGTCTTCAGGCTAACTGGCAACAGACCTAGCCAAAGCAAAATCCCCTCATGGTTGTCAATAAAAGCTAGGATGACCTGTAAGTGGAACAGTTGTAGCCAATGCCAAAATCAGCAGTCAGCAGCAGCCACTGTTGAACAGCAGTTATGTGACTATATTTACATAACAAGAAAGACTTTGAAGCACATGTTACCTGTCTGTCTGTTTGGCTGGTTGAAGGTGTTTTGTCTGACTCGTGTATGTACTCAATCTTTGTTTTTTCTCATAATGTTGGCAGTGGACTATGCTAATTATGGTTAACCAGTAACACATGAATACATTTTATCAAATAACAGTAAATAGTGATTAAAATTGTACGTAACCATTTATAACATAGATGAAGAATTTTGTTTTTAGAGTTGTCCATCAAGTAGGACATTAATACTTCTGCAGAGACATTAACAGACACTTGCATGTGTCCTGATATAGGAACAATCACAACACAGAAGTGTGTCATTGTTCGTGGATTTAATGTCCGTGTGTGTGTGTGTGTGTGTGTGTGTGTGTGTGTGTGTGTGTGTGTGTGTGTGGCGTGTGGCGTGTGGCGTGTGGCGTGTGGCGTGTGTGGCGTGTGTGGCGTGCGTGCGTGCGTGCGTGCGTGCGTGCGTGCGTGTATTTATTTAATGTCCGTGTGTGTGTGTGGTTGTATTTATTTAATGTATGTGTGTGTGTGTATGTGTGCGTGCGTGCATGCATGCATGCGTGTGTGTATTTATTTAATGTTCATTTGTGTGTGGATGTATTTATTGTTGTGTTATTAGTGTCCTGGCATAATAGTAATTCTGGCACACACAGACATTTGTATTGTGCTAAAAGTGTCCTGGTATATAATCATAATTGTAGTAGCGTTTATGTCGTGTTATTAGTGTCACAATATAATCACCATCCTGTTACACACAGATATATGGTAGCATCTATATTAAGTTATTAGTATACTGATATAATCAATTATGGCACACCTATACCTATTGGTGTCTACATAATGACCATTCTGGCACACACAGACATGTGTTTGTGTCTACATTGTGGTATTAGTGTCCTGACATAATGACCGTTCTGGCACACACAGACGTGTTTGTGTCTACATTGTAGTATTAGTGTCCTGACATAATTACCATTCTGGCACACACAGACATGTGGCAGTGTCTAAATTGTAGTATTAGTGTCCTGACATAATGACCGTTCCGGCACACACAGACATGTGGCAGTGTCTACATTGTAGTATTAGTGTCCTGACGTAATGACCATTCTGGCACACACAGAATGTGTTTGTGTCTACATTGCGGTATTAGTGTCCTGACATAATGACCATTCTGGCGCACACAGAATGTGTTTGTGTCTACATTGTAGTATTAGTGTCCTGACATAATGACCATTCTGGCTCGTGCAGACATGTGGCAGTGTCTGCATTAAATTGTAGCATTAGTGTCCTGCCATAATGACCATTCTGGCACACACAGACATGTGTTCGTGTCTACATTGTAGTATTAGTGTCCTGACATAATGACCATTCTGTCACACTCAGAATGTGTTTGTGTCTACATTGTGGTATTAGTGTCCTGACATAATGACCATTCTGGCGCACACAGAATGTGTTTGTGTCTACATTGTAGTATTAGTGTCCTGACATAATGACCATTCGGGCACGTGCAGACATGTGGCAGTGTCTGCATTAAATTGTAGCATTAGTGTCCTGCCATAATGACCATTCTGGCACACTCAGAATGTGTTTGTGTCTACATTGTGGTATTAGTGTCCTGACATAATGACCATTCTGGCGCACATAGAATGTGTTTGTGTTTACATTGTAGTATTAGTGTCCTGACATAATGACCATTCTGGCTCGTGCAGACATGTGGCAGTGTCTACATTGTAGTATTAGTGTCCTGACATAATGACCATTCGGGCACGTGCAGACATGTGGCAGTGTCTGCATTAAATTGTAGCATTAGTGTCCTGCCATAATGACCATTCTGGCACACACAGACATGTGTTTGTGTCTACATTGTGGTATTAGTGTCCTGACATAATGACCATTCTGGCACACACAGATATATGTTTGTGTCTACATTGTGGTATTAGTGTCCTGACATAATGACCATTCTGGCACACACAGACATGTGTTTGTGTCTACATTGTAGTATTAGTGTCCTGACATAATGACCATTCTGGCTCATGCAGACATGTGTTTGTGTCTACATTGTAGTATTAGTGTCCTGACATAATGACCATTCTGGCACACACAAACATGTGTTTGTGTCTACATTGTGGTATTAGTGTCCTGACATAATGACCATTCTGGCACATACAGACATGTGTTTGTGTCTACATTGTGGTATTAGTGTCCTGACATAATGACCATTCTGGCACATACAAACTTGTGTTTGTGTCTACATTGTGGTATTAGTGTCCTGACATAATGACCATTCTGGCACACACAGACATGTGTTTGTGTCTACATTGTGGTATTAGTGTCCTGACATAATGACCATTCTGGCTCACACAGACATGTGTTTGTGTCTACATTGTAGTATTAGTGTCCTGACATAATGACCATTCTGGCTCATGCAGACATGTGGCAGTGTCTGCATTAAATTGTAGTATTAGTGTCCTGACATAATGACCATTCCAGCACACACAGACATGTGTTTGTGTCTACATTTTAGTATTAGTGTCCTGACATAATGACCATTCTGGCACCCACAGCCATGTGGCAGTGTATATGCACTGTTACTTCGACTGTGTGATATGCAGCCAACATTCCAGCATGACCAGTTTATACATCCCCCAGGTACTTGAAGTGGGATGTCATCACTCATCATGTCTCTTTGTGAAACACTTACATAATAGCTGACAGACAAGACAGTTTCCTGATGATTTAGGTGCTATAACATTTTTATTAATATTATTGTTAGTATTATTACATGTTAACCTCCTAGTATCTGGTGTATAACAACATAAGTATTTGTATAGATATGGATAGTTCACTGACCTTTATTCCTGGGTACACATCTTATGCTGGTGCCAGAGACGACAAAAGTATGTGACTAAGAATTAAAACACATGTGCCCAGGCCAGTTTGACAGCTTGCAGAAGTGGTAACCTAAGCCCTTGAGGGACCATTTCAAAGACTTAACTTGACTTGCTGCTTTGTATCAATTTATGAGGCAGCACGACCTCAAGTGTACAAAGCAGGCTAAATGGTGACAGGTGTGTCAGAACACTCAAACTAACGCAGTGACAAGTTTTATCATTGCAGCTGCAACTTATCATTTAACTATCATAATAAATAACTAACGTTTTTGAGAAAGTTTACATTACTATTTTTGTTTAAATGTATCCCAACCTTTCTTTGTTGCAGTTTTTACTTGAAGTTAGTCACCTATTCAGGGCCAGATAATTATCGATGGAATATTGCAGTAATGTAGTGTAGAGCTGCAATATATATGTGTGTGTGTGCTTGTGTGTGTGTGTGCATGCATGCGTGCATGCATGGTTGCATGCGTGCGTGTGTCATATAAGTCTTACTTGGCACCTATTCTGTGGTCAGATATTTTTTATTTATTTCTTATGGCCATGAAAATGAAATATGTAAAGAAACTAGAACTTTGAGTTTGATACTTGACACAACATCTTTATTTAGATAGCTTAGCCTATCACCCAGTCTTAGCCTATCACCCAATCTTAGCCTATCACACAGTCTTAGCCTATCACCCAATCTTCAATGAGTCCACAATAGGTTTTTTCCATTGCCCTGTGTGGGATCTTTTTCTTCCCTGGGATAGATGTAATTGCCCAAGTTTCAAAGTGGCAGCCGGTGGATGCTTCATTGATAGTCTGGTGCTCTAACTTCTAGACCACCACGACTCATGGGTTTTATCCACCTTGTTTCACATCAATGTTTATTCAAACATTTGCATGTTTGTATATGTGCATGTATATAAATATATATATATATATATATATATATATATATATTGTGTATATGAATAAATATGGAGAGAGGTTGTTCACAATAAAAACACTGCCAGAGTCTCTGTGCGTGTGTATATAAATATTAACACTTTCTGAGTGACATCTTATAACGTACTGTCTCCCCAAACAAACTTTCTTCTTTCTTTCTTTCTCAGTAGTAACATCTACCTGTTTGCTGTCCACAAGAGTTGGTTGACAGCGAATCAGTCAGTTGCTTGCTCACTTTATGTATATCATGTAGGATTGTATATTAAGCCACTGTGTGCACTGTGTATACTCTGTGCCTGTTGGAACAACTACTGTCCTTCCGTAACTTGGACCAGATAGCTTTTATTACAAATGGACGCGTTCTACTTGAATGAATACATTTTCCAGGTCATCTATTTTCCAGTTTGCTGCTCAGTAATTGCTGCTCAGAAAAGTTTGCAAACTTTTCCATTGATCCTTTGTGTGGATTATCGTATTTAACAACAATTGTAGTTTTCTGAATGAGGTATTCTGTCAGCTATAGAGACTAGTAATCTATCAGGTGGCAACTTATTGTTGGTTGTTATTTGGGGCCCATCTTTAGCCCTATGTCTGTTTTCACTTAGCATAACTATTCTAATCCTCATACACCATGCTGAACAAATATATTTGTTCAGCATATATCATACAAATAGGATTAGCACAAGTTGTTTAGTGCGTTGTGAGTGACAATAGTACATGTTAAGAAGGAGTCCTTCTTTTGTGGCACAAATGTGAATTGTAGTATCAGAAGCAGATCGCCAGTTATGGAGAAAACATTGTACACCCATGCACATCAGTCAGTCTCACCTTCAACACTATCTAGCAGTATCTAGCAGCAACAGTATCTATCTAGTTTTGATCTAGCACCATCTAGTGAATATGTCTTTCATGAAGATTAGACTTTCCAATTTTTAAACTTTGTTTGTCAGCCAACCAGCCAGCCAGCCAGTGTAATACTTAGCTATGTTATGATGCTAATACAATATCGTATTTGTGAAAAATTCTAAGTTACAAATATGTAACTATATGTGTACACTGCCAACAACATAATTATGATGTTTGATTTTGAATGCGTTATTCTTTTTAGACCTAATATGTACATAGAAGATCTAGTTTCATATGATTAGGAGCTATCCACTTGTTTTGTTTTTGAGACCCCCCCCGACCCCTTTGTCACTTTCATAATGTTGACACAATTAATATTGGTTTGTTTCCCAGCCAGAGACAACTCAAGTGATGGTTCGTGTCAAGTGTATGACTTCACACGTGAATAGGTCATCATATGACTGTCTAGTCATGTGATGCTATTATGTAAAAGCTAATTCATACAACCCTTGTTCTTGGCCTCTAGCTCTGGTTCACATTCCCGTAGAAAACACTTACACTTATTTATTTTTGCATATAATATGAACTGTGTAATATTAGTTGTAAAAGTGGTGGATTTCTTTAAATAAATCAGTTAATATCCCCAGTTAAAATCTCAGTTGAAATCACCAGTTATGGTCACTCATCTTACATCCCCCTATGCAGTCCTCCCATCTTACATCCCTCTATGCAGTCCTCCCATCTTACATCCCTCTATGCAGTCCTCCCATCTTACATCCCTCTATGCAGTCCTCCCATCTTACATCCCTCTATGCAGTCCTCCCATCTTACATCCGTCTATGCAGTCCTCCCATCTTACATCCCTCTTTATGCAGTCCTCCCATCTTACATCCCTCTACACAGTCCTCCCATCTTACATCCCTCTATGCAGTCCTCCCATCTTACATCCCTCTATGCAGTCCTCCCATCTTACATCCCTCTATGCAGTCCTCCCATCTTACATCCCTCTATGCAGTCCTCCCATCTTACATCCCTCTACACAGTCCTCCCATCTTACATCCCTCTATGCAGTCCTCCCATCTTACATCCCTCTACACAGTCCTCCCATCTTACATCCCTCTACACAGTCCTCCCATCTTACATCCCTCTATGCAGTCCTCCCATCTTACATCCCTCTATGCAGTCCTCCCATCTTACATCCCTCTTTATGCAGTCCTCCCATCTTACATCCCTCTTTACGCAGTCCTCCCATCTTACATCCCTCTACACAGTCCTCCCATCGTACATCCCTCTACACAGTCCTCCCATCTTACATCCCTCTTTATGCAGTCCTCCCATCTTACATCTCTCTACACAGCCCTCCTATATTACATCCGTCTTTACGTAGTCCTCCCATCTCACATCCCTCTTTACGCAGTCCTCCCATATTAAATCCCTCCTTACATAGTCCTCCCCTCAGCATGATCTGTGTATACACACATTATTATGCATCATTTTCAAGATATGTACAGTTACCTATCAAGTACTTTCATCTAAGCAACCAGCATATGTACAAGATATGCACAGTTACCTATCAAGTACTTTCATCTAAGCAACCAGCGTATGTACAAGATATGCACAGTTACCTATCAAGTACTTTCATCTAAGCAACCAGCGTATGTACAAGATATGCACAGTTACCTATCAAGTACTTTCATCTAAGCAACCAGCGTATGTACAAGATATGCACAGTTACCTATCAAGTACTTTCATCTAAGCAACCAGCATATGTACAAGATATGCACAGTTACCTATCAAGTACTTTCATCTCAGCAACCAGCATATGTACAAGATATGCACAGTTACCTATCAAGTACTTTCATCTAAGCAACCAGCATATGTACAAGATATGCACAGTTACCTATGAAGTACTTTCATCTAAGCAACCAGCATATGTACAAGATATGCACAGTTACCTATCAAGTACTTTCATCTAAGCAACCAGCATATGTACAAGATATGCACAGTTACCTATCAAGTACTTTCATCTAAGCAACCAGCATATGTACAAGATATGCACAGTTACCTATCAAGTACTTTCATCTAAGCAACCAGCATATGTACAAGATATGCACAGTTACCTATCAAGTACTTTCATCTAAGCAACCAGCATATGTACAAGATATGTACAGTTACCTATCAAGTACTTTTATCTAAGCAGCCAGAACATTTATTCTCACTGTTCATACCTCCAACTTTGGTTCTCTAGCTCTGGTCAACCATTTGTTCTAAAAGTTAAGCCAAACATCGGAACTTAGACTTTCACTAGCTCTATGGAGAATACTTCCTATTAGCGTTAAGTCACCTGAAAACCAATTTTCTTGATCTCGCAGCCCTCAGCAGCATGGTGTGCTCAAAGACTGCCTAACCTCTGACCTCACGTTCCAAGGAAGTTTTACTTATTGTGTTGTAATGCTGTGATGGTTATAGTTATTATTAGAGAAAATTTTTTTGTTTTCAGGCAAATGAGCGATGTATACAGTTGAGTAATGGCTGCGGCTACGTCAGTCTACTCGAAGCACTGCAGGTAAGATAAGTCAATATAAACTGTTTATCTTTGTATAGGTGTATGATGATATTTTGGTAGCAGTATATTTTGGAAATAATTATTCTGGCGTGCAGAAGATTATTTTTAGTAGGTAGTTTTAACTTAATATGACACCTATCGTATTACCTTCTGGCAAACTGAATCAGGTTGTTGTATCTTCGGGAAACATTTGGGGAACATTGTATATGTCTTCTAATAAAATACATTTTAAATTCGGACAATTTTGGGGTCTTTGCTGATGATATGAAAAATAAAGAACTGTGTCTTTGTGGAATAAAATAATAAAAAAGGTACGTTCTTATATAGCGCAGTATCCAGTCCATAGGACTGCTCAAACCACTTTACACTTCACCCCCTGGCAGACCTGTTCATTCCAAGGCTATTTCAACTTCTCTGGGAAGCACCAATAAGTGTTGACTAACACTGTAAACGTGGCCGAGATGATCAGATGAATGTGTCTAACTTTGTAGAATTACTTCCTTGACTACATAAGGGAGTTTCGCCGAGTGCTGACTAATGTGCGGGAGAAGTGTCGCGTTGACACCTCCTGCATGGATGCAGAGGACTGGTCACTCTTCCAGAACTGCCTGCGTATCGCCCACACTTGCGGTCAGTTCAAACTCATCTGTAATCTATACATTGCATTGTTCTGCATCTGTGTGTTTGAGACACTGTAAGTCTGACCCTTTGACTGTCTGACCGTCTGGAGGGTTGTCTGGAGTGTCGACCAGTGTTCTACACAAAACAAGACTTACCACTTATTTTCGACCCACATGTGGATAAATGATAAGACAGTTGAACCTATCCAGAGAGACATCCAAGTGACTGAGATAAATGATAATATAGTAGAACCCATCCACATGGACACCCAAATGACTAAGATAAAATCATATGATTAAGGGGGTGGATCACTTAGGAAAAAGCCTAGAACAGGTTTATCTTTTTTTTAGGCAAACTAGGTTCAGATTATATATTTAAGTGTTGCCCTCTTGTAGGGGAAGTACATAAACGAAGGCTGCCCTCTAGTAACAAACACCCACATAAAATATTGCCCTACCTTACGATCATATCATTTGTTGCAGGAGACTTGATCCTGAACACGGAGGAGTTCCATCAGCAGCTACTCATTGACATTGTCAGCTGTGCTGAGAAATACTGTCCCCCCACCCCAACCTCTCCCATTGCCTCCCCACTCAGGTGAGAACTAACAGGGTGCACTGTCACCTACTGGAGCACTGTTACTTACTGGAGCACTGTTACTTACTGGAGCACTGTCACTTACTGGAGCACTGTCACTTACTGGAGCACTGTTACTTACTGGAGCACTATCACTTACTGGAGCACTGTCACTTACTGAACCACTGTCACTTACTGAAGCAATGTCACTTACTGGAGCACTGTCACTTGCTGGAGCACTGTCACTTGCTGAACCACTGTCACTTACTGAAGCAATGTCACTGACTGAAGCAATATCCCTTACTGAAGCACTCACTTACCAGAGCACTGTCACTTTTTGAAGCACTGTCACTTACTGAACCAATGTCACTTGCTGAACCACTCTCACATACGGAACCACTATCACTTACTGAAGCTGTGTCACTTACTGAAACACTGTCACCTACTGAAACACTGTCACTTACAGAACCACTGTCACTAACTGAAGCACTGTCATTTTGTGAAACACTGTCACATACTGAAGCACTGTCATTTACTGAGGCACTGTCATTTACTGAAGCACTGTCACTTACTGAAGCACTGTCATTTACTGATTCACTGTCACTTACTGAAGCACTGTCACTTATTCAGTCACGTTTTTGGACAGTGTCACTATCTGTATTTCCTGTTTTTTAAGCAGGAATGTATTCAACTATCCAACTATCATGAATAACTAAACTAGACTAATTTGCTTAAACTCTACATGTTGTGACACTGTTTGTGTCTCCCACTATGTATCATAAAATCCATTTGAGCAGCACTGCATCACATTTGACATCATGAAGTGTCACCTATAAGTGAGACACTAAATCACCAACCGAAGCAGTCATTTTGTAGTCTGCTGTCTCCACTTGGATGCTTTCTGACTTGTTATCTCCACTTGGATGCTTTCTGACTTGTTATCTCCACTTGGATGCTTTCTGACTTGTTATCTCCACTTGGATGCTTTCTGACTTGTTATCTCCACTTGGATGCTTTCTGACTTGCTATCTCCACTTGGATGCTTTCTGACTGGCTATCTCCACTTGGATGCTTTCTGACTTGTTATCTCCACTTGGATGCTTTCTGACTTGCTATCTCCACTTGGATGCTTTCTGACTTGCTATCTCCACTTGGATGCTTTCTGACTTGCTATCTCCACTTGGATGCTTTCTGACTTGCTATCTCCACTTGGATGCTTTCTGACTTGTTATCTCCACTTGGATTCTTTCTGACTTGCTATCTCCACTTGGATGCTTTCTGACTTGCTATCTCCACTTGGATGCTTTCTGACTTGCTATCTCCACGTGGATGCTTTCTGACTTGTTATCTCCACCTGGTGAATTTCTGACTTGCTATCTCCATCTGGTCACTTTCTGACTTGCTATCTCCATCTGGTCACTTTCTGACTTGCTATCTCCACTTGGTCACTTTCTGACTTCCTGTCTACTTGGACGCTTTTTAACTTGCTATCTACTTGGATGCTTTCTGACTTCCTGTCTACTTGGATGCTTTCTGACTTCCTGTCTACTTGAATGCTTTCTGACTTGCTATTTCCACTCGGTCACTTTCTAACTTGCTATCTCCACTTGGTCACTTTCTGACTTGCTAACTCTACTTGGTCACTTTCTAACTTGCTATCTCCACTTGGTCACTTTCTAACTTGCTATTTTCACTTGGTCACTTTCAGATGCACTGGAAAGAAGAACCCATTCCACGACTACCGGACATTGCTGCTAGCCAGCGATGGAGACCGCGCTACTTTCGATTCGCTGGTCACTGCACTGGAGGAAGGTGGGAAGATAATGACTCAATTCATAGTTACATGGGTCGTGTGAAACTGAAAGCTTTGTGAAGGACATGTGTAACTTTGTGAAGGACATGTGTAACTTTGTGAAGGACATGTGTAACTTTGTGAAGGACATGTGTAACTTTGTGAAGGACATGTGTAACTTGTTGCTTCTTCAACAACTTCAACAACATTCTCTGCATTTTTCATGAAATAAGTTAGCAATATAAATACAAATATAGTCAATATCATTTTCAATTAACACTTTATTGTCCTCTTACATGGTGTGATTGTGTGTTCGTGCATGCGTGATTATGTGTATGCGCTTGTGTGTGCATGCGTGAATGTGTGTGTGCACACATGCATGCATGCGTGTTTGCATGTGCATGCATTGATATCTGACCTGAGGAGACATGCCCCATGCAACATATCCCAGGCAACATTACCCTGGTGACATGCTGGCAAAAAAATTTCCCAAGTGACATGCTGTAAGCAACATGTCTCTGGTGACATCCCCTGTGTCCTATTCTCTGTCCTATCCCCCTGTGTCCTATTCTCTGTCCTATCCCCCTGTGTCCTATTCTCTGTCCTATCCCCCTGTGTCCTATTCTCTGTCCTATCCCCCTGTTTCCTATTCTCTGTCCTATCCCCCTGTGTCCTATTCTCTGTCATATCCCCCTGTGTCCTATTCTCTGTCCTATCCCCCTGTGTCCTATTCTCTGTCCTGTCCCCCTGTTTCCTATTCTCTGTCCTATCCCCCTGTGTCCTATTCTCTGTCCTATCCCCCCTGTGTCCTATTCTCTGTCCCATCCTCCTGTGTCCTATTCTCTGTCCTGTCCCCCTGTGTCCTATTCTCTGTCATATCCCCCTGTGTCCTATTCTCTGTCCTATCCTCCTGTGTCCTATTCTCTGTCCTATCCCCCATGTCCTATTCTCTGTCCTATGCCCCTGTGTCCTATTCTCTGTCCTATCCCCCTGTTTCCTACTCCTAGGTGATGGTCCCTTGATGCCTGGTGATGTCAAACAAGAGATGCATGCACTCAGCGAGGTCATTCACAAGTTCGCCTTTGACATTGTGTTTGCGCCGCTGCAGCAGCAGCTCACCCTGGTGTCAACCATGGAGGTGAGTCACTTGGCGTTCTCTGTGTATCTATCATGTGAGTTGTATTTCCTACAGGTTTACAGGGGAACATGTTTGCATGATGTCTGGGAGAGCCACTTCACTAACTCCCAGAAACTTCCAGCAATATAAAGAACAGAATAACTGTTTATCTGCAAAACACGTTATCTCCAATTTGTGCGTTTTTAGATAAATCTTGTGTTTTGTTGCAGACAGTTATTTCATCAGTAAACCCTGTGGTGTATATCACTAATCACTTTTATCTGCACCATGGTCAACTAGATGACAGCACAAAACTTGTCTTAACTAAATTTACATGATTTTGGTGGACAATCGTTTCAATTGGTTAAAAGTTGCATTCTAACTTAAATTTGCATTTTAAATTAATTTCAGGGAAATTTCCAGGACAAATTTGTAATGTGCTTGGTTGCCTGATAACTTTTGGTAATATTAATGTACATTGGTGGTAGTATGTGTTATTTTAGCATTTGGCGATTTTGACAAATAGACTGACTGTCCTCAAGAAATATCACAACTAAAGCAAGGAAGCTAAATTTACCTGTAGACATACAGTGCAGGCTGTCTGACCAGCTCGTAAGGCCAATTTTACTGTACGGTTGTAAAAATATGGGGTTTTCAAAATCTAGACCAGATTGAGAGATTCCATAGAAAATTCATGAAAAGCCCACTAAAACAGGAGCACAGCAAATTGTATGAAGTAAAATTGTAGCTTATAGTTAATTTACTGTTCATATTATTACATATTTTAGTTCAAATTGTGCAATATATACCTGGTTTATTTTATTTTGCATTATCTAATTTGCATGTACTGATTAAATATAGAAAATATTTTATCCAATAATGTCACTAGATGTGTTATGCATTGTGACTAGACGTTCTACTAAAATGTACTGTAGAGAGAAACTTCTCTCGTACCCTGCAAGTGGTCGTAAGGAAATAAAAATCATTGTCATTGTCACCTAATGCTGTTTCAGGTGTGGGCGTCTGAGAACACAGGGGTTGCTATCACGGCCAACCTGCCAACCTTCAGTCTGTCGCCCCAGGAGTACATCACCAAGGTAACAGACACATCCACAGTCAGTGAAGGAGAATATGGCAGAGAAATAGTCGTTAAATGTTATGTGTGCTGTGTTGTGGGTGCATTGTGTGTGTGTGTGTGTGTGTGTGCTGTGTTGTGGTGCATTGTGTGTGTGTGTGCTGTGTTGTGGTGCATTGTGTGTATGTGTGCTGTGTTGTGGGTGCATTGTGTGTATGTGTACTGTGTTGTGGGTGCATTGTGTGTATGTGTGCTGTGTTGTGGGTGCATTGTGTGTGTGTGTGCTGTGTAGTGGTGCATTGTGTGTGTGTGTGTGTGTGTGTGTGTGTGCTGTGTTGTGGGTGCATTGTGTGTATGTGTGCTGTGTTGTGGGTGCATTGTGTGTATGTGTGCTGTGTTGTGGGTGCATTGTGTGTGTGTGTGTGTGTGTGTGTGTGTGTGTGTGTGCTGTGTTGTGGGTGCATTGTATGTGTGTGTGTGCTGTGTTGTGGGTGCATTGTATGTGTGTGTGCTGTGTTGTGGTTGCATTGTGTGTGTGTGTGCTGTGTTGTGGGTGCATTGTGTGTGTGTGTGCTGTGTTGTGGGTGAATTCTGTGTATGTGTGCTGTGTTGTGGGTGCATTGTGTGTATGTGTGCTGTGTTGTGGGTGCATTGTGTGTGTGTGTGTGTGTGTGTGTGTGTGTGTGTGTGTGTGTGTGTGTGTGTGTGTGTGTGTGTGTGTGTGTGTGTGTGTGTTGTGGGTGCATTGTGTGTGTGTGTGTGCTGTGTTGTGGGTGCATTGTGTGTGTGTGTGTGTGTGTGTGTGTGTGTGTGTGTGTGTGTGTGCTGTGTTGTGGGTGCATTGTGTGTATGTGTGCTGTGTTGTGGGTGCATTGTGTGTATGTGTGCTGTGTTGTGGGTGCCTTGTGTATATGTGTGATGTGTTGTGGGTGCATTGTGTGTATGTGTGCTGTGTTGTGGGTGCATAGTGTGCTTGTGTGCTGTGTTGTGGGTGCATTGTGTGTATGTGTGTTGTGTTGTGGGTGCATTGTGTGTATGTGTGCTGTGTTGTGGGTGCATTGTGTGTATGTGTGCTGTGTTGTGGGTGCATTGTGTGTGTGTGTTCTGTGTTGTGGGTGCATTGTGTGTATGTGTGCTGTGTTGTGGGTGCATTGTGTGTATGTATGCAGTGTTTGTGAATGTGTGTATGTTTGCACTTTGTATGCACTGTGTGTATATATTGTGTGCATTGTGTGTGCTAGTACATGCACGAATGTGACCCACAAACATTTGATTTGTCAAGTGCGCAATCAAATGCATGCATAATTCTTTGAATAATTATTATTGTTAGATTCACTTTCACAAGTTCACAACATGTCATTGGAAAAAGTGCTCTGTAATGAGCAGTATCCTCAGCTGATTATGAAACCGTTGTCTGACCTGTGAATCCACTTTTACAACGTATTGATTGATGGTCAATGGCTGAGCTGTTATTCATACAACATGAAAATACCAACTGGTCTATAGGTTGATGGCATCAGAGATTACCTGTTCAATGAAACAATGCAGTCAAATGACTCCCTTGTGTTGTGTTGTTTCATTCCCTCCCATAGTTCGCAGTAAACTGTCAATTGTCTATTCCTCCTTCCCTTTTCCACGTTTGACTGTAGATTGGAAAGTACTTGATGACCCTGTTGTTTGACCCTGGATTGGCCAGTACTTGATGACCCTGTTGTTTGACCTTAGATTGGTCAGTACTTGATGACCCTGTTGTTTGACCCTGGATTGGCCAGTACTTGATGACCCTGTTGTTTGACCTTAGATTGGTCAGTACTTGATGATCCTGTTGTTTGACCCTGGATTGGCCAGTACTTGATGACCCTGTTGTTTGACTTTAGATTGGTCAGTACTTGATGACCCTGTTGTTTGACCCTGGATTGGCCAGTACTTGATGACACTGTTGTTTGACCCTGGGTTGGCCAGTACTTGATGACCCTGTTGTTTGACCTTAGATTGGCCAGTTCTTGATGACCCTGTTGTTTGACCCTGGATTGGCCAGTACTTGACGACCCTGTTGTTTGACCTTAGATTGGCCAGTTCTTGATGACCCTGTTGTTTGACCCAGGATTGGCCAGTACTTGATGACCGTGTTGTTTGACCTTAGATTGGCCAATACTTGATGACCCTGCCTCAGCAGCTGGATCCCTTCTCCTTGGAAGACAACCCTGCCCTTACAACTGCCCTCCGACACAGTAACCTGCCCTACACGACTATCCAGTGTGAGTACATACAGCATCTCAATGTCTGCAGCCTCAGTGTCTACAACTTGTTAATGTATGTACAACTCAGATCATGGTACACTTCACGCGCAACATATAAACAAGTGCTAAATGACCATTTAGCTGCATCTAAGGCCATTTTCTTCAGTACTGCTGCTGCTAGAAAATATTCAGGAACCTAGATAAAGCAAACTGGATGAAATGGCAAAAGAGAAAAATGCAGGAATGTTTTACAAATTTGTAACATCTGTTTGTGATGACATCTTTTTGTTCTGTGAAATGCATCAAATTGGTATTCTGCGCATCACTTTTGTGTCCAAAATTATTTTTTCTGTTGACATTTAGAAAGCTGTGCAGTTTTGTTTATTCCACATTGTCTCAGTTCACTCAGCTGTGTAAATGATTACGTAACTAGAGACAGCGGTGGAATCATGTGAACAAATAAACAGCGGTGGAATCATGTGAACAAATAGACAGCGGTGGAATCATGTGAACAAATAGACAGCGGTGGAATCATGTGAACAAATAGTGTTGTACAGTCACGACATGGCTGGATGTTTCCCATTGAAGTTGTGAAGGAACCAATCTGAGCAGTCCTAATGATGGGATATATTGCAGCAAAACACCTTCCTCCATCAACATCAACCTGATAGCAGCAAAACACCTTCCTCCATCAACATCAACCTGATAGCAGCAAAACACCTTCCTCCATCAACATCAACCTGATAGCAGCAAAACACCTTCCTCCATCAACATCAACCTGATAGCAGCAAAACACCTTCCTCCATCAACATCAACCTGATAGCAGCAAAACACCTTCCTCCATCAACATCAACCTGATAGCAGCAAAACACCTTCCTCCATCAACATCAACCTGATAGCAGCAAAACACCTTCCTCCATCAACATCAACCTGATAGCAGCAAAACACCTTCCTCCATCAACATCAACCTGATAGCAGCAAAACACCTTCCTCCATCAACATCAACCTGATAGCAGCATAAAACCACTGGTAACTCAGTATGTGTGATTTATTAACACATTTTGTGGATGAGCAACGTAAGAACGTACTTCTTTTTTACCTGCTACACTCTTTGTTTTCATGTGTAATTTTGTTTGAATCATGTAGTATGATCTCTTAGCCTTTGTAAGAGTTTGGTTGGAGATAATAAATGATTAATTATTGAGACACGTGATGACTGCGTTGTTCCAGCCGAGTCGCTTGAGAGTCTAGCAGACGTGTGGCTTGAGTCGGTGGCACGCGGAACGATGCACGTCTACACGGAGGTGATCCTTCAGGTGCCACAGTTGACATCGCACTCGACACAGCAACTCATCACTGACATAGGTGAGTCATTTCACAGTTAATATCACATTTGACACAGCAACTCATCAGTGACATAATTGAGTCATTTCACAGTTGACACCACAAAAAAATGAGAAAACATTTTGGTTTGGCAACTCACCACTGACATAGTCGAGGAGTCATTTTACAAATGACACCGCATTTGACACGCCAGGTGAGTCATTTCATAGTTGACAGCAACCGAGTCGTTCAGTGTTATTAGCGATAAGAACACATTTTGTTTGTGTATCACTAAACATATAAGAACTCTGTGAAACTAGAACTCTTCCTGTTGTTGGTTCTTAGATTACCTGGTGAATGTGCTGGATGACCTTGGCCTTGCATCATCTGACAACATCAAAGACATCATGTCCTTGCTGAAGGTCCCGGTGGCGTCATACCAACAGACTGCTGACTCTGCTCCCCGCAGACTCGCCAGTGCCATTGCTGGCATGCGGTCAATCACCCTCATGGAGTGAGTGTGTGGGGGTAATGGCACTTACTATAGGGTGATTTTAACATTCTCTAACAGGGTTCTGTGTGTGCAACATTGCGGTAGGTGAAAGAGACGGTTGGCTGTATTGGTTTATCATTTTTAACAGGTGTGGGTCGTGAGCAGTGAGGGTGTTGAGCAGGGTGTGGGTCGTGAGAAGTGAGGGTCTTGAGCAGGGTGTGGGTCGTGAGCAGTGAGGGTGTTGAGCAGGGTGTGGGTCGTGAGCAGTGAGGGTCTTGAGCAGGGTGTGGGTCGTGAGCAGTGAGGGTGTTGAGCAGGGTGTGGGTCGTGAGAAGTGAGGGTCTTGAGCAGGGTATGGGTCGTGAGCAGTGAGGATCTTGAGCAGAGTGTGGGTCGTGAGCAGTGAGGGTCTTGAGCAGGGTGTGGGTCGTGAGCAGTGAGGGTGTTGAGCAGGGTGTGGGTCGTGAGCAGTGAGGGTGTTGAGCAGGGTGTGGGTCGTGAGCAGTGAGGGTGTTGAGCAGGGTGTGGGTCGTGAGAAGTGAGGGTCTTGAGCAGGGTGTGGGTCGTGAGCAGTGAGGGTCTTGAGCAGAGTGTGGGTCGTGAGCAGTGAGGGTGTTGAGCAGGGTGTGGGTCGTGAGCAGTGAGGGTGTTGAGCAGAGTGTGGGTCGTGAGCAGTGAGGGTCTTGAGCAGGGTGTGGGTCGTGAGCAGTGAGGGTGTTGAGCAGAGTGTGGGTCGTGAGCAGTGATGGTGTTGAGCAGGGTGTGGGTCGTGAGCAATGAGGGTTTTGAGCAGAGTGTGGGTCGTGAGCAGTGGGGGTGTTGAGCAGAGTGTGGGTCGTGAGCAGTGAGGGTCTTGAGCAGGGTGTGGGTCGTGAGAAGTGAGGGTGTTGAGCAGGGTGTGGGTCGTGAGCAGTGAGGGTGTTGAGCAGGGTGTTCACTGCCATAACTGTTTTCTTATATGTAAGAAATAAATGTTTGAAGAACTATTTTGGCAGCGTAAAAGAAAACAAATATCTTCAATTTAATATGTGCATGTTTGTATATAGTTTGGATGATGTTTAATAAAAGGGATATAAAGTTCATGTTTTTGTTATACCAGATGCTACAGATGGTTGGTCTTCAGAGAAATAGAAAACAAGCACGTTTACTGTTAGCTGGGATTACGCAAGCCGATATCATTGCTGCAACAATGGCTTTGTTCAAGCTGTGTTTTATGTCACACGTGATGTCACTTCAAAATAGGATAATTCTATTTCATGCGACATCACCATGATGCGTCACAATGATGCTGTATTCACGAATGATCTGATCTGGTCACATGTGATGGTATAGGCTCGTCGATATCTCCTCGTGTAAACCCCGCTTAAGTAAATAATCTTCTAGATATTATTGCAATTGTGTTTTGAAATTCTTAATTAGCTCCATTTCTGATACAAGTAAAGTATGGATCTTGTGTTATTAGTCAGTGCAGACAATAATGAGTAAAACTTGATTACCCATTCTTGTGGTCTAAGATTCACAGAAGAAATGGTGTATAACAGACCAATTCTAGCTATGCCTCATGTGAAAGCTACAGTGGCTACACAACATGGCAGCCAGGATCACTATATTCACACCTCATTCAAACTTATACATTTACTTAGCAAACACAATTTTTATTAATAATTAATCACCTAAAATCTGTTGAGCTTTTACACAAAATGTACCTTTAAAAAGTTATTTATTTTATTTGCATATAAAATTATCAGGTGATTGTGCATACAGCCTCCACAGTTGGGAGAGAAGATACTGAGGCTGACATAGCAACATCTTCCGACAGATGGCATCATAGAAGATGTGTTTAGTGGTCTGTAGGAGTTGCTTGGCATTTGGCCGGTGTCCAGGCAGAGGCTGTAGACACCAGTCCACAATACCTCGCATCTGTGGCAGATTACATCTCTTGCTGATGGTGGCCAGTAGCCAACCGAGGCTGAAGACATCGCTCGCCTCGTAACACCGCCCAGTGTAGACGATCTCTGGCGCAGTGATGAAGAAACACGCAAGGAAATGTTCACGTTCTTCGTCTGTTTGTAGGCCAAAGTCAACACAAAGGTCAGTGCGATAGCGCGCCAAGCCAAAGTCGATAAAAAAGATGTGATTTTTGACACCACAGAACCTGATGAGGATGTTGTCTCCCTTCAGGTCGTTGATAATGACACCCATCCGGTGGATGGAGTTCATTGCTATTACTATGCGACAACACAATGCTGTCCAGTCGACCGAATCAAATGGTGAGATACACTCATGGAAATACTGGCCAAGTTTGTTGATGGTTACGAGTAGGTTTATGTCATATCCCTCCAGTGTTCTTGCATTGCCCACATACTCCTGCAGTAGGCAGTACCTCATGTAGCGGTCATCTCGTTCAACTATTCCAATACCCCAGAAGTTCGGCACAACAGTGGTGACCTCTAGGTGTTGATTGATGCTAGCCTCGAGGACCAAGTCGAAGAGCGTTGTCGTCTCGCTGGACAGTAGCTTGATGGTCACTAACTGACCAGTAGGGTTGTGTCTGGCGAGGTAGACGCTTCCATACTGACCAGCTCCAGCCATCATGGGCACTCCATTGTCGTTTGTCCTCGTGTGCATGTACTCCACTCCCTGCCCTGAAGCAAATCGTGGGAGACATGGAATCGCTGCAATGATGTCGGGATCCCGTTGCAGCTGCCTCCGGAAGTATTCCCGTTCCTTCCTCGGGTCAATAACCTTCAGTCGCGGAGGTGGCGCCTCTTGTGGTTGCACCCATAAATTGAGGTCAATATTTGATCTGGCCCTGCGCAGCTCGCAACGACTTTCGTAGGGAAGAAGAACCTGGTCCTCGAAGTTGCCACTTCTGTTATTCCCAAAGCTGCACATGCTCAATCCACTCATTTTGGTTGCACCTGCCAGGAAGAACCGGGTACTCCTACGTAGGCTGAAGTAACATTTACTGTCACTGTTGGATGTGATGCTGCCATGAAGCCACATTGTGTCATCATCTTTCAACACCAGTGGTGACATGGAATCTGCCTGGATATGCATACCGCTGCACTGGGGAGGAAGTATGTCAAAATTAACCTCAGTAGATCCCCCACCTTCAGGTAGGGCCATCTGCAGGATGTCCCAGCAGTTCCTAACTGCTGAAAGCCATTAGTTCCAAACCATTCCTTCCAAGTCTTTGTGAACTGATACTGGCAGACCATGAGAGCCACCGAAATGACTCCCATTGTCTGGTACCTAGCAACCAATACCATGACAACCACTGATGTCCTAACATGCTCTTTACTTCTCATTCACAAAGCCAATCAATATTAAAAAAACTGATAATGACAACATGTATTCTGCTAAATTATTTAAGGAGAAGCTTGTAGAAAGGATATGGTTGTAACATTAACATTATCAACATCAAACAAACATCAGCTATATTTTTACCACCACAAAGCACAATTATTTAATATGATCATACACCAACTTCATGCAGTAAAAATGCACACTTTCCAAGTACATATGGTAATTGATGCATTGATACAAGAATACTCTTAACAAGTTCATGATTGTAAGAACATCATTGATATCTTTGAATGGATAGATGATCCGGTTTCTTGGTTATTAATATTAAGCATAATTACCTCTCAGAAAGAACACAAAGTTTCTTGAGAGGTAATTACGCTTAATATCATTGATATCATTTAGTCTGTTTAAAAAGTCAGACTTCCTCACCAACAATCATTTAGTTTCTCCTGTCAAGAACAGACTACTGTTGTCAGCTCTTTGTGCACATTCTGTTTAAAATATATGTTTCACAGTAATGCCCCTGTCTGTCGCCACACCGAGTAATGTACCTAATAATTCAATTTATCTGGGATACAACATCAAAAACAAATTTTTAAATTACATCCTAAAATAATCTGCATAGTATTAACATTGTAAAATAACACTCATTAAGTTAGCCTAAAGTTAACACAACAAACAATACACTAATTACGTGCCCTTTCCATCATGAGCATGGCTACATACTGCTGTGATGTGCTTAACAGTTGAGCAGCAGAATAAACTAAATAGAGAATAAACTGCTGTCACATACCAGCATGGCTACATACTGCTGTCACATACCAGCATGGCTACATACTGCTGTCACCAGCATGGCTACATACTGCTGTCACATACCAGCATGGCTACATACTGCTGTCACACACCAATATGGGTACATACTGCTGTCACACACCAGCATGGCTACATACTGCTGTCACTTACCAGCATGGCTACATACTGCTGTCACTTACCAGCATGGCTACATACTGCTGTCACTTACCAGCATGGCTACATACTGCTGTCGCACACCAGCATGGCTACATACTGCTGTCACACACCAGCATGGCTACATACTGCTGTCACACACCAGCATGGGTACATACTGCTGTCACACACCAGCATGGCTACATACTGCTGTCACACACCAGCATGGCTACATACTGCTGTCACACACCAGCATGGGTACATACTGCTGTCACACACCAGCATGGCTACATACTGCTGTCACATACCAGCATGGCTACATACTGCTGTCACACACCAGCATGGCTACATACTGCTGTCACACACCAGCATGGCTACATACTGCTGTCACACACCAGCATGGCTACATACTGCTGTCACACACCAGCATGGCTACATACTGCTGTCACACACCAGCATGGCTACATACTGCTGTCACACACCAGCATGGCTACATACTGCTGTCACACACCAGCATGGCTACATACTGCTGTCGCACACCAGCATGGCTACATACTGCTGTCACACACCAGCATGGCTACATACTGCTGTCGCACACCAGCATGGCTACATACTGCTGTCACACACCAGCATGGCTACATACTGCTGTCGCACACCAGCATGGCTACATACTGCTGTCACACACCAGCATGGCTACATACTGCTGTCACACACCAGCATGGCTACATACTGCTGTCACACACCAGCATGGCTACATACTGCTGTCACACACCAGCATGGCTACATACTGCTGTCACACACCAGCATGGGTACATACTGCTGTCACACACCAGCATGGGTACATACTGCTGTCACATACCAGCATGGCTACATACTGCTGTCACACACCAGCATGGCTACATACTGCTGTCACATACCAGCATGGCTACATACTGCTGTCACTTACCAGCATGGGTACATACTGCTGTCACACACCAGCATGGGTACATACTGCTGTCACACACCAGCATGGGTACATACTGCTGTCACACACCAGCATGGCTACATACTGCTGTCACATACCAGCATGGCTACATACTGCTGTCACATACCAGCATGGCTACATACTGCTGTCACACACCAGCATGGGTACATACTGCTGTCACACACCAGCATGGCTACATACTGCTGTCACACACCAGCATGGCTACATACTGCTGTCACACACCAGCATGGCTACATACTGCTGTCACACACCAGCATGGCTACATACTGCTGTCACACACCGGCATGGCTACATACTGCTGTCGCACACCAGCATGGCTACATACTGCTGTCACACACCAGCATGGCTACATACTGCTGTCGCACACCAGCATGGCTACATACTGCTGTCACACACCAGCATGGCTACATACTGCTGTCGCACACCAGCATGGCTACATACTGCTGTCACACACCAGCATGGCTACATACTGCTGTCACACACCAGCATGGCTACATACTGCTGTCACACACCAGCATGGCTACATACTGCTGTCACACACCAGCATGGCTACATACTGCTGTCACACACCAGCATGGGTACATACTGCTGTCACACACCAGCATGGGTACATACTGCTGTCACATACCAGCATGGCTACATACTGCTGTCACACACCAGCATGGCTACATACTGCTGTCACATACCAGCATGGCTACATACTGCTGTCACTTACCAGCATGGGTACATACTGCTGTCACACACCAGCATGGGTACATACTGCTGTCACACACCAGCATGGGTACATACTGCTGTCACACACCAGCATGGCTACATACTGCTGTCACATACCAGCATGGCTACATACTGCTGTCACATACCAGCATGGCTACATACTGCTGTCACACACCAGCATGGGTACATACTGCTGTCACACACCAGCATGGCTACATACTGCTGTCACACACCAGCATGGGTACATACTGCTGTCACACACCAGCATGGGTACATACTGCTGTCACACACCAGCATGGCTACATACTGCTGTCACATACCAGCATGGCTACATACTGCTGTCACACACCAGCATGGCTACATACTGCTGTCACACACCAGCATGGCTACATACTGCTGTCACACACCAGCATGGCTACATACTGCTGTCACATACCAGCATGGCTACATACTGCTGTCACATACCAGCATGGCTACATACTGCTGTCACACACCAGCATGGGTACATACTGCTGTCACATACCAGCATGGCTACATACTGCTGTCACACACCAGCATGGGTACATACTGCTGTCACATACCAGCATGGATACATACTGCTGTCACATACCAGCATGGCTACATACTGCTGTCACATACCAGCATGGCTACATACTGCTGTCACACACCAGCATGGCTACATACTGCTGTCACATACCAGCATGGCTACATACTGCTGTCACACACCAGCATGGGTACATACTGCTGTCACACACCAGCATGGCTACATACTGCTGTCACACACCAGCATGGCTACATACTGCTGTCACACACCAGCATGGATACATACTGCTGTCACATACCAGCATGGCTACATACTGCTGTCACACACCAGCATGGGTACATACTGCTGTCACACACCAGCATGGCTACATACTGCTGTCACATACCAGCATGGCTACATACTGCTGTCACACACCAGCATGGCTACACATTTCAGTCATGAATAAAGCGACATCATCTGCATGTAATGCTGGGTACACAGAGTGCCTATACTTGCTACAATATGGCTGTTTCACTGAATGATCTGTAAAACATCATCTACTATATTGATTCAGTGGACTTAATAGAATCACTTTGGGCCAGAGAAATTTGATTCTATTCACTTAATTAAGCGGTTGATTCCCAGAATCCCCATGTTTTTGTAGAGGCAATCTCAACATACTGGAAAAGACAATTATTCCGTGATTCACTAAACGGCATGCTTCGTTAATTTGGCCAAAACCATCGGAAAGCAAAGTGTGTGGATAAACGAAACCTGGCTGTGTCAGCACACAGTGTCACCTCACTATAAAGGTCACCCTTGGACTGGGCCAAAGCGACCTGAATAGTGAGGTGACTGTATTAGTGGATCTAAACGTTCTATACTTTATTGTTATGGAAATAATGTTGGACAGTCCCAAGGTGACCATAATGACAAGGTGGCTGTATTAGTGAGGTGACCATAATGACAAGGTGGCTGTATTAGTGAGGTGACCATAAAGCGAGGTTGGACTGTATTTGTAACAAGTAGCAGGGAATTAAAGTAGCTGTCATTTAGCATTGGCCATTGTTTTTGAGTGGCCACAACAATACAGTGGCCATTGTTTTTGAGTGGCCACAACAATACATTGGCCATTGTTTTTGAGTGGCCACAACAATACATTGGCCATTGTTTTTGAGTGGCCACAACAATACAGTGGCCATTGTTTTTGAGTGGCCACAACAATACAGTGGCCATTGTTTTTGAGGGGCCACAACAATACATTGGCCATTGTTTTTGAGTGGCCACAACAATACATTGGCCATTGTTTTTGAGTGGCCACAACAATACATTGGCCATTGTTTTTGAGTGGCCACAACAATACATTGGCCATTGTTTTTGAGTGGCCACAACAATACATTGGCCATTGTTTTTGAGTGGCCACAACAATACATTGGCCATTGTTTTTGAGTGGCCACAACAATACAGTGGCCATTGTTTTTGAGTGGCCACAACAATACATTGGCCATTGTTTTTGAGTGGCCACAACAATACATTGGCCATTGTTTTTGAGTGGCCACAACAATACATTGGCCATTGTTTTTGAGTGGCCACAACAATACATTGGCCATTGTTTTTGAGTGGCCACAACAATACATTGGCCATTGTTTTTGAGTGGCCACAACAATACAGTGGCCATTGTTTTTGAGTGGCCACAACAATACATTTTAAAAACAGAAACAGAGAAAACACTATCATTTTGAAGCAGAAATTGTCCTAACAAACACCTAAAATAAACCAAAGTTACTTAATTTAAACGCTTGCTGTGCAGAGGATCAAATAGTTACTGTCATCAAGCTTCATATAAATACTGATTGGATGAAACGTAACAACTCCTACAAACAAAAGTTCCACATCCCCCATGTCACAGGGTATATCGTCAAAACTAACACACAACATATGGCACTAACTGAATCATTGGTTCCAGCTGGGCATTGTTCATCAACGGTCCACAAATTGTTGTAGTCACGGTTCTTGCTTAGTGTGTCACTGTTTCTGCATGACCTCTAAGAATCGAGGGCCTTCTCTGCATAGAAGAACCCCCAGCGTTGGTCACCCTGTCCACAACGCACCAACTTGTCTTTCCATCCGTTTACAATGGCGTCGTAGTCAGTCTGTGAAAACTCCTAAAAAATCAAAATCTGCAATTAAACTTTTCTGCATTTTAGTTAGAGTAACACTGGAGAACCAGCACTCATCGCATTATAAGAGTGTGACTGTTAACTGCACAATATTCCAATTTGTCATGACATTGATGAAACTAAATTATTTATAAATTGTCCTGTTTAGCTTAAATAATTTTTCATGTGCCTAAAATAAACAATACCACTTTTATATTATTTATATACCAGAGAAGATTCTTCCCTTAGCAGATAAATGAGACATGACTGTACCACTGAGTTTACCTTGATAAACTCATCCTTGATGGCTTGAGTCCTGTTGAGCTCCTTCTGGAGTACGGCCATGAACTGGTCAGTGCGGTCCTCTGCGAGAACATTCACAAAGCCCGCATCTTCCAGCACCTGCGTAAGCACACAGAAATGTTGTTTAAAGGTAAGGGGCTTGTAAAAAAAATATAATAATAAATAAATGGATGAGTCAGGGGTCCACTTGGATTATCACAAACAACATTGGAAAGGTGTATATTTTAGAGTTTTCCATTGTTGAAAATTTGCAATAACCATCTCCATCTGTTGATTTGATAGTGCATATGCAGTGCCTCCAATTTTTCACAAATATTTTGGATGTAGAGGTGGGTGGGTGAGGTCAATCCTATCCAATTTATTTTATATATTTACAAAGGCTCTAAGGGTACAGTTCTCATTTTCTGAAAATTTCACGACTTCATGTAAAAAATTCACAATGTTTCCAAACTAATGCACTCCCTGAGCCCTCTGACAAATAATCTGATCAGTTTCCGGATATAGTCTTGTTTAGACATTACTGTCAAATTAGGTTTAAATCAGCTTACAAATGAAAACAAGTGTTGCAATGATAAACAACTTGAACACATTGCAAAGGAAAAGAAGTTAAACATACAATGAAATAACGGCAGTAGCAATATGTTGTTCCTAAAGGATGATCTCAATACATTGATGTATGGCACTCATAGAGTTATATCATTAATCATTCCCTTCTTTCTACCACAGATCATAAGGGTGCTGACTTTGAGTGCATGCAGGCAATGTGGGATCATGATTGTTGAATGTGTGGTATGTGATGGTTAGTGCATGAAGGATGAGGTTGAATATGTGTGGTATGTGATGGGTAGTGCATGAAGGATGAGGTTGAATATGTGTGGTATGTGATGGGTAGTGCATGAAGGATGAGGTTGAATATGTGTGGTATGTGATGGTTGGTGCATGAAGGATGAGGTTGAATATGTGTGGTATGTGATGGTTGGTGCATGAAGGATGAGGTTGAATATGTGTGGTATGTGATGGTTGGTGCATGAAGGATGAGGTTGAATATGTGTGGTATGTGATGGTTGGTGCATGAAGGATAAGGTTGAATATGTGTGGTATGTGATGGGTAGTGCATGAAGGATAAGGTTGAATATGTGTGGTATGTGATGGTTGGTGCATGAAGGATGAGGTTGAATATGTGTGGTATGTGATGGGTAGTGCATGAAGGATGAGGTTGAATATGTGTGGTATGTGATGGTTAGTGCAGGAAGGATGAGATTGAATATGTGTGGTATGTGATGGTTGGTGCAGGAAGGATGAGGTTGAATATGTGTGGTATGTGATGGGTAGTGCATGAAGGATGAGATTGAATATGTGTGGTATGTGATGGTTGTTGCAGGAAGGATGAGGTTGAATATGTGTGGTATGTGATGGGTAGTGCAGGAAGGATGAGGTTGAATATGTGTGGTATGTGATGGTTGGTGCAGGAAGGATGAGGTTGAATATGTGTGGTATGTGATGGGTAGTGCATGAAGGATGAGGTTGAATATGTGTGGTATGTGATGGTTAGTGCAGGAAGGATGAGGTTGAATATGTGTGGTATGTGATGGGTAGTGCAGGAAGGATGAGGTTGAATATGTGTGGTATGTGATGGGTAGTGCATGAAGGATGAGGTTGAATATGTGTGGTATGTGATGGTTAGTGCAGGAAGGATGAGGTTGAATATGTGTGGTATGTGATGGTTAGTGCAGGAAGGATGAGGTTGAATATGTGTGGTATGTGATGGGTAGTGCAGGAAGGATGAGGTTGAATATGTGTGGTATGTGATGGGTAGTGCATGAAGGATGAGGTTGAATATGTGTGGTATGTGATGGTTAGTGCAGGAAGGATGAGGTTGAATATGTGTGGTATGTGATGGGTAGTGCATGAAGGATGAGGTTGAATATGTGTGGTATGTGATGGTTAGTGCAGGAAGGATGAGGTTGAATATGTATGTTATGTGATGGTTAGTGCAGGAAGGATGTGGACAGTTTCATGAGTATCCACAGGTCAATTTACTTCAAACTTTTATGAAGCAGGGGGAGGAAGGCGTGAGGTTAAAATGATATAATTGTCATGTAGTGTCATACACTGTTGGTTTGAGATCGCTCCCAAGACAACACGCAGAGCAACTGTAATGTATTAACTAAGTACCTTGCCATACTGTGCGGGAGAAAGCAGATAGTAGCCACGCTGGGTGACATACTTCGAGAATGCGTCGGAATGAGCCCCTTCCTTACAGCAATAGTCCGTAATGAGCACTCGGCCACCAGGTCGCAGCCATTTCTGAAAGATAGGAATGTTTATTAAAATATATTATTAATATAATACCATGTACTGTTAAAACAGCTGATCCCCTTTCAAAACTAATGATTACATATAAGGATAGTGTAAGCTCCGCATTCCCTGGTCATTACATGGACCTCCAAGTCCCCAGTCATTACATGGACCTCTATGTCCCCAGTCATTACATGGACCTCCACATCCCCAGTCATTACATGGACCTCCATGTCCCCAGTCATTACATGGACCTCTACATCCCCAGTCATTACATAGACCTCCATGTCCCCAGTCATTACATGGACCTCCATGTCCCCAGTCATTACATGGACCTCCACATCCCCAGTCATTACATGAACCTCCATGTCCCCAGTCATTACATGGACCTCTATGTCCCCAGTCATTACATGAACCTCCACGTCCCCAACCATTACATGGACTTCCATGTCCCCAGCCATTACATGGACCTACAGGTCCCTAGTTGTTACAAGGACCTCCACGCCCCCAGTCATTACACGGACCTCCATGTCCCCAGTCATTACATGGACCTCCATGTCCCCAGTCATTACATGGACACCCCCATGAAAATATACAGAAAGGCCTATGAAGCAGCAAGTCAGTGCATACACAGAAAAGGTCCACAATATTTGTTATCCAAATTCACCTTTGTGCACTTCGGTTGTAAATTGAAAGCCATTTGACATCTCAGTAACATCAAGTTCTGTACATAAATGACACTACTGTGACGCAGACCAAGAATATTGTGTTACGAACATTGAATCTGGCGAACAGTGCGTTCTTGTCCTTGATGTGTAGGATGGTGTCTCGGCTGTACACAACGTCATATGAGGCGGCGGGTAGTTCACGCTTGGTCGCATCAGACACTTCAAACTGCACCTGTCAACAAATCAGTCCTGGTGGATATAAATCAGTTCATAGATATAGATCATCTTACCTAGCAGTTACACAATCTGTAGATAATTTGTTCCATTCATTCGTTGTACTCTGTGAGAACGAGTACTTCCTGATATCCAATCTACACTAATCCTTTACTAATGTTACCTGATGTCCTCTAGTTCTACTATCTTTCTCAAGTGAGAAAAAAATACTTCTATCAATATTTTCATACCCTTTCAATATCTTAAAAACTTCAATTTGATCTCCTCTCAACCTCCTTGTCTCTAATGTTTTTAAACCACATTCTTTTAGACATTCTTCATAACTAAGGTCTCACAGTACTGGAATCATTTTAGTTGATATCCTCTGTATTAATTCAAGCGTATCTGTATCCTTCTTATGATATGGTCTCCAAGCTTGTATAAGTATTCTAAATTAGGGCTAACTATGGCTTCATACAGTGGTATAATTAGCTTTTTTCCTTTTATGCTATATTTCTCCTAATCAACCCAATAATTTGATTATCTTATGAAGCTGCAATACGACACTGCTGTGAAACTTTCATATCAGCACTTATTTTTATGCCTAAGTCCTTTTCTTTTATGGTAGTACCTAGAACTGTATCTCCCATTTTATAGTTTACATCCAAGTTCTTGCGTCCTGTGCCAGCATTTACATTTCCCAAAATTTAATAACATCTGCCATTTTTCAGACCATTTAACTAATTTGTCTAGATCGTTTTGTAAATGTTGTTTATCAATATCATTGTTAACCTTTCTAAAGACTTTTGTGTCATCTGCAAATTTCAGTACACTGCTTGTTATATTATCGTCCAAGTCATTGATATATATGAAGAATAATAAAGGTCCTAATACTGATCCTTGTGGTACCCCACTCAAAACTGATTCCAAGTTTGAAACCTCCCCATCTACTACAATACGCTGTCTTCTGTCAGTCAGCCATTGTTCTATCCAGTTGATTATGCCATCCCAATACCATCGGCTTTTAATTTAAGTAGTAATCTTTGATGTGGCACTTTGTTGAAAGCTTTCTGAAAATTTAAGTAGATAATATCTACTGGCGATCCCTCGTCTATCCACTTAGGGATTTCTTTCAAAAAACATAACACATTTGTTAAGCATGACCTCGCTTTAAGGAATTCATGTTGAGATGGATTTAATAATTTATGCCTAACAAGGAAGTCCACCATATGGTCTTTAATTAACCTTTCTAATAATTGATAAATAACTGATGTTAAACTCACTGGTCTGTAATTCTGACTTATTTCTCAAAACATAAAAAAAAATAATGGTATGATGTTTGCTTCTTTCAATTCAAAAGGAACCCCTCCCTCTTTTAATTAGTGACAAGTTGAACACTCTTGCAAGTGGTATACTAATTTGTTCTACTGTTTCCAAGTATTTATAAGTACACAGGAAATAAAGACTCATCACAAGAGTTGATAGTGTACACAGTGCTACACACCAGCAGTCATTAATCACAATCACCTAAAGTTTTGAAAAACATTAAAAACATACTTTTAACTTACATTTTCTTACTGTTGTGACAAATAGCACTTATTGTATGTCAATCGTGTTCTAATAACATGTTCAATCACTGGGTGGTACCATGTAACTGTCGTTGCTGTAGTTTCCTGGGAAACATGGGTGGCTCAATAAACCCAGTGGCTCAAGGAACACTGCACAAATTAAATGGAGTTGTTTTAAGATAGATATGTAGACATACAACCACTGCACACAACTTACCCTCTTGTCTCCAATGCCACGATGTCTCTCCAAGGCAATCTCTATCATGTTGCATGACAGATCCAGGCCATATACAGACACGTTGTATGTCTACAAATTATACACACATCAAACTAAATATTCAGTAAATGACGAAACACAAGTTTTTGTCTGCCATTATAAATGTAATTTATTATGTGCACATAACAATGTGCACATAATTAAATATACAAACATAAAAAACATATACACTGCATACACAAATATGTACTGATGCATGATGAATGCAATATGCTAATGCTATGTGAAACCACTGAAACGACAGATGCAAGAGCAACCAGCCGTCTGCTGTAGCCTTTACTGATATCATGAAAGATATTTCGCCATGTTAATCACAGATGTAGTTTTCTGAACTGTGAAGCAAGTTCTGTTCATATAAGTTCACATGCGCGCATACACATGTACGCACACATGCATGCACACGCATGCATGCACGCAAACACACACACACGCATACATATTGGCCTTTTGTACCTGAAGAGAGAATATTTTTTATTTCTTATTATTTCAGTAAAGGTGTGTGATAAAAACAGGTGTTTCCACAGAGATACTCCATCAGCACCGCCTAATCTAACCCACTGAGACACTGACCAAGACAGACGTGGCTTTTATAAATAGGTCTACATGTTCGAGCAAGTACTGACCTTAGCCATGTAGAAAGCACTGCCACCAATGCCACATCCAATGTCCAGCACCTTCTCTCTTTCCTTCAAGTTCAATAACTTCACGAGTTCCTACAACATTCTCAAAGCATCACAGTTCCGTTCATCACATGTAAAAACCTGAAAGAAGCTGATGTGCACAAACTAAGCAGCTTAGGGACAATCTCAAAAGGTTGGTGTATGATACTACAATCCTGATTAGTGCACATTTGCAATACTGGTAACAGTAATCTGCAAGATCTTGTAACACTTCAGCACAACTGACTCTGCACATGCAAGTAAAATATTTGTTACACATGTTCAAAGGAGCTCGCCATGTAAACTGGGATATATTGACTGGATCTCGCGACACTTCAGTACAGCTGACCCTGCACATGCAGGTAAAATATTTGCTAAATAGGCTAAAAAGGAACTCGCCATGGAAATTATATTGATTTGATCTCACAAGACTTTGGCATTGATTGCTCACTGCATGCAATTAATAGATCATTAGTTCATACATGTCTAAAGAATGACTCACAAATACTTTGAACTGAGGATCTATTATTTGCATGCTATTTCACAAATGCTGGCCGTATCTTGTAATGCAAAAAAACCTTGTTCAAAATTTGCAAAAACTCTAAGCAATGTCAAATTTCAGAACATCTCTATAAGTTACTTAGACTTGAGGTCAGACTTTGTTACTTACAGAACCTTAAGAGTTGGCACGGATATCTGACCACGAGTCTAAGCTGCCTGAACTAAAGATCACAATGTGACTACTTAATGAGCAAGACCTCCTCACCTCTGTAGTCTCCTTGCCTCCCGTGCTCACGTAGTTCTGCCCAAAGATACGCTCGTAACGCAGGATGCTATTGTGGCTGTACTGCTGACTGTCCAGAAACTCCTGAAAGGTTGTGAAGTTGTTGTCTATGGTTTCCTTCTTCTCGCGCAGCACTTTGTGCACCAACCAACATATCTGATTACTGTTGTTCTTTCTCTGCAATTTACATAAACAGAAGCAGAGTTTTAGGGTTGCATTACTTTAATGACCATTGTGTTCATGTTAGTACAGTTCTGCGTTAATTATGATTAATAATAATTATGATTAATAATAATTCATGTTAACTAGATCAGGGGTTCCCAAGCTTTCTCAGCTCAAGGTCCCTCTTAAATCTCAGCGTGTTGCCTGGGGCCCCATCTCTGTGTTGCACCCTGTAATATGTAATTTTAAAATAATTTTGCATGTTTGCCGAGGAACCCCTGGAATTAATGGGCAGCCCCAGAGTTCTCCAGCCCCCAGGGGTCCCCAGCCCCCAGGGGTCAACAGCCCCCAGTTTGGAAACCCCTGAACCAGGCAACAATTCATATTAACATTTGTAGATTACAGCGCCAACTGACCACGTGTGAGGATGACAACTATTGTTAACTGCAGTACACCTTAATAACAACTCATGTTGACCACAACATTCCAGGGTAACAACCCGTTACGTACAATATATCTTAATAACATATGACATATATGAATAAAAATCCCTGTTAATTACAACATATCTTATTAACAACACCTGCTAACTCGGATGAATCTCAATAACAACTCAGGATTCACAATAACATATCTTAATAATACCATACACTGTTAACTACGACATACCTTAATAACAACTCAGTCTCATAATAATTATCACATATCTTAATAACAAAAATCATGTTAGCTTTAGCATATCTTAATAATAACTCACTATAGCTACGCAACAGATAGTAATTCACATTGACTGAACATAAGTATGGCATCGATCCAATCAATGTTGAATATTATCTAAACTGCAAAACAAAGCACATTTCGTCATGCATTTCCAACAGTACATATCATAAAAATCTGTTTGAGTAACACAACATGGTTGACATTTTCATATAATCGTATCTAAAAGTGTCATTTACTTATAACATTGTCCACAGGATGGGTGTGTGGCCCAAACGCTCGGTTCAAGAAGCCCAGGATGCAATTGGTTCCCTTCGAGCTAGTGACACCTCGCTGTGAAAAAATACCATTCGTAAAGAATCTTCGGCAATTATCAAGATATTGATAGAAATATTGTCTTCAAACTTAAAGTCGGTAGTAGAACTAGAGGGCACAAAGTAGCATTAGTAAAGGAACTGTATAGACTGGATAACAGAAAGTACTCATTCTTCCAGAAGACAATAAATAAATGGAACAAATTAACTACTGATTGCGTTAATAATGCAAGCAGTGTGAATATGTAAAAATTAAATTTACAGATATCTGGTAACAACGGGTTACACATAAATGAAAAATTGTTGGACTCTCGATAAGCCAATAGCTTCCTTGTCCACTTGTTATCTGGAACTTATCGCTTTGGGTGGCAATCTTGTTAAATTTTGTTAAGGGAGGTCATCATATTCAGCAACTGGCTGTAAGAATTACAAGACCAAGAGTACAAAGTATTCTGTTGTTGCTGCCCCATAGATAGACCAGACCATTTGGAACAATTCAATGTCTGTGATGTGTGCTGAAAAAGCAGCAGCATTTTGACAAATGGTGCTTCATGAATAAGAAAATATTTTCCTTGAATGGATAGATGATCCGGTTTCTTGGTTATTAATATTAAGCATAATTACAGAACAAACACTAAATTTCTTGAGAGGTAATTATGCTTAATAAGAAAATATTTATTTTCCCAAAGACATCACAACAATATAAATAACAGATAAATCATATTAACATCATACCAAAGACAGTCGAATCACTGAACAAACTGTTAACAATACATCAAGCAGCATAAAATTAAATGTCCATGTCAACTATGGGACGGGACATTACTACTAAGAGCAAATTTGGTCTCTGTCATTGGAGCCCTAATTCTTACTTTATAAGTTTGTTTTAAATCTTATCACAAGTGAGACAAATGCTTTCCCTGGTAATATTATTGCATCATTACAGAACATCAATTGTAAATGAATTCTAATAAATGTTCTAATGATTACTACTCATGTATAAATTACAATATTATTTAAACAAATGTGACAATTTCGAATTTCATATGATTGTATATAATATATTTGCATGTCACAAATCCACACTGTTGGGGCAGATCTTGTTTTTCAGTGTTGTTTGGGTGAAGTGTGTGCATAGCAAGTGCTGTTGAAACATATAATTGCAAATTTGTGAAAAGTGTGCATTTTCATACAAAACTGAACATATCCATGCCTAGTGAGCAATTGCATAATTGCAACTTTTGAAACCTAATACAACACCATTTGTGACAAAAATGGCAGCTCCCATGAGTTTGTCTTAGCAATAATATTTAACTTATATTTTCTTTAAGAAATATATTAACATGGCATGTTTAACGAGACACACTATACTGTGCTAAGTTACCAAAGTTAGATAACTATCAAATATCTCTTCAACATCAAGTTCAATCTGTCTTATCTGCACTATTCAGCTTAACATGATTGTTGTAAGTTGTCAAACAAGATATTTTCTTTGAAGGAATTACAAATACAATAAATCCGGGTGTCTATAAAGGTAGCAGCTTCACAACTTTATGTGCAACAAGATGCTACTGCAATTCTTCAAAATAAATAAGAATACTGTATCATCATCATACCTCCGCATATGTTTGAACAGATTTGGAGAAGATCAAGTCAAATCCAAAGTCGAGACCCCCTGCAGTGGTAGACACGGAACGAAGCAGGGAACAGTAGTATCCAGGACGGCGGTAGTACGAAGGATTAGTGTCAGTTCTCTTGATGTTTCCTACAACATCATTTAAAAGTATTCATGTTGTACCTAATAAATATTGTCACTAAACCAACAATATTATTTCAACAAATGTGACAATTTAGAATTTCATATGATTGTATATAACATATTTTGGCGTGTGCCACAAATTCACCCTGTTGGGGCGGATCTTGTTTTCATTATTGTTTGGGTGAAGTGTGTGCGTAGCATGTGCTGTTGAAACATCTAATTGCAAATTTATTTCTCCAGAATATTATTCCCCTGTATATGTTACAGTGGTAAAAAATGATTTCCGCAACAAACATGATTATACACTGTACAACCTAAATAACTCACTTAACTAATACTATTTCTGTGGTAAACATTAAAACATTCACAAACACACACTAGTGAACACTCAGTGGATGGTTGAAACGTTGTCCCTTAACACCGGTGGTCTCTTAACACAGATGGTCTCTTAACACAGGTGGTCTCTTAACACAGGTGGTCTCTTAACACAGGTGGTCTTTTAACACAGGTGGTCTCTTAATGCAGTTGGTTTGACTGTACATCTGAGCACATAAGACATTATCATGATACCTGACTGGTGAAAACATGACTCCCTGAAGAACAGGTGTCCTCCTTCTCGTAACCATGACAACATCTTCTTGACAACTTTGCTCAGCTCTTCGTCATCCATATACATGAAGAGCCAGTTGGAGAAGACAACATCGGCACTGTAAATGGAATCATAATAAGTTAATTAGATACAACTTAATGTACTGCTTATTAAAATGAAACAAAAGTCATGGTTTTGGGCCTATGCACCTACAAGAGTTACTAGAACATAACCATTTGCATCTACAATTAAGAATACCAAGCCAGTGGTTTAGTAGGAAAACCTTGTTGAACACACATCATCTTAATATCATGGGCCGTGCCATACTGTTAGATAAATAGATAAAATTTCCTTGCCAGATGAAAATATGTTTGTATACACACCTATTCCTATATTTGCCAATATGATATGACTATGCTGTTTGCATCCGAACTCAAATTATGTAACATATTTTGGCCTTTGTTTACTGAACTAGTCCTCTTTCTGGCAAAAAAACATTTGTTTGAGACTGCGTTGGTTCTGTGTATGCCAGCATCCCTTAATACATCACAATTGTCTAGGTTACCCAATTTTCATAGAACTGCGGATGCGTTTATCGGTCTCAATGGTTAACGTATCAGCGCTCAGTCAACTGAAGAAATTACCAGAATCTCCCACTTTTAGAACACATTCTTGATTTTAGTTGCACATGGTTAGTTTTGATTATCTCTTTTAGGTGCATAGCCCCCAAACCATGACATTATTGTTGCATTATTATTAGCCAATGATCAAAACAAAATGAATGCTCATGGACATGTTGTTTTATAAATAAATGTGTAAAGATAAACAAGTACCTCTCTGTGGGTCTATCAAGTTTTGTAACATCTGCTGGCAGATATTCGATGTTGTTGTAATTCTTATTTCTCTCCTTGTTTTCTGTGAGAAACTTCTCCATAAAGTCAACCGCCAGAACACTCTTGGCCTGTCTTGCAACTGCACCAGTGAAACGACTGCAAGAACACACACAGAAACTATGAGTAGTTGTTACCCAGAAGATCATGTTTTTGATCATTAGACGGCGGGTGGGTATAAACGCAATGCATTGTGGGATTGATTGTCAATGGAAAGAATTAATATTTCAGCAAAAATACATCATTCCAACAACAAGACTTACTGATATTAAACAGAAATCGCAATGATAGCATCACAACACAAACGTCACAACACAAACGTCACAACACAAACGTCACAAAACAAACGTCACAACACAAACGTCACAACACAAACGTCACAACACAAACGTCACAACACAAACGTCACAACACAAACGTCACAACACAAACATCAGCTGATCTGAAGTTTTAATAACTTCGAACATGATTGAGCATAGATACGCGATTATTTCATTGCACGGCAAGATTCCCACGAATTATGTGTTGTACTTCTGTCAACAATTGCATGCGATGCCACCTTTACACTATTGTTATATTGTGCACTAGAGGCGCCACTGGTTATTCCAGGTGGTCTCTATCAGAACATTATTTTAGCAAAGCATAAAAACATCAACATCATTTATACAGTACATATCATTGATTGCAAATTGTTGAAAAAAGGCAAAAAGAAGTATAATACTGATAATTATTGTTTACCCTTTTATTAATTTAACTTAATAACAACAACATGACGAATGCAAGAGCCAAAATACCCAATTCCTGCTCCTAACTCAATGACGTCTGTCCCAGCGAGATCAGGGAGGAGGGAGAGCACCTCGGGGATTTCCTCCATGCCGAGCTCTTCAGCGTTCTCGTCCAACATCATCTCCTTGACGGACCCTTCGGCAGAGTGCACTGTCCAGAACTTTTGCATGCGTCCTCGAGTCGTATCTACAGGCAGAGATCATTATCTAGTTTGTGCCTGTGTTTGTGTATCTATCTGTCAGCTTTGCATGTATGGGGCTGAAACTGTGTGGGGGGGTGGTTCATACCCTTAAGACATTTCAAAATACCCCGGGGTGGAGACAATTATCCTACATGGTATGAATGCCATCATGTTTGTATAACAATGAGTACCTTCAGAGGTAGGCTGTGTTTTTTTAGTCAGACATGATAAACTAGTGGTCTGTCACTAGCCCATGTTGCTCAATTGGGATACGGAAAAGGCCCTCCCAGAAAGTCATCCAATGACTTTTTTAAAGCATACGAACATACACGATTTGTGACATAGAAAGAAAGAAAAGCAAATGCATTTAATGAAATGTTGTTCCTTGTGGTGTAGAAAATGGTCTTACATTTAAAATTACACTTAATTATGGTGTCAATCCTTCTTGTGTAGAAATGAAATGAAATTATTGAGGGTATAAATACTAAAACTTATTCTGATATCACAATCCTAAACTTTATTGTAGCAACAATCCACAAATCATTCTTACATGATCCTAATGTCATCATATCAATCTACTGAATTTTGCACCCAGCCAAACTTATGACACATTTAGGCAGTTTAGTCTGCCAACCCAGTTCTTAGTGGGAAGGAAATTCAACTCCCTCTCCACTGGTCTGCCTGCTTTCTTGACCGTTTCTGTACAACTCTACACTCAATAATACCTAACCCTGGCAGACGTTAAACTACCCAATGGGTATCTCCCATAATTCCAGCCTTCTAGTTTGAACAGACATGATGAACTCTTGTTCAACCCACAGAGTTACATAACTAATGATTCCCCTGTTTTAATAAAGGGTTGACAGGTGTGTTCTATGTATGTATGTGCCTGTGGTTCAACCTGTTGTATCTGGTGCTGCTGGACTTTGGTTTTTACATAACTGACACCACCAACACTGACACTTTAATACTGTTCCAAATAGATTTAACAAGATTTAACAAGATTGCCATCTCAAACAACAAGTTCCAGATGGCAAGTGGACAAGGAAGCCATTGGCTTATCGAGAGTCCAACAATTTTCTCATCTATGTGTAGCCCGCCCTTATCAGATATCTGTCAATTCTATTTTTAAACATATTCACACTACTAGCATTAACACAATCATTTGGCAATTTGTTCCATTCATTTATCACCCTCTGTGAGAAAGAGTACTTTCTCATGTCCAACATACACTGCTCCTTAACTAATGCTGCTTTGTGTCCTCTGGTTCTACTGCCTTCTTTAAGTTTGAAGAACATATTCCTATCAACATCGTCATAACCGTTCACTATTTTAAACACTTCTATTTGGTCTCCTCTTAGTCTCCTGGTCTCTAGTGTTGTCAAACCACATTGTAATAAGCGACTTTCGTAACTAAGGTCTCTTAATTCTGGAATCATCTTAGTTGCTCTTCGTTGTATTCTTTCTAGCTTATCTATGTCTTTTTTACGATATGGCCTCCATGCTTGAACACAATATTCCAAATGTGGTCTAACTATTGCTTGGTACAGGAGTACAATTAGATGTTTCTCCTTATACGTGATAGTTCTCCTAATTAGCCCAAGAATTTGATTTCCTTTCGAAGCAGCAATCCCACATTGCTCTGAAACTTTCATATCAGCATTAAATGTTACTCCTAAGTCCTTTTCTTGTGTGGTTCTACCTAGTACAGCATCCCCCATTTTATATTCCTCGTCCATATTTCCATGTCCTATGTGTATACATTTACACTTCCCAAAATTGAATAACATTTGCCATTTTTCTGACCATTTAACTAATTTTTCCAGATCATCCTGTAAACTTTGGTTATCTGTATCATTAGTAACCTTTCTGAATACTTTTGTGTCATCTGCAAATTTGAGTACTTTGCTAGATATGTCATCCTCCAAATCATTTATATATATTAAAAACAGTATAGGGCCTAATACTGATCCCTGTGGTACCCCACTCAAAACAGATTTCCAGTTTGAAATCTCACCATCTACTATTACTCTCTGTCTTCTGTGTGTAAGCCACTTTTCTATCCAGTTGATTACATCATTGCCTATACCATGGGCTTTTAGTTTAAGTAACAATCTTTGATGTGGCACTTTATCGAAAGCTTTCTGAAAATCTAAGTAGACAACATCCACTGGTGACCCGTCATCTACCCACTTTGTAATTTCTTCTAAAAACATAAGAGATTGGTTAGACATGACCTTGCTTTTAGGAATCCATGTTGAGATGTATTTATTAATTTATGTTTTACGAGGAATTCCACCATGTGGTCTCTAATTAATGTTTCGAGTAATTTACATACAACTGATGTTAAACTCACTGGTCTGTAATTTTCTGGCTTCTTCCTCGATCCCTTCTTAAATAGCGGCGTAATGTTTGCTTCTTTCCATTCTGAAGGAACTATTCCTTCTTCTAGTGACAAGTTAAATAAGTTTGCAAGTGGTGCACTAATTTGATCAACAATTTCCTTTAGCAGTTTTGGTGGTATCCCATCAACTCCAGGTGATTTATTATCTTTCATCTTCTTAATTTTCTTTGCTATCATTTCAGGAGTTACAAATAACTGCCCTAAATGTTCTGATTTATTGCCCTCAAATTTAGTCAATGGAACTGGAAGTGAGCTGATATCTTCTGTGGTAAAAACTGAGCTGAAATACTCATTCAGGATCTCTGCCATTTGGAACCCATCTGAAATTATGTTTTCACTGTTGTTTTCCAGTGGTCCAACCTTATCTCGAACTTTCTGTTTACTCCTTACATAAGCATAGAAACTCTTGCTGTCATTTTTTATATTACCTGCCAATTTTTTTTTCAAATAGCCTAGATGAATTAGTTTTCTGTGGCAGGTTGCATGACATGCACCGGAGTTAAGTGGTTAATCTACACCCAACTCCCAAGGTTCCATCTAGTTGGGCAGATGCTTAGGTGCAGTTGCATGACTGCTTCCCAGATGTCACCCAACTGGGTGCTATGGGCAGGACTAATGGATAAGCTGATTACCCCTTTTCAGGGGCAAATCTTCCCATTAATCATGCTGGAATGTAAATATAGCATGACCCGGTGGCCTGCAGCAGCAGTTGGGTCAAGTTAGGGGTGTTTAAAATTACATTAGCAATTCTAGCTGCCCCTTGTGAATGTAACCACCACTATTTAAACAACTATATTGATTAAAGTTTGTATATCAAGCAGACAGACAGTTGCTCTACTCACTGTTATTTAATAATGAATAATTTCTGCAATCTTATTCACGTTAGTTGGCAATGCTTAAAAAGCTTCATTTGACTATTTTATATATTACAATTGTTTTTATTAATTATTATTTATGTATATTCATGTTTATATTTATTAATTATTATTATTATATTGCTAAATTGTGCAATATTTATTTGAAAATAATAACTATCATTAGTAATAAATTAATTTATTTGCTTGTTTATTTAGCATTCTAGACCATGTTATTAATGTTTAATATGCTGTGAAGAACAATCGTCCTGGATCAAATAAAATATATATTATTATAATTATTAGTAATATGTTTCTTACGAATTATGTAACATCTGTTAATAGACATATATGATCATCCAATATTTAGCTTTTATGCAATATAAAACAACTATTTTTGAATAATTAGTATCAGCATATTAAGCATGTTTTGTTTTTCCAACTAATGGGCTCAAAATGTTGCTAGGAACTTTGCCGTATTTCATGTAATGCTACCTATACTTGATACTATAGGTCTTAATGGTACATTGTTCTTGTGGACCTTAGGCAATCCATAGAATTTTGATGTAGGGTAGATCCTGTAGTATAGGGCATCTTAGATCGGATTGATTTTTTTCCACTCTTTCATGGTGTTGACTAGTTTACTTTCCTGCTGAAGAAGACTGCGAGATGCAGTTGAAATATACAAAACGAACACTAAGTTTCTTGAGAGGTAATTATGTTTAATATTAATAACCAAGAAACCGGATCATCTATCCATTCTAGTACCAGCATATATTTTTATTATTATATCAAACTCCAAATCACTGCAAACTGCATCAACAATTCTGAAAAGATGACTCATTCGAAAACAGAACATTAAAAAAGCTGAATGTCATCATTTTTAATAGTATATATTTCAAGAGGACTAAAGTAATCCCTGCACACTCAATTTCTTTAAAATGTATCCTCCAATATACATTGTGACTGATCTAAACCATTTGTACACTGCCTAAATGACACCAAAGAATGCTGGGGCTGCTCAGGGTTGCCCCAGGATTTGGTCCTACTCTGGGCAGGAACTCAGTTGGGCACCTGCAACCACCCCTAGTGGCTAAGTGCTACCTAGGTGATAAATTGCCTAACTTGGGCTGGAAGTTGACTTAGGCCTGTGTCTTGCAACTCGCCCCTGGTCCTCGCCTTGCATTAATTGGAAGCAAAATGCTAGCCGCTTGTGTTAGTTACATGCATAACAGCTAGCCTACGGCTAGGTAGGCAGAGTCGTCCGCCCCACTTTTGAGCTTTCAACTGCAACAGCCAGATAGAAAAAATTGTATGGCGATTGACTTTGCCTAACGACTAGGCAGAGTCGTCCATCCCACTCTTGAGCTTACAACAGCAACAGCCAGATAGAAAATGGTGATTGAAGAAGAGATCGAGGAACAAGCCAGAAAATTATAGACCAGTTTTATTTATTTCCATTCAACCTCAGAGCAGCCCGAAGATGTGTCTCTACCACTGTCCGATATTCCTGACCAAGTTGCAGAATGATCCCTTGAGATAGATGCATTTACAAGACCAGGCGACGACATTCCACATTGTCACTGCTGGATCGAAGAAAGGAGGAGACCTGCTGGTAGACTCTTTAGGGTTCACATACATGAAGAAGTTTTCTGGAAAAACAACGACGTCATGGATGTGCAGTGCCCGTGGGTCCCGCAAGTGCTTTGCCACTGTGAGTCAGCGGGGTCATGCATTCGTGAGAGGGAAACGTCACAGACACAATCACCCAGGGGATCCAGGGGTGTTGCTTCGGTGCATGGCAACGAAAATGGTAAGTTTTGTTTTAATTAATTCTTTTGAAATGTTTAATATAACAAATCCATGCAAATGTGTAATATACCAAATACATAGTCAATATTGAAATATATATAGTCATTAAGAATGGCATAATCCCTACATTTGATTTACATTTGTGTGTGCATGATGCTAAGCGCAGCGAAAACTCTACCGCTACCAGAACAAGAAGACGATGATGAAGCAGGCTGCACTGAAGGAGCTGTGGACGTTGTATGAATGACAAGACCGAACGATAACCACATACCTACGGCAGTGCTCCAACCTAGCCGACCACATGGAGGAATAAACTGAATGGACCTAACCTAACCTGACCAGACCTTACCTTAAAAACTACCCACAGTGTTCCATGTAGGTTACCTTTGTATTAGTATGTGATTCTGATTTATGTTCAGGTTGTAAATTATGGTAGTATGTTTAACAAGATTTGCCATCCAAGCCAAAGGCCCAGATGGCAAGTGGACAAGGAAGCCATTGGCTTATAGAAGAGTCCAACAATGTTCATCTACTTATAACCCGCCCTCCTGAGATACGTGTCAACCTTGTTTTTAAACATATTCACGCTGCTAGCAGTTACACAATCTGTAGACAATTTGTTCCATTCATTTATTGTCCTCTGTGAGAACGAGTGCTTCCTGATGTCCAATCTACATTGATCCTTTACTAATTTTACATCATGTCCTCTAGTTCTGCTATTCTTCTTGAGTGAGAAAAACATATTTCTATCAATATTTTCATACCCATTCAATACCTTAAAAACTTCAATCTGATCTCCTCTTAACCTCCTTGTCTCTAGAGTTCTTTCAGGCATTCTTCATAACTAAGGTCTCTCAGTTCTGGAATAATTTTAGTTGCTCTCCTTTGTATGTGCTCAAGCGTATCTATATCCTTCTTACGATATGGTCTTCATGCTTGTATACAGTATTCTAAATGAGATCTAACTATTGCTTTATAAAGAGGTATAATTAACTTTTTTCCCTTGTATATTATGTTTCTTCTAATCAATCCAAGAATTTGATTACCCTTTGAAGCTGCAATACCACACTGCTCTGAAACTTTCATATCAGCGCTTATTGTAACTCTAAAGTCCTTTTCTTTTACAGTAGTACCCAGAACAGTATCTCTTATTTTATAGTTTACATTCAAGTTCCTATGTCCTATATGTAGGCATTTACATTTCCCAAAATTGAACAACATCTGCCATTTCTCAGACCATTTCACTAATCTGTCTAGATCGTTTTGTAAATGTTTTTTATCACCATCAGTATTAACCTTTCTAAACAGTTTTGTGTCATCCGCAAATTTCAGTATGTTACTTGTTATACTGTCGTCCAAGTCATTGATATAAATTAAGAATAATATAGGTCCTAATACTGATCCTTAAGGTACCCCACTCAAAACCGATTTCCAATTTGAAACTTCGCCATCTACTACAACTCGTTGTCTTCTGTCAGTCAGCCATTGTTCTATCCAGTCAGTTATGCTATCCCCGATACCATGGGCTTTTAATTTAAGTAGTAATCTTTGATGTGGCACTTTGTCAAAAGCTTTCTGAAAATCTAAGTAGATAATATCTACTGGCAATCCCACGTCTATCCACTGAGTGATTTCTTCCAAAAAACAACATATTTGTTAAGCATGACCTCGCTTTAAGGAATCCATGTTGAGTTGAATTTAATAATTTATGCTTAACGAGGAAGTCCACCATATGGTCTTTAATTAACCTTTCTAATAATTTACAAATCACTGACGTTAAACTCACTGGTCTGTAATTCTCTGACTTATTTCTCGAACCCTTTGTTATATTAGTATGTATTAAGGTTTTAAAGTAGTATGTTATATTAGTATGCATTAAGGTTTTAAATTACTGGGTAGTATGTTTTAGGTAGTACTGATAATGATATATCAGTGTGTAACCCTAACCCAAGTTTATAATTAGTACTTTCTTTAACATTTCATTGTTTGTATATTTATTAGTCTTTGAGATTAGTGTGTTTCATTAGGCTTTGTTATTTGTATGTTCCATGTTATCATTCTATCTATTTGCATCTGTTTTAATGTGTTACATTATGTATGCTTCACGTAGAAGGTAACATTTTGGGATTTTAATTTTTTTTAAAGCAAGCATGTGCTGATTAATAAATAAAATGTTGTCTTAGACTTAGTATTTGCCTGATTTCTTTCTTTTTTGGTTGTATTAATTATGACCAAAATATGTCCATACGATGTCATATAATTTATGAATATATGTAACACAAATTAGTATGAAGGATGGAGACTGCAAACATATTGAACTATACTTAAAATAATAATGTAACTAGTCTAGGTTTACCTTACATACAAATCGCGCCATTTGATTTGGATGAATTATACAGCACAACTACCATCTATAGTGTTCGTCGATGGGCGATAATAAGTAATGTTTAAGTTGCGCTAATATTCCGCAGAGTGTCAAGATCAGTGTCATATTAGTGCAAACAAAAGTGCAAATAACCACCGATTTATGTCATTGCATGTCATTGTTAACATAACTAAATTGAAAAGAATGCATGGGTTAATTATCTGTCGTTTGGTGGACAAAAGGTTATTGTTTTTGTAATAAAAAATATACTGATGATATTGCATGTCATGCACATGCGCAACTTTAAGGAGGGAGTAAAGGAGTACTTTAATTTAATAAAGTCAATTTATATAAATTTAAGTCAATTTATATAAATTTACAATTTAATGTAATCTCTTTACAGTAACATTATATGCATATTCATATTTTTTGGGTACACCAAATACATATTTAGTTTTTTTAATAATTCTAAACTGGTGAGCAACCAAACCACATTACACATATGTATTGCTTTTCACGTATATGCTGTGTCTATGTGCAGTTGTAGTACCACCGATTTGTTTGAATACACATTTCTTGATCGAATGACTGATAACACATTCACAGCTCACATCCAGTGGATACACAAACCTGTGCATTCAATGTGTATTCGACGGTTATGCGCTTGTCACGGCAGTTCGTGCAAATGCTACACAATTTCTTTTGTGCAATTGCCTCGGTGCGCGGAAGAAAGCCCCACGATGTAAATACTTACTAAATAGTGTTATTATTTAGGCTTGGACAACGATTTCTTAGAGCAATTTACCTTACTTCTGCATGCATAGGGGTATATATACGAAGCGTTAATCAGAACAACAATAACAGGAAAATTGTATAAAGCCTGTGCCGGATTAGCCATGGTACAGGTGGTGTACTCATACTCAGCACTCGCCCCCCCACAATAAAGATGTGTAACTAAATTTTTACGATGCAAATAAAGGTTATTACATATAACACATGTTGTATTTGTGTGTAGTTATGTGAGGAGGTTTTTTAGTCCTAGTTTCCATTTAGGTGGGGGAATTATATCCGGAGTATGTGTGTCTGTATACCTACATTACCATCTCCGGACAAAAGAAATGTATGTTGTGATGTGATGCTAGGTCTACTGATTTTGTATAATAAAAAGTGTACAGATCATCTAATACGAAATTAACCACATCATTGATATTTCTCCTATTCAATACATATGAAGTGTCAACATGAACGTGACTTAATTATTTTAAATAAACAAGATGCAGAAAAATTATGTTGCATGACTGCAAGGTCAAAATAATGATCGTTAGGGTGTTTTGTCCGTGAGGAGTTATGTCCATACTCCATTTGTAACAATATTTAACAAGATTGCCATCCAAGGCAAATGCCTAGATGGCAAGCGGAAAAGGACATCATGGTAAGTATACGAAGTTGATCAAGGACACCATGGTAAGTACAAGAGGTTGATCAAGGACACCATGGTAAGTACAAGAGGTTGATCAAGGACACCATGGTAAGTACAAGAGGTTGATCAAGACCCTTAAAGAGGCACAAATTCGACAGTTTGTATTGTCAGGGATATTACCAATAATGGGAGGCAGGGGTGAGGGATATAGGAATTGTAGGACGATGGTGATCAACAAGTACAGAAGGTATGTATGGAAGAGGGAGTAGGCTTCGTAGACATGTGGTTAAATTTTGTGGGACGAGATGACTTTTTCATGAGAGAAGAACTTCATCTGACAGGGAAGGGTGCTGCAGTTTTTGGGTGTGAGTTTGTCTGGGTTGTCGACGAGGGCACAGGTACCATAAATTATTTAAACTAGATGCGCAGGGGGAACTGACAGAGAAAACTCAAAGGAGTACTACTACAAATACACATCCAAAGAAATGTTCACCAATAATTTCAGACAATGAACTTAAACGTGTATGCTTAAATGCCAGGAGCATAGTAAATAAAAAAAGTGAGTTAGACATTATGGTAGCAGATATTGATCCTCATGTAATAGGCATCACAGACTCATGGGCAAATAAAGATATAGTAGATGCTGAGTTAGCACTGACAGGCTATGTAATGTTTAGAAAGGATAGACGAGAAAGAATGGGAGGTGGAGTAATTTTATATATTAAAGAATCTATCCAAGCATATGAAATAACACTGAAACGTTAAGCAGATTGCGAGGAAGCAATTTGGTGTAACACAGTTACCAGGAATTCAACCTTAACAATAGGAGTAGTTTATCGTAGTCCTAACATAGGACAAGAGGAAGATGTAAAATTACAAAAGGGAGGTGAGCAAGGGGGAATGTGTTATAATGGGTGATTTTAACCATGGCCATATACAATGGAAATCATTAGAGCGTGCTGGAGGTGACGACCATCAGTTTCTACTTCTAACACAGGATTGTTTCCTTACTCAACATGTCTTGGAACCAACCAGAGGTGGGAATGTGTTAGATTTAATTTTGTCTTCTCTAAATGAATTAGTTGACAAAGTTAAAGTACACGAACCTTTGGGTTCAAGTGACCATAACCAAATCCATTTTAATATAAAAGTAAAAACAGGGAATACATATAAAAAACAATGGAGGAGGAACTTCAACAAAGGCAAATATAAAGTGATGAGAACATATCTAGCAAATATAGATTGGAATAACTTGCTGAAGAACAAGACAGCAACTGAATGCTGGACTTGTTTAAAATATGAGATTGAAGGCATTATTGAGAAATTTTTTCTATTAAGGAAACAATGGAAAAGGTTCAGGAAGAAACACCTGTCAAAAGAGGGAGGCTATTAGAAAAATTGCTCACAAACAGATGCTGTGGGGGGTATATAAACACACTGGAAATGTAGAAGACTACACAAACTACAAAGGGGCCCTTAACCTAGCTACAACTAAAATTAGAAAATCTAAAAGAACCTTTGAAAAAAAATTGGCAGGTAATATTGTAAATAATTGTGGCAATTTTTCGCTGCAACTGTCGTAACTTCGGCAAAGAATACGGTAGATTAAAGATAAGTTTGTTAGACAATGACTGTGATCTATAGATTATAGCAACCTTTGCAGTCCTTAAAACTTCAAATGTGTGCAGTGTATCATATGCATAGGCTAGCCACTTATTACTATATTATAGTTATTACTGTCTTAGGGCCTACAGTTATATAAAATAATACTCCTACTGTCTGGGTCTGGCACCAAATTCGTTAGCTACCGCAGTAGTACCGGGTGTACTTGATAAAATTATTATGACGTCTTCACCAAAACGAAGAAACAATTGTGCAATGATCTATTTTCTAAACCACTAACAGTTATTTATTTTATCGGTGTACTAATGCACGACATAAAAATAACATTAAGTTAAATAAAATAAAAATCTTTAGCAATCCACTGTGCAAGTGCAAAGTTGATCCCATGTTTTATTTTGACACAGTATCCTACCGACTGGTTATGTACACCATGTTACAGGGTTCACTTGGTATGCTGATGTACGAAGCGAGATACTATGTAATATATTTCAATGTGTATGTGGGACAACCACATGCCCTTATACGGCATTGGACAAACTTGAAGCGGTCACATGTTGCTTGGTTTATTCTATATGCCATATATATATATGGCTACGCTAAGTCTAACATCTAACTGTCTCGTTGTTTATTCTATATGCCATATATATGGTTACGCTAAGTCTGACATCTAACTGTCTCGTTGTTTATTCTATATGCCATATATATGGCTACGCTAAGCCTGACATCTAACTGTCTCGTTTATTCTATATGCCATATATATGGCTACGCTAAGCCTAACATCTAACTGTCTCGTTGTTTATTCTATATGCCACGTATATGGCTACGCTAAGCCTGACATCTAACTGTCTCGTTGTTTATTCTATATGCCACGTATATGGCTACTAGTGACCTGCGCGGGCCTAGAATTTTATCCCAAGCCCGGCCCGCAATTAGCAGTTAGAGTCCAGGCCCGGCCCGCAATAATTTTTCAAGCCCGGCCCGGCCCAGGCCCGCAAACTGGAATTTAGGCCCAGGCCCGACCCAGACCGTGAATGTTTGGCCCAGGCCCGGTCCGGCCCACAAGTTTCAGGCCCAAGCCCGGCCCATACCCGCGGGCCAAAGATGGGTAAGCCCGCGGCCCGCAAGCCCGCGGCCCGCTAAGTTTAGAGAAGATAAACCTATAATCTTATAATAAAGACGAAAAACAAATAAACTGTAAAACATACTTATTGTTTTATTAAATAAAAAAGGTCCACAGTGTGCTGGATGAGTTCTAAAAATTCAGCACCACCAACTTCTTCAAACTTACAAATATCCTGAAGAAAAATAAAGAAAAACTTCTTAGTGTCATTACTATTAAATATGGTAACATTTGTTATATTTGGCTTTAATGTATTGGTTTATTGTTAGGGTAGGATATTTGTTTATCTAACCCTGACTTAATCCATATGCAAGCCATAATCCCAATTTATATTGTTAATTGAATTAGCTCGACTAAGTTAACATAATTTAATATGATATTTCAATTAAATGTCACCCACTGGCACTGACACCCAGTGGCATTTCCAGCAGGCCTGCAGTCACTAGCCGGAGACAGACAGGTTCAGACATGTGTGAATTAGTACAAGTGTGAATGAATTAGGACTGGGGAGAAATACCAATTACCAACTGGGTTGGGTACTGGGTAGTGGGCTAGTGGACTAGTGTGCACTTGGCAGTGGGCAGGTCTTTCAGGTGGGCAATGTTTGGAGTGAAGACCTAGACAATAGAATGTCCACTGGTATGGTCAAAGGGTGATAAGTTGATAGTTAATCATGGCGTGATTGCCTCTGCAAATATTTCTAAAGTAAACATTTGGGGCTGGCTACTTCCAGCCAAGTGAACTTATGGGGTCATTAGATTCCATGCAAGGTCTCAATTTGCAACTATATAATACTAAAGAAATAATTTTAAGCATTCATTAAACGGAATTACAATTTATAATCAGTTTTTATTAAAAAAAATAATGTAATAATCGTAACCAGGCCCGGCCCAAGTCCGATGTGTTTAAATTGTTTTCAGCCCAGGCCCGGCCCGGGCCCGCAGTATGTAGGCCCAGGCCCGGCCCGGCCTGCGAGATTATGTAGAGGCCCGGCCCGGCCCGTGGGCCGGGCTTGGACCAAAAGCCCGGCCTGCACAGGGCACTAATGGCTACGCTATGCCTGACATCTAACTGTCTCGTTGTTTATTCTATATGCCACGTATATGGCTACGCTAAGCCTGACATCTAACTGTCTTGTTGTTTATTCTATATGCCACGTATATGGCTACGCTAAGCCTGACATCTAACTGTCTCGTTGTTTATTCTATATGCCACGTATATGGCTACGCTAAGCCTGACATCTAACTGTCTCGTTGTTTATTCTATATGCCACGTATATGGCTACACTAAGCCTGACATCTAACTGTCTCGTTGTTTATTCTATATGCCATATATATGGCTACGCTAAGCCTAACATCTACTGTCTCGTTGTTTATTCTATATGCCATATATATGGCTACGCTAAGCCCGACATCTAACTGTCTCGTTGTTTATTCTGTATGCCATATATATGGCTACGCTAAGCCTGACATCTACTGTCTCGTTGTTTATTCTATATGCCATATATATGGCTACGCTAAGCCCGACATCTAACTCTCTCGTATATTCTATATGGCATATATATGGCTACGCTAAGCCCGACATCTAACTGTCTCGTTGTTTATTCTATATGCCATATATATGGTTATGCTAAGTCCGACATCTAACTGTCTCGTTGTTTATTCTATATGCCATGTATATGGCTACGCTAAGCCTGACATCTAACTGTTTCGTTATTTATTCTATATGCCATGTATATGGCTACGCTAAGCCTGACATCTAACTGTCTCGTTGTTTATTCTATATGCCATGTATATGGCTACGCTAAGCCTGACATCTAACTGTCTTGTTGTTTATTCTATATGCCACGTATATGGCTACGCTAAGCCTGACATCTAACTGTCTCGTTGTTTATTCTATATGCCACGTATATGGCTACGCTAAGCCTGACATCTAACTGTCTCGTTGTTTATTCTATATGCCATATATATGGTTATGCTAAGTCCGACATCTAACTGTCTCGTTGTTTATTCTATATGCCATGTATATGGCTACGCTAAGCCTGACATCTAACTGTTTCGTTATTTATTCTATATGCCATGTATATGGCTACGCTAAGCCTGACATCTAACTGTCTCGTTGTTTATTCTATATGCCATGTATATGGCTACGCTAAGCCTGACATCTAACTGTCTCGTTTATTCTATATGCCACGTATATGGCTACGCTAAGCCTGACATCTAACTGTCTCGTTGTTTATTCTATATGCCACGTATATGGCTACGCTAAGCCTGACATCTAACTGTCTCGTTGTTTATTCTATATGCCATATACATGGCTATGCTAAGCCTGACATCTAACTGTCTCGTTGTTTATTCTATATGTCATATATATGGCTACGCTAAGCCCGACATCTAACTGTCTCGTTGTTTATTATATATGCCATATATATGGCTACGCTAAGCCCGACATCTAACTGTCTCATTGTTTATTCTATATGTCATAATTATTATATATATGGCTATGCTAAGCCTGACATCTAACTGTTTCATTATTTATGTTGCGATTGAGTATTAATTGTCCGAGTTGTTATTGTCTGTGTGACATATATGGTATATCCTATAATACTACATGCCTGAAATTTAACCTTTTCATTGTTTGCATTGCGATTGAGTTTTCTGTGTGACATGGTATAACCTATGCCTATAGGGCTAAAAGCATATACCTTCAGCTATATAATATTTTGTAGCACAGTAGTACACATTTAAATTGATAATTTAAATGTGTACTAATTGTTGGATTCACCTGATTTCGGGTACTTGAATCCTATCTGTGCCATTTGGTCTCCATTGCAACAGAGTAGAAATCATGATTAAAAGAGAATTTTGTGTTTAAGAAACCTGGTGTGCTTCAGTCATACAGCTGAAATTGAAAGCTTATCATTACAACAAATAGCCAACTTAGGTCAACAACAAATGTTATAGCAAGTCTGGTTGCAACAACTAAAATAACATTGAATACATATTTATTGTATACTAGTAATAGTGAGTGAAACATTTTCCTATTAGACATATTGTTTTTTAATGACTGATCTGTAAATTGTGATAAATTAAAAATCGATAGTATCTTGGCCATAATCGATTCTACTCTTGTTCGACGTATGTTTCGGGATTGGATTTATTTTACGTCTTATTGTAAGTACACGTCGACGGCCCCACTGCAAAATATTCTTATTACAGGGGTTTATGGGGTACGTTGTAGTTTTTATTTTTTGACACGCTGTGCATATTTTGGTCGAATACAGTACACGCTACACGGGTGTAGTGATAAGTCAATAAGTGATGTGTTGTACGTGGATTGTTTGAATATGTTATCCATGCATACTATAATTACTAATAAAGATGTTGCATTGTAACGAGTCTATCTTTGCATTATGTTATTGTTGAGCAACCCCGATATAAAATTTTGAGCAACCCATGCATAACATTGTTGAGCAACCCCTATATAAAATTGCTGAGCAACCCCTATATAAAATTGTTGAGCACCCCTATATAAAATTGTTGAGCAACCCTTACATAAAATTGACTGCAGTGCAATAAAATATGTAGTAATTTAAAGTCTTATTTCCTTGTTTGTGTTGTATTTACAATCCAAAGTTTATTTGTATATAAAAATCGCCAACATAATTACCACATATAATTAACTTTTACAAGTACTAGTAACTTCATCTGGCATCTGACACAGATATCATTGATCATTTTTAGAACTTAATTGCAAAGATATAATTGCATAGGTTTATAGCTTACGTGTAAACGTCTAGCTGCACCCTATTTAAATAAATTGGATCTACTATAAAAATGTATTTCCCTTGTCCTTCGGCCATCACTGAGAGCCCATCTCCAGCCTGCAAAACCAAGTTGTCAATTGTGGAAGACCTGTCGCTAGCAAAGTGGATGCGAAAATTGTCACTACAGTTATTTATTTTAAATAATTAATTATGCCGGGACTGCCTAAAAGACGGGCAAGTAAAGGACGGACACATCTTAACAAGGATGCATATTATTATTCCCTCTTTGTATGCGTTGTTATTAGTGTTGTTGTTGTTGCTTTTTCTGAGTGTATGTTTACATTGTGATTTCTTTTATCAGTATCTTAACACATGATAAATAAATGTGAAATACGTTTAACAACTTTACAATTTATACCATGTTACCAATATTTTAATTGTGCAGTGTTATCGCTCAATTTAACATGTTCGTAATGCTAGGGATGCTATTTCTCATCGACTCATTATTAATTCTTGTCATGGTGTAACGTGAATTCACACACGTGTCATTCAATTTGAATTGTATTGATAAGGTGCTAACTAATTATCAGTTCGGTACTTGCCTCTGACATACATGTGTGAAACTTATGATTTGTGTATTTATTGTACAATATCAATGACATGTACAAATACAAAAAGGCTGAAGGCTTCAGCATCAGCCGACTCTTTCACAAAATGAATAAAACTAATATCCAGGTAATCTGACAATTCTTGGCTTGATTTTTGCTTGTTTTTATTTTGACAATTATTATACTGATAATGTAGAATAAGCCAACAACGCAGGAGCGTGGAAAACGAAACAACGTTTGCAAGTGGTAAAGAGGAATTATGGGGAGATCATGCATCCTTGTCCCTTTTTTTCGCTCGGCTCATTTTAAATTTATTTCGCGAGAAATCAAACCTACCGAGTGTCCGGTACGACATGCTAGTTCGCTTGCACACGTTTGTTAATTCGTTTTGGTGAAATCATCGGACACACTCTTAAAGACTTAAATTATTTGTTACCAAATCCGATACAAAAATCAGTGTATAAAGGGCAAAAGTAGTCCGGCTCTATATACTATGGAAAAAGACTCTCAAGTTACTCGACATAACGGTTCTTTGTTTGTTTTAAACAAAAGTTCGCCCTCTTTTATAAAACATTACAAGCATATTGTTGTTATTCATGCACTAAATAAAACAAGTCGTGGTCAAGATGGCGACGATGGTAGGCAATATCGTATATCCCTAAATTGCCAGCCAGCTTAAGTCTAAGACACTTAAAATATAAAAAGTTAATAAAGCTTCTAACCCTAATCATTAAAGTAATTCCGAGTTTAAAAAAGATGAATCAAATATCAACAATTATAGACCAATGACAATAATACGTCCATCACTGCTACCAGTTATCCCATTTGTAGAAACAAGTTATTTCATAAAATATATAATTTGTGTTTGCATTGTCATAATATAATTATACATAGATAACTGTTAAAAATGATCTTTCAGATTTTAATACATTTTAGGTGGGTCAAAATGGTGTAATTTTGTTTAGATCGTCCATGACTATTAATTATTTCACACAAACGAAATAAAACTCACATGTGTATAATACCACCTCTAAAACAAACCATGCATATCGTATTCACTGTGGAAGATGTTTTCAAACCAAAACAATGTTCTCTATTTTTGTAAAGAAAGCTATGTGAGATGTCATAAAAAACAACGCCACGGACGTTCCGCAATATTTTACCTCCGCAAATCGCAGCATTAACAGAACTGTCATGGATGTGTGTAGGCCCACACCAGAAATAATTAAATACAATAGTTCATCACATGAATTAAAGCCCAGAAACAGAATCACGGACAGTTCGTTTTATATTTGCATCGTGTCCGTGACTACTTCAATACTTCAACTGAAGTATTGAAGATGAATATACAGTAACGCAGAGTTCTGTGTCACTCGTGTTTATATTGTAATATGCATGCATGCAGGTTACGAAACTTTATCTCTGTGAAATATTTGTAAATGTTTTTTTTAGCAGGCAGCTTTCTGTATATTATATATGTCGCATATGTCGGTCGCATATTTTTCGCAGCCTTTCCAGAACCGACGTACATATATTTTACTCATAGCTTTATTTTGTGGAATGTTGAGTGAACGTTTAAGTTCACCACCAAGTGGCATCTAGTGTTTGCTGTAACTTTATGAAAACTTTAATCAAGTGACGCTCTTTGTGACGTAGATGACATAGGAACAAAAATCATCCAGGGTTACCTATATGATCTCATCCTGCATTATCAAGCAACACGTGTTATCGCTGCCGGTAGTGGTTTGAGATAGTTGAAAGTTCACAGAACGGCTTTGAATCCAGGAAAAAGTTTATTTCACGATTGTTGCCACGTGTAAAACTGCGCTACGGGATATTCACCCATATAGGTATTGCGCTGAGGTTTTTAATGTAGGCCAACACATTACAGGAGATAGCAGCATCCGGTATACGCTTTGTTTTAATAAAATGTAAGACTTTGCATGTTTTATAATACTATTTTTTTCTTGAATTTTCAAAAAATGTTCATTGTGCATGTAAATAACACAATTGACTTCGCAGCCAAGACAGAGTATCATGCAGCGCAGCCTTCAGAAGTTGTAGTCACCGCCGCGAAGCTTGTGAAGATGAACGGCGGATTGATGCCCAGCCCCTGATCGCCCTCAAGCCAGGGAGGAACTCGTGCATTCGCAACACCGGCTTCATATTCGCTTTCAACTGCAGCTCCAGCGCAGGGAAGACAGTCGAATGGAGGTAGGCTTGAAGTACCTTCGGATACCAACCCCACCGTGAAATTGGCTGAGGCTGTAACGCAATGGTCATCTTGTAGTGGACCTGGCCTTCAAACAGAAGGCCATAAAAAAAGAAACTGCGGCAGATGACGCAGGAGCTTCATCAGATGCATGCAGCGGAAAGCGTAATGGCTAGAGAAGTTGATCCCCCGCTGCAGACCCCAGAAGGACACGACACCGAACCCGAAAACGACAGTTCCACGTCGCACGTAGAGTCTGAGGACAGTGCTAGTACGGTCATCTACCAAGCAGCTAGCACAGGACCTGTCGGTGGCCCTGTCCGGGGAGCACAGCGCAAGAACCGTTGCCTTCTCTTCAGCCTGCACCTGTGCTGTCAACTGTGAGTGACGTCACGCCGGTCCCAGTCTCCCGAATACAGCGGAGGACCTGCAGCGCCGAGATCACATCAGCCATACACTGATTGTGAGAACTGGGCTCCGCATTAGTGAACCGCTTGGGGAGGTGCTTGGTAGTATTTTTTGGATAACAATACAGTTTAATAATACAGTTTATTTCGCGTTGCATAGTAAATATAAATACATAGTAAACAAATATAAAATATTAAATACAATAAATTAGTGGTGCACTAAATTGCATATAAAATAAAAAAATATTCGATCGGCCACAACTGGTCTGCAGCCGGGAAGTGGTGTGCCTGTGTAAGCCGACCAAGACAGCAAATGGGACGTTGTTTAGGATATATGCCAGGATGGAGTAGTAGGATGGTTATCTGGACCGGGTGGGGGGATATAAGGTGCTTCCGCTGACAGTAGGTTCATTTACGTGGCAACGACATCGTGCATGAACTACTCAACATGTTTCGAAAAAACACATTTATTCCATATAAATTATGGAGTTCAGAAATTGTTAAGAGATACGTGTGGTCTCGACGAAATCCCGAAGCCACGAATCATATGAAAAATCATACAAATCATTAAATGTTTTACTTTGCTAGTTATTTATTAGAAAAATACTGGAATTATACTTTTCACGTTTGTGTGTATGTACATAGAAAAAGCTTTTACACAATTGCTGTTTGAAAGCCAAATTGCGTTGTTTCTGCTTATAAACTGTTTTCACTGTATAACGTCACTATTGACGTTTTGCAAGTTTACTTTACATGACAACTGGATGACACTGTTGAGGCCTATTGTGGTAATTAGTTTCACACACGCCGCGTACTAAGACAGCAGGCTTGCTGCTACGTTCACATTCGGCGCCTCTCTCCCTCGCGCTAATCAGCAATTTCTGCTAGAGTGGCCACATTTTGGCTGCTTAAGTGAATCACACGTTTTTGACGCGGATAAAATTTAGCAACATGACTCGCTTTGGTGTATATGATTTTTTTATTATTATTTATAGTTAACTGCACGTAAGTGAACCATAGTTCGTGGCGTGTGCGTGTGCGCGCGCGCGTGCGTGTGTGTGTGCGTATGTTTACGTTATTAATGCATTGATGTCAACTACTGGCTCGCGCATGCGCAGATACACCAAACGATAATATTTGATGACGGACAAATCTTTAGCACGACACCAAGGCGCTCATTTTCGTTTTGCTCCATTATGAGAGCTAGTTTGTGGCAGTAGCGTCCATCCTACACACAGCAGTGGATGTAATGGTCTGTGAGCCGGGCGGTTTCTCAACCGAAAGACACAGACTTCGATACGGTAGCAGATGGGCTGGGACCCGTGTCTTCTCGAGTGACAATCCGATGAAGAGGAGATCAGATTTAGTTGTTTTTAATATTGAACGGTGCTGAAAATATCGATAAAAATAATTTCTTCAAACTTAAAGAAAGTGGTAGAATAAGAGGGTATGAAGTGTAGATTGGATATGAGAAAGTATTCGACAAGAACAATAAATGAACACAATATGTAATTTACTGGTTGAATAAAAGCCAACAGTGTTAGTTATGTAAAATAAAAAAAAACAGAATTGAAATTCGTATTCTCTTGTCAACTGGAGCGTGCTGCTTGTTGCATTGGAATATAATTTTCCATCACCAAGACGCATACATCATGTAACCGTATCGTGGTGTCTAACTGTAGTAGAATGAAGAATCGTAATCACAAAAGTTAGTGTCTACTTAAAACTAAGACTTGATCGCTCAAGGCCTTCTCTGCGTCCGTTAAAGATTATTTTAATTTTTAATGATAATATAATATTAATATCCCCAATGAAAATAAAATACACTTGAAGTGCATGCCAACATATCAGTTATATCAATATGTACATTGGGAATACTTGAAGACAATATAATGCTGTGCTGTTCATCCGGATAATAATAGTATACTGAAGCATGTTTGGTTAATCCTGTGTTCATGTTAGCTTTATTTACCTACGTTGTTTAAATAAATCATGATGACCATTCATTGCGGGTACTTATCATATATTTAGAGTGTACTAAGACACATTAGTTCCGTTCATAAAATTGATTGACAATTACATTATATCCCAGTGTATCTTTAATGTGTGTCTACTAGCAAAACTAGTGGGCGATCGGGGCGATATATATATATATATATATATATATATATATATATATATATATATATATATATATATATATATATATATATATATATATATATATATATATATATATATATATATATATATATATATATATATATATATATATATATAATTAACGCTCATGCTTCAAGATACGTGCGTGCGCGCGCACTAAGCGGATAATATTTGACGGCCGATAAATTTTAGTACGACACCGGCGCTATATAAGACGTCATCGTTAACTCTTCAGCGCCGAGAGCGCGACAGAAACAGTACACGCGACACGAGTGATAAGAAACATCGTAAACGTGGCACATGTTCCAACGTATAGACGCATGTACGACTAGCGGGTATTGCTATTCTTTACAATAATCTTGTACAAATTACCGACTGAATAATTCCCCATAGATATGGTTGCTTCTCGAATGTGTTGAGTTATCCCACTCAGTTATAATCTCATTCTGCGGGTTTGTGTAGAATGCCTATTGTGGAACGTCTGGCATGACCCAGATGCTGCACATTCCATCGCCTTGTTACTTAACGAGCTGTAAGTGTGCCAGGGGCTATTGCACTTGGTACCCTCTTATCTACTGTGTTATGTAACATGTGCCCTCTTATCTATTATGCTATATGGAAAGAGTTCGCGGTGTCTAAGGCCATGAACAATGGGGGTTGAATACAGTGCACTGTAAGAGTCCGCTGATATGTGTTGTTGTTGTATAGTGCCTAGTTTACATTGGCGTTTGTTATTTATAATATATCCGAGACAAAGAGTAGGCAGCAACCACAGTCACGTCATTAATTACCCCATATAACCTACTTTACTAACGGGTGTTCTATTTTATCTGTGGTCGCAAAGTATATTTTGCTGTCGCTCGCTCACTCGCGCGGGCACCCACGCACGCACGCACGCACGCACTGCACGTACACGCTCGCTCGCACGCTCACACACGCACACATACACACAAACACTCATTCGTCTAGAATCTCCTATTACGTGTGTGCCCCTGGATATGGCATCCCATCGACCGATGGAGTCATTCAGTATGCAAGTGGTGTGGGCATTATTTAATCTAGCTGCACATGACGATCATATCGATTGTGTGCACGACTGCTTTAAATCATATCTGACGTTTCAGGTCAACTGGTTGCGCTGCTGACTTCATCTTTGTAGCAAATCTGGGAATAACCGACACGCTCAGTGATACACTTCTCAACGCCAACGTTTCCAGGGTCGACTATGTAAAACCAACGAGAAAAGCACGGACTTACCGGCAGCGGTCGTTCCATTTGCAGACGTCATCGTGAGCGGTACTGTCAGACCGCTGGCGCTCTTACAAGTGACGCTGCCGGTCTGCTGTTACGAGTGAGGCGTGGGGACGCTGCCGTCAGCAGATGCACTTTGTAACCGTCTGGCGTGACCACGTCGACAGCAATGACGCTGCAGAGATGTGCTGGGTCCGAGGCCGGGGTCGGTCAGTCTGACGTCACTCGATGTCGCTATATTTGATTAGGGGTGTCCACGTCTCAGTAAACCTGTGAAAGAGCGCATAATATTGCATCAGGACTATTTCTGTAAGTTTGAAATACAGTTATGTTGCAATGTTGGGATGACATTTTAATAAGAATTTACGATGGCTTGGACACCCCTAGTTTGTGTCGGCAAGCCATAGTATATCGTCGCATTTAACGACACATTCACCACCACCTTGTAACTTGAGGATCCGCCTGTCATTGGAAACTGTTTTTTCCTAGTTACAGTTCCATTGTTGACGTCAGGACTTCGATCACACCTACGTCGTTCAGCGGTCGGTCCCGACGTGTTCAATGTATAAAGAAATACATGTGAGTGTATCATCAGGTTCGACCTACGTTAGTAGGCTTTATTGAATATAACATTTACACATCACTACAGTAGGTTACGGCGAAAGTCTCTCAGGGACATCCGGACAACATCTTCCCTGGCATTAGCAAAGGTGAACACATCTAGCAAACAAAGGTCGCCCTTTTTATACCTCGTGAGTCGTGATTCCTTGAGGAAGTTCGTCCGTCCTTCAAGATAAATGTACAGCACCCTGATTGTCTGATAAGTTAAGTTGAGAATCCGCGACACTCGTAACTCAACACGATCTATAGAGATGACCTCTTGTTTGACATATTGTCCTTAATTTCTCTCCTCCGTGCGTAGATACTAGACAAATGTTCGGCCTGGTCAATGCAACATTGATTACCCTTGACAGAGTCTAACAAAGAGCATAGATTATACTGGCCAATAAATACACTAATGGGGATTTGGACAGCATATTCAACTCTATGAATGGTTCTTTGTGCCAGTGTGGATAGGTCATAGAGTTACATCATTAATCACCCCCCCCCCCTATAAACTAACGGGTGTTGTATTTATGTCTATGGGGTAGACTTACCAAGATTGCAGTCTTGTCACCCAATCTTTGACGCTGACGAACCAGTGCCAGCTGAGTTCATTATCAGCGTGACAGATAAGGAGGTGACACTTGAAAATGTCAATGTTAACAAAGCCATTGGGCCGGACAACATTCCGTCATAGGTATTGAAAGACTTTTCGCACCTTCTCGTCGGTCACAGCTATCTTTAACAGCTCACTCAGGGAAGGAGCACTACCCAAGCTATGGAAGTCAGCAACTGTCATTCTGTTGTCAAAGAAACATCCACCAGACACAGTGGAAAATGACATTATACCTATATCGCTAACTGAAATTCTGGCAAAGGTGCTTGAGTCACTTGTGCTGAAGTGGGTCGATATTTGTGTTAAACCCCATAGGCAGTTCGGAGGTATGGCAGGGACTTGTACTACTGATGTTCTGGTTGAAATGCTCCACAAGTGGTATGAAGCCACTGGTGTAACGGGCAATTTTGTGAGAGTTTTATTTCTGGACTACAGGAAAGCATTTGATCTAATTAATTATGATATATTAATCGGTAAACTGGTCAAAATGGAATTACCAGCACACCTAGTCGGATGGATGGCAGCGTTTCTCCTAGACCGTGAGCAGAGAGTTAAGATCAAAGGACGCTGTATCAAGACCAGGCTACCCAAATGGAGGCGTTCCCCAGGGAACTTTGTCTGGACCAAAAAACTGTTTGGTCCATATCAATGATCTACGAACACCTTGCTATATCTACAAATATGTAGATGACAGCACAATATTTTAAATATGCAACCAGAGCAGAGTATCTGTCAGGAATCAGCTAACCTTATTACGCAGTGGTTTAGCGATAATGATATGCGCATTAATACGAGTAAGACAAAATAAATGGTCATATGTTTCTGTAAAGATAGAACGTATGTTGAATCTCTGTCGTATATTGATATAAATGGGACTGATATTGAAAGAGTAACTCAAGCAAAAGTTCTCGGTGTAACTATATCATCTGATTTCAGTTGGAATGCACGTGTAGATGAAATAGTTGCAAAGGCAAGGAAAATGGTGTATAATTTATAATATATCAATTGAAACGTGCTGGAATCAATCAAATCGATTTGGTTAGAATTTATGTAAATGTGATCAGACCAGTAGTTGAATATGCTTGTCCGGCATGGCACACGAACTTGTCCGGCATGGCACACGAACTTGTCCGGCATGGCACACGAACTTGTCCGGTATGGCACACGAACTTGTCTAAATAATTATCGGACAATGTCGAGATAATCCAAAAACGGTGTCTCACAACTAATTTCCCGGTTTTACGTATTCTGCACATGGTAAACATACAAACGCTGCACGACAGGCGCAACGCGATATAGCACGTCATCTAAGCACGTCATCTAAGCAAACGAGAAAAAAAGAAGAAAAACATCACCATTATATGGAATCAAATACGAACAATACTACATTACACAACATGAATGTCAATAACAAGCATGAAAGACTATGTCCGTAAGATGCGTGTGATAGAGAACAACACGTACTGTTGTCCCATGAAACATCACAGATAAGAACAACTAACTCGTCAGCAAACATAAAGAAAATCCAGACCACGTAGTCGGGGAATCCACACAACTGTGAAAATATACATATGCATGACAAGCAGTTAATAATAAGTCAAATTAGTTCGTCTACCAGTATTCACTAAAACGAGCAACAGTAAGTCTGCGAGTAGCCGGACAATGTCCCGAAACTGATGACTTATTAGTCGCGTAGAAATGCGAGTATACTCGCGTGATCACGCATCATGGCGACCCGTCCAGGCCAGACAATGGGAGCGACCTTGTCTGCGTCGGGTGAGTGGTCGACAGGCGGAGTGTGGACGTCGGGGTTAGGATACGAGCGGTGCCGAAACGGTCAGTTATCACGAAACCAACACATTAACACTGCGCTGACAGCAAGTGGAAGGACAAGAATAGACAAAAGCCACCAACGATATGGGGACGACAATGTCCAATTCATCAACTCAGGCGATTCATCAGAACCCTGCAAGGTCGCTATTTCAACGTCCTTGATTTCAGGTAGAAATGTCCATGCAGGTGATTGCAATTTGGAGTGAATAAGCTGTTGTGACGCCAACTCTGATCAATTGAAAGGCGCAATTGGAATCACTGGGGTGCTAATATTAATATGGATCGAATGTTGAATCATTCCGTGTAAAGTCAACACTCGACCAGCGACGCGACAACCAGGTCGTACATGAACGACGTACAGGCCATATGACAAATAACCTGTCGTACTCGGTGATCCAGTACAAAATACATTAAAAGGTTCACCCTGGGAAATGTGTTATGGCCTAACTGGTGAAATAAACTGGTCGGTTTAGGGGAACGAGTGAACGTGACCCGACATGTTTTTCGGAGGGCCTGATTGTTAGTAATTATCCCTCTTGGACATATTAAGCCGTCCTTGGTAAATACGGGACCCGTTTTACAAATACAAGAATTCCTTCCTAAGCAGTCATGCGGTAAAAATATAGCCCCACTGGGGCTATCATAAGGTGCACACTTTCTAGAGCCGATTCGGAGACTGGTGCGGACGCGTTCAGAAGCAATCGTGGAAATAGCTGTCCACTTCGTAATTCGGTGGTGCAATTTCGAAATGTACGCCTCAATGTCCCGGATATTGTGAATTATTGAGAATGGTGCCACCAGCCCATCGGAGACGAGTGCGGAATTTGATTTTATATCGCTTGTAAGCGTTGTCACCAAAAATACTAGGCACGCGATCATCGGAAAGCAGAAGAAAATACGAACACAATTGTTGGACTTTCACTCGTAAGGTGACGCCAGGACGAGGTGCGTCCAAGAAGATAATCAGTGTCCAAGTGGGAATGAGACTGTGTGACTGTGACACGGCCTCCGGTCAGGAAGACGTCATCGGTTAGTTTTTGTTCAAACGACACAGAAAAAAAACAATCAGAAGAGTCCATATAAAAACGCCGAAACAAGGGAAATGACTTCCCATCGTGCACGCTTCTGTTCGACAGCAGTAGGCGGTAGAAGCCGTACTAAGCGAAGAGGGCTAGGTCGGTCAATGACCTTAAAGTCCCTGCAGTGCCACTGTACGGACACGCTGTACTAGTCATATTGGTGGGACCTTCAGACTACTGGAACGAGTAAAAAAAACGAGTGGTCATAAAAAATCCTTAAAATAACATATTACTAGTATTCGCAAAATCTTACCGAGAAAAAAAATGTATTTATGAAATTGGGGAATTAAAAATATAAATGGGATACCATAGTGGGTTATTAAAACGTACGAAACCCCGCCCCCCAAATGTGGAATAAGTTATATGTAAAAAAAGAGAAACCTGCCTCAGCAACGTCCTATAACGAATGCGAATACGCTACAATTATATACCGTGTTGTATGCGTGCGCAACCTATCTGCGATATAACTACTTAACATATACAAGCAAAACATGAAATATGACCGTTCGGTGTCCTAATTGATAACCCCAGTGAATTACTGTTCTTACGCTAAGTGTCAATGTTCACTGGTCGACTTGAGGATTCTCCTGTTATTGCGTCGGAGTCTGGTCGCAGGAGCCAGTCCCCTACAGTGCGTCACCTCGCAGCCCAATCACCTTGATTTAGTGCGCGCACGACCGAGGACACGTCACGGAATTGTGTCCCAGCCGACCGCATTGAAAACAACGGGTCCGTTTCTTCCTCAACTGGCTGGCGTTGCCGGATGGCACGATGTCCTCTCTACAAGACCGCCACCTGGGTTGACAAGGCCGCGACGGCAGTGGTGAGGGAGGTGATGGCCGATCGCAGGACAGCCGTGTCTACAGGACACAGCAGTGGTGCGGCATTCCCTCGAACGATCTCCTCCGTCAGTGGCGTGGTCATCAAACCAGCGCGTTGACGCTGGACAGGCAGCCGTGGTTGACGGCGGCGCCGTTGGTGCCTCTCCTTGCGTTCCAGCCATTCGGTGAGCGCCACGAAGAAAGGGTCTTCTTCCAGGTACGGTAGACAATCGACGGCAGGTTCGGGCAAGGCTGGTGCGTCGAGGTCGGGCAAATCCGGAGCGTCGAGACCGTCGGCGAAGTTAACCTCGTTGTCGTTCAACACCTCAAGACCAGCTGGACATCCCGCGACTGGTATGGGCGTGGGCCGGGTAGGAGCAGCGTCCACAGTTGACGTCAGCAGAATCGACGTCCGTAGGGCAGCACCGTTGGTAGAACTCTCATCTCAGTGGTTGCGGCGTTGGTGACGTCATCAGCGGTAGTGCCGGCAGTGAAAGTCATAAAAAATTACCCGTTTCGCGCTCGATATTGTAGCATCAGTGGTAATTATGAAAGAAACACATTCCTGGTGCGATCGCCATTATAACTTGTGGATCCGCCTGTCACTGGAAACTGTTTTTCCTAGTTACAGTTCCATTGTTGACGTCAGGACTTCGATCACACCTACGTCGTTCAGCGGTCGGTCCTGACGTGTTCAATGTATAAAGAAATACATGTGAGTGTATCATCAGGTGCGACCTACGTTAGTAGGCTTTATTGAATATAACATTTACACATCACTATACAGTAGGCTACGGCGAAAGTCTCTCAGGGACATCCGGACAACATCTTCTCTGGCATTAGTAAAGGTGAACACATCTAGCAAACAAAGGTCGCCCTTTTTAAACCTCGTGAGTCGTGACTCATTGGTGCGTTCCTTTGAACTGTCCCTTCAAGATACGGCACCTCGATTGTTTGATGAGCTAAACAGGGAATCCGTGACACCCGTAACTCAACACGATCTATAGAGATGACCTCTTGCTTGACCTCCTGTCCTTAATCTCTCTCCTCCGTCCGTAGATAGTAGATACTAGACAAATGTTCGTCCTCCCTTGCTAGATGTGACTATGCACTTCTAGTTTTATCCTCTTCTATAAATATATAACCGTCTTATTAATAATTCCTAATTTATAACCTTACAGCAAATTTAGCACACAATTTGCACACGTGAATGTGTCGCCAACAAATGTTCAACTGAAGTGCAATGGTCGCTACTCGCTCGACCCTCTACGACTAGGCTGCGTTGTTCTCATAATTATACATCACCAACCTGCTGTCTCCGCTGTAACAGTAATCAATGTCGTACTGCACGAGGCAAGTCACTTCACCCCGGGCCGTATTATTATTATTAACCCTCTTACCCATAATGCGTCCAACAAGCAAAACGGACTCGAAGGAAATGATAAGGGTACGGGAATAGCCCCCCGACCCCCCCAGCCAACGATTCGCCACGAACACAATATACGCCCCACTAAAAAGTCAACAGAACGGAAAACCGTGAATACTGAGTTAGACTTAATATTATAACTAATCTGGTCAGAAATGACATAGTTATCATTTAAATTGATGCAGGCAAAGACAACCCGATTAAAGGACTTTCAATGTCAACAGAGCAGGTTGAATGGGAAATATTACAAGTGTCGCATTGCACATAAAGGGTGAATGCACAACACGGGCGGCAGACTTAGACATCTTGTGTTGACCAGCACACGTGTTTATGAAGAAGAAATTTAATAAATAGTATATTATAATTTTCACGCGCCCAACTTTTACACTAAACCCACTGTACCAACCTTACTGTTTAGAACTGGAACTGCTTATCGATTAGGAACTGCTTAACCTCTTTTGTTTTGTTGCGCTGTCGAGCTTGGGTCTCCCAAGGATTTTAGTGCAATATAAGTATTTTATATTGCATTGTAAATTGAAATGTCACTTATGAAATCTCTCGCGACTCTATTTTGCTGATATTGCTGGATTTCTGATTATTTCTTATTATCTGTATTATAAGCTTCATGTCATAGAAAAAATTAAACGTTGTTAATCATTATTGTATTAATAACGTCATCGGTCCTGTTCTGTTTGCACATAATCTACTTAATCTGGCGATACCATTTATATATTAAGTAGTTTGTGACTTTGTCCGTCTGTCCGACCGTCCGTCAGTGAGTGAGTGAGTGAGTGAGTGAGTGAGTGAGTGAGTGAGTGAGTGAGTGAGTGAGTGAGTGAGTGGTGGTGAGTGAGTGAGTGAGTGAGTGAGTGAGTGAGTGGGTGAGTGAGTGAGTGGTGGTGAGTGAGTGAGTGAGTGAGTGAGTGAGTGAGTGAGTGAGTGAGTGAGTGAGTGAGTGGTGAGTGAGTGGGAGTGAGTGAGTGAGTGAGTGAGTGAGTGAGTGAGTGAGTGAGTGAGTGAGTGAGTGAGTGAGTGAGTGAGTGAGTGAGTGAGTGAGTGAGTGAGTGAGTGAGTGAGTGAGTGAGTGAGTGAGTGAGTGAGTGAGTGAGTGAGTGAGTGAGTGAGGGAGTGAGGGAGTGAGTGAGTGAGTGAGTGAGTGAGGAGTGAGTGAGTGAGTGAGTGAGTGAGTGAGTGAGTGAGTGAGTGAGTGAGTGAGTGAGTGAGTGAGTGAGTGAGTGAGTGAGTGAGTGAGTGAGTGAGTGAGTGAGTGAGTGAGTGAGTGAGTGAGTGAGTGAGTGAGGAGTGAGTGAGTGAGTGAGTGAGTGAGTGGTGAGTGAGTGAGTGAGTGAGTGAGTGAGTGAGTGAGTGAGTGAGTGAGTGGAGTGAGTGGTGAGTGAGTGAGGTGAGTGAGTGAGTGAGTGGTGAGTGAGTGAGTGAGTGGTGAGTGAGTGAGTGAGTGAGTGAGTGAGTGAGTGAGTGAGTGGTGAGTGAGTGAGTGAGTGAGTGAGTGAGTGAGTGAGTGGAGTGAGTGGTGGTGGTGAGTGAGTGAGTGAGTGAGTGAGTGAGTGGTGAGTGAGTGAGTGAGTGAGTGAGTGAGTGAGTGAGTGAGTGAGTGAGTGAGTGAGTGAGTGAGTGAGTGAGTGAGTGAGTGAGTGAGTGAGTGAGTGAGTGGTGAGTGAGTGAGTGAGTGAGTGAGTGAGTGAGTGGTGAGTGAGTGAGTGAGTGAGTGAGTGAGTGAGTGAGTGAGTGAGTGAGTGAGTGAGTGAGTGGTGAGTGAGTGAGTGGTGAGTGAGTGAGTGAGTGAGTGAGTGAGTGAGTGAGTGGTGAGTGAGTGGTGAGTGAGTGAGTGAGTGAGTGAGTGAGTGAGTGAGTGAGTGGTGAGTGAGTGAGTGGTGGTGAGGTGAGTGAGTGAGTGAGTGGTGGTGAGTGAGTGGTGAGTGAGTGAGTGAGTGAGTGAGTGGTGGTGTGAGTGGAGTGAGTGAGTGAGTGAGTGAGTGAGTGAGTGGTGGTGGTGAGTGAGTGAGTGAGTGGTGAGTGGTGAGTGAGTGGTGGTGAGTGAGTGAGTGAGTGAGTGAGTGAGTGGTGAGTGAGTGAGTGAGTGGTGAGTGAGTGAGTGAGTGAGTGAGTGAGTGAGTGGTGGTGAGTGGTGGTGGTGAGTGAGTGAGTGAGTGAGTGAGTGAGTGGTGAGTGAGTGGTGGTGAGTGAGTGAGTGGTGGTGGTGAGTGAGTGAGTGAGTGGTGGTGAGTGGTGGTGGTGAGTGAGTGAGTGGTGAGTGGTGAGTGGTGAGTGGTGAGTGAGTGAGTGAGTGAGTGAGTGAGTGAGTGAGTGGTGGTGGTGAGTGGTGAGTGGTGGTGGTGGTGGTGAGTGAGTGAGTGAGTGAGTGAGTGGTGGTGAGTGAGTGAGTGAGTGAGTGAGTGGTGGTGAGTGAGTGAGTGAGTGAGTGAGTGAGTGGTGAGTGGTGGAGGTGAGTGAGTGGTGAGTGAGTGAGTGAGTGGTGAGGTGAGTGAGTGAGTGAGTGAGTGAGGTGGTGAGTGTGAGTGAGTGAGTGAGTGGTGGTGGTGAGTGAGTGGTGAGTGAGTGAGTGAGTGAGTGGTGAGTGAGTGAGTGGTGAGTGAGTGAGTGAGTGAGTGAGTGAGTGAGTGAGTGAGTGGTGAGTGGTGGTGAGTGAGTGGTGAGTGAGTGAGTGGTGAGTGGTGAGTGGTGGTGAGTGGTGGTGGTGGTGGTGAGTGAGGTGGTGAGTGAGTGAGTGAGTGGTGAGTGAGTGGTGGTGAGTGAGTGGTGAGTGAGTGAGTGAGTGAGTGAGTGAGTGAGTGAGTGAGTGAGTGAGTGAGTGAGTGAGTGAGTGAGTGAGTGAGTGAGTGAGTGAGTGAGTGAGTGAGTGAGTCTGTCTGTCTGTCTGTCTGTCTGTCTGTCTGTCTGTCTGTCTGTCTGTCTGTCTGTCTGTCTGTCGATTGTCTGTTTCTCTGTCTGTCTGTTTGTCTGTTCCCTCATATCTCCGTCAGTTTCGCAGGATGGTCCGAACATCAAAAGAAATTCAGATTTCCCCAGAGTGTGGATATGGTCGTTTGACGTAGATTACGTAATCCAGAGAAATGGTTACGTTCAACTGTTAGCAACGCTATGCGTGTTTTCTACGATTTCAAAGTTACGTGATCTATACCAAACGCCCACATAAGTTCCTTCGTACGCTTCGAGAAACTGGTTGAACATGCTTTTTTGGGGCATGAAGTGGTCAGTGTCATAGGCATTGCCCTAACAAAACTGGGTAGTTGAAGAAGTCATAAGTGGCGGCATTTTCTCCCGTCGAACGCAGGGCAACTCGATTAGTTCAATCATAACTCTTACTTACAGCAGTGGTTCCCACGCACCTCTGGAGACGTAGACACATTTATCCTTCCCTGAAAAAAAATTATGGAGACCAATGTTTTTTATTAATTTCGGAGCCGTAACAGTAGCTGCATTGCGCATCGTTAGGTCCGACGTGTGCGGAGGGGCAGGTCCGACGTGCGCGGAGGGGCAGGTCCAACGTGCGCGGAGGGGCAAGGTTCTGCACCTCGTAGTATGCGGTGCAGAATACTGGGCTTTATGCATCAGCTGTGGCGTGTTCCGGCCAAAACCTATTTTCGTCTGGACTGTAGTAAAAACCTGCTTAAAACTATTGTTGCCAGTTATTACAGGAAAAAAATTGCAAAAATCTCTCAAGCATATAGTTAATATGATCAATAATACACAGCTTATTGCACGGTTTGGTTGGACAAAGTAACGTTTTTTACTAATGCAAACACTGTGGGAACCAGACACGTAAAACATGGGCGGCACATACAAGTGGTGAGATACGTACATATGTACAAGGACATGTCCAAAGTGCTTGAGCAAGATAACGTCATCGCCGACCCGCACCAAACACCAAACTACGGCCTACATTTTGTAAAATAAAATATATGCAATAGACATATGAGGTGAATTATTAAACAGTCATTAAATGTCAATGTCACATTGGAATGAATGGTGACATATGTCTGCATAGTTGTCTGGGCACCGCAACCTCAACACGTCTTGTCAATTCACCTACTTAAACGACTGTTTAATTAAGCGTCGATGCGCGTCCACAAGTGTCCGTACGCATCCACAAGCGTCCGTACGCGTCCACAAGCGCCCGTACGCGTCCAGTAGCGTCCGTACGCGTCCACTAGCGTCCGTACGCGTCCAGTAGCGTCCGTACGCGTCCGTAGGCCTCCACTAACGTAAATAATCCTTAAAATAAAGATTCGCATTTACAGGGTCCAGAAAGAATAATACAAAAAGAAAAATAAATAAATGTAAAGCAACGAACCCAACTGTCCGCACCCGTCACCTGTCGTCCGTTATTTTACGTTGACACAGGTGAGCTCCAACCGCACAGACCGTCCACATATCGATCTGAGCGGAAGCGACGTTGGAGCTCACCTGTGTTGAATCACTGGGCGACGTGTAAACGTATGCTAGGGGCGGACGACGGAAGCGGACAGGTGTGTTCGTCGCTCAATGCTAAGTGGCGCTCCACGATACGATTGACTCGTATAAAACCATCCGATTGCATCGCAAACGATCAAATGTTTGTGTCATTTCAGACTCAGACTTGTTTGACCTATCGTCTCATGTATGAACATTATAAAACATTATAAAACATTATAAAACATTATAAAACAAAATTCATCTCATGCGATTCTCTCGGATACGAGTCATTCGTACAATTCAGACCTCCCGACCTGCATGGCATGCAATTCTCCATGAAGCCGAGAAGCATGCAATTATCCAGGAAGCCGACAAGCATGCAATTCTCCAGGAAGCCGATAAGCATGCAATTCTCCATGAAGCCAAGAAGCATGCAATTATCCAGGAAGCCGACAAGCATGCAATTCTCCAGGAAGCCGAGAAGCATGCAATTCTCCATGAAGCCAAGAAGCATGCAATTCTCCAGGAAGCCGATAAGCATGCAATTCTTCAGGAAGCCAAGAAGCATGCAACTCTCCAGGAAGCCGAGAAACATACAATTCTCCAGGAAGCCGAGAAGCATGCAATTCTCCAGGAAGCCGAGAAGCATGCAATTCTCCAGGAAGCCGACAAGCATGCAATTCTCCAGGAAGCCGACAAGCATGCAATTCTCCAGGAAGCCGACAAGCATGCAATTCTCCAGGAAGCCGATAAGCATGCAATTCTCCAGGAAGCCAAGAAGCATGCAATTCTCCAGGAAGCCGAGAAACATACAATTCTCCAGGAAGCCGATAAGCATGCAATTCTCCAGGAAGCCAAGAAGCATGCAATTCTCCAGGAAGCCGAGAAACATACAATTCTCCAGGAAGCCGAGAAGCATGCAATTCTCCAGGAAGCCGAGAAACATACAATTCTCCAGGAAGCCGAGAAACATACAATTCTCCAGGAAGCCGAGAAGCATGCAATTCTCCAGGAAGCCGAGAAGCATGCAATTCTCCAGGAAGCCGACCAATGATGCACATTTGAGAAAATGACGTACTGTATCAGAGTAAATACCGATTGACACATCAGACCAGTCATCAATCTTTTTTTTAGTTTTGACGCTATAATTATAGTATCAACTTGAGACTTGCAAATGGGCGTTTTGTCAAAATGAACACTGCCACTAATATGTAACATTCACGACTCTGAAATTCTCTTCCTCGTCGCTTTCATCGGAGCTTTGACCTGTAGTTCACCTTTGTTGAGAAAAGGAAAGCAGTGACCTTGGTTAACAGGGAACGGTGCTCAGCAGGGGCGGATCTAGGCTTGTTGGCGGGGGTCTCAGTCAGCCGTAGTCACGTGTCATTCTACTTATGAACCGGGGGGTGGGGGTGGGGGTGGGGGCGGGACGACACGTGTCGTTCCACTTACATAAGGGTTGATATTAGCCTGCTGCGAATACTTCAGTCTTTACATTGACACTAGTTCTGATGAAGGCCTATATACGTGTTCCTTTACCGTAATATTTGACACAGACACAGGGGGTCTAAGATTGGGGTCATGACCCCTAAGACCCCCTGGATCCGCATCGTTTTCACATTGTCATTGACATAGCCATTTTGGTTTATATGAAATAATTTTCAGTGTAGCACACATACCAGTTGGCCATATGATGCGCGCACAAGAAGCAGCGACTTTCCTTCAAACACTTGACTTTAAATACATTTGTAAAACATTACGTAGCGTAATTATGTGCGAATGTCCCAAATAACCACTGTAACTGTCACTAATTCCGAATTCGCTACGTCGAAGTCGACAAAGTGCATAGATTCTACGTATTTATGACATATGGCAGTCATCATACGTATCGTCTTTATGACATATGACAGTATTCCAAGACCAGTATTTCGTCTTCCCTGACCAGTCTTTAATCCAATTATCTTTCTTCCGTCCATCTTCTTTGTTCAACTGTCTCTGGGCTGGAGTTATAGTTTGTTCAACTGTCTCTCGACTCGAGTTACGTTCGTTTTTCTTTCTGGGTTTCCTGGATCAGCAGATCGATTACGCAACTAATTATCGAACTTTGAATTCACTAACTACCGAAATACCCTAACCATGGGCATCTTCGGGGGTGGGCAATGGGGGCACATGCCCCCTGGATCTAGATGTTTGTAAATTTTTGGTCTTTTATGGCGAGTGGATTGTTTACTATTTGTGTTAAATAGATCATCTAGTATATTTGTTAATTAATTATATGCAATTATATCATTATTGAAAGTAGACATTTTAGTAAATGTAAATATTTCTGGTCGAAATCAGATAGCAGAATTGTTTGCCTCCCTCTGAAAAAAACCCTGGGGACTCGCCTGACCCTACGGACCTGTTTCGGGCACCTGGATGATTGTGCTATTGAACAATTTCACAGATAGGCACGAATCGAGAATAATAAAAGGGAAAATGATTTCTTCGCAAATTTGTTGTCCGTTGAACATCAAATTACGGAGATTTCAATCTCGGGGACGGAGATTTATTGGCTATATCAAAATGACCGAGACTCCGTACGACTGAAGGAGAGTTGACACATATATGCAGTACTGTGGTGTCGTGTTTGACAACAGAAAACAAACTTTTAAAACTTCGTTGGGAAGTTTGTAGGAGAGCACGATGGTCATCTCCAACTAACCAGAATAAAAATTTTCGCAAATCATAGAAGGCACGTTCCTCCTATCGCTTATTGGAAGTTACGGCGATGTTCCTCCTATCGCTTATTGGAAGTTACGGCGATGTTCCTCCTATCGCTTATTGGAAGTTACGGCGATGTTCCGCCTATCGCTTATTGGAAGTTACGGCGATGTTCCTCCTATCGCTTATTGGAAGTTACGGCGATGTTCCTCCTATCGCTTATTGGAAGTTACGGCGATGTTCCTCCTATCGCTTATTGGAAGTTACGGCGATGTTCCGCCTATCGCTTATTGGAAGTTACGGCGATGTTCCGCCTATCGCTTATTGGAAGTTACGGCGATGTTCCGCCTATCGCTTATTGGAAGTTACGGCGATGTTCCGCCTATCGCTTATTGGAAGTTACGGCGATGTTCCGCCTATCGCTTATTGGAAGTTACGGCGATGCACACAACAATATTCTTTTGCAAATGCATAGTTTTAGGTTAGTTCTTAATTCAGTAAAGTGGCCGAGCAAAACTATCAACCTTTACATCTAACCTTTGAGCTCAAGAAATTAACGTTGTAGGTAGTTTAGGTACATATACTTATTGTCAATGCTTTCTCTGTAAACCATACTTGCCGCATCTGTTTATTTAGCGTTCCCTTCGTATATTTTGTGAGAAAACCAAAACAGAGAAACAGTAGAAAAAGTGCAAATTATTGTTGTTTGGTTTTTGTACCTTTATACAAAAATGTGCCAACATTGGAGAGTAGTATTCCCCTCCTGCTGGAAAATATTTAGAGAGTTTCCCTACAAAAAAATAAGCTTGGAGCTCAGTTTATAATGTATATAATGTATATGGGAGTACACCACAAGCCGTGTGTACTGGGAATATACCACAAGCCATGTGTACTGGGAGTACACCACAAGCCATGTGTACTGGGAGTACACCACAAGCCGCGTGTACTGGGAGTACACCACAAGCCGTGTGTATTGGGAGTACACCACAAGCCGTGTGTACTGGGAGTACACCACAAGCCGTGTGTACTGGGAGTACACCACAAGCCGTGTGTACTGGGAGTACACCACAAGCCGTGTGTACTGGGAGTACACCACAAGCCGTGTGTACTGGGAGTACACCACAAGCCGTGTGTACTGGGAGTACACCACAAGCCGTGTGTACTGGGAGTACACCACAAGCCGCGTGTACTGGGAGTACACCACAAGCCGTGTGTACTGGGAGTACACCACAAGCCGCGTGTACTGGGAGTACACCACAAGCCGTGTGTACTGGGAGTACACCACAAGCCGTGTGTACTGGGAGTACACCACAAGCCGTGTGTACTGGGAGTACACCACAAGCCGCGTGTACTGGGAATACACCACAAGCCGTGTGTACTGGGAGTACACCACAAGCCGTGTGTACTGGGAGTACACCACAAGTCGTATGGGGCCAAAACTGCGAGTGGGCACTATTTGTGATGGGGCACCATGACCCCCCTGTCCCCCTAAACCCGCATATGATGGGGCGCCATGTAGTTGCAGGTAATGACTAATGAGCTAATATAGATTGGGAGCCACCCAGACATAATTTGAGTAACTATAATTATAATTATATATATATATATATATATATATATATATATATATATATATATATATATATATATATATATATATATATATATATATATATATATATATATATATATATATATATATTCATTGCACATCATAATTATAAATACGTTGCCATTTTCGGAGTTCCTATTTGTTGACGGTAGCACATATAATTGCGGCATAGTGCAGTGTATTTCTGTACTGAACTCAATGAAGAGCATGATCTACATTTCGAGATAAACTTGTTGACATTAAACTGATGTCACATGCACGGGACATTATTATGCTGAAACGCAGTGAATTTAAGTGAACTCAGATTGGAATAATTCCGAAGTACATATCCTAATCGGTCCACGTTCAGATGGCTGGATTTTTCCGCTGTCGTTGCGCCACCTGGCGAACAGTAAAAACACTGCTTGCAGCATCAGATAATCGTCGTGTCCAAGCTCGACGTCTGTTATGGTGCTAGTGCAATTAGCTCGTTTAACGTAGAAAAGAGTGTGTTTCTTGGGACAGGAAAGGAAAATTCCATTCTAATCGGTGGTAGTTTAAGGCTGTGTTTTAAGGTTCTCTTGGAGAGGTGGGGACAACAAGGTTTTCAGGAATGGTTGTTTAAATTAAATGGCATTAGGCCCTACACACAATGTAGGTCTAAAGTTGAATTGGTGAATATCTTGTTTAAGTGATAATTTGCAGTACCAAATGTATATATCCTTTATTATAAATTAACACATTTAACGTATTACTGCCGAACTATGATATATTGTTAAACATTCCGGTACTCTCTGTAGGCGTAGTCTAAGACGACGTAGAAACATTAAATGAACGATACCTGTGAGCACCAAATACCGCTTGTTGGGGAGGGGTGGCGCGATGTTAGGGGGGTGGTGCGATGTTAGGGGGGGTGACGCGATGTTATGGGGGTGGCGCGATGTTGGGGGGTGGCGCGATGTTAGGGAGGGTGGCGCGATGTTGGGGGGGGGGGGTGTGGCGCGATGTTGGGGGTGGCGCGATGTTAGGGGGGTGGCGCGATGTTAGGGGAGTGGCGCGATGTTAGGGGGGGTAGCGCGATGTTGGGGGGTGTGTGGCGCGATGTTGGGGGTGGCGCGATGTTAGGGGGGGTGGCGCGATGTTAGGGGAGTGGCGCGATGTTAGGGGGGGTGGCGCGATGTTGGGGGGGTGGCGCGATGTTAACTTGAAATCACATTTTCTCTAGCTGATGTGCAGGGGAGTAAATTCACTTGGTGTACATACGTGTGTTCTCTTTTTCTAGTCATAATAAAGCCGTTGGCGTCTCTGTGCAACCTCTCTTGCTTCTTCGAGTCCACCATCTGTCCAGTTCTTCATGTTGTTAATGTAATCCATTTTTGTCTACCTCTTCGCTTTTTTTTCCTGGTAGTTCTCCTTCTGGATGTTGGAAGGCACCAGACTCTCTGGTCTCCTTTTCCAATGGGCGGACATAGCCAGCTCTCTTCTCTTCTCTTCTCTTCTCTTGATGAAACATAGCAGACCTTCTTCTTCCGTAACCTCTGCTTTATCTCTGACCAAAATGTTTGTTTTTCTCTCGGTCCAGCTTATGCTGAGCATTCTGCGCCGTATGTGTTTCCTATTACATAATAATAATAATAATTATAATAAAATATTTTCTAATTATTGTAGTATTTATTGATTGCATAATAAACCCACCCCACATAACGCCAAATCACCCCCACATAACGCCAAATCACCCCCACATAATGCCAACCCACCCCCACATAACGCCAAATCACCCCCACATAATGCCAAATCACCCCCACATAACGCCAACCCACCCCCACACAACTCCAACCCACCCCCACACAACGCCAACCCACCCCACACAACTCCAACCCACCCCCACACAACTCCAACCCACCCCCACACAACTCCAACCCACCCCCACACAACTCCAAGGGGGAGGCCAAGGGGAGGCCAGGGGAGGCTAAGGGAGGCCAAGGGAGGCCAGGTGAGGCCAGGGGAGGCCAGGGGAGGCCAGGGGAGGCGAAGGGAGGCCAGGGAGGCCAAGGGAGGCCAGGGGAGGCCAAGGGGAGGCCAAGGGGAGGCCAAGGGGAGGCCAAGGGGGAGGCCAGGGGGAGGCCAAGGGGGAGGCTGGGGGAGGCCAAGGGGAGGCCAAGGGGGAGGTCAGGGGGAGGCTGGGGGGAGGCCAAGGGGGAGGCTGGGGGAGGCCAAGGGGGAGGCCAGGGGAGGCCAAGGGGGCCAAGCCTAGTCACCCATGCTACCATGTTGTGGAGCAACGGAAAAAACATTTAACAATTAAGCCAAAGAGGGGGCCCAATGCCCCCCCCCATAAATACACCAATGATCACAATAAAATGTTATTATTCAAAGTAGTGAAAGACTGAGAAACCCTGATAACTGTTGCGTGAGTTCGTCTTTTCGTCTGCACTGATCTAATGCCGAACGCAGTGCTTCTTCTGAATCCGCTGTAGGATTAGCACATTATGTTTCTGCTCGATCGAAACATTCTACCCTCACCAGAACTGAACTTGTACTGAACTACTCGGACGTATTAATTGGTATCTTCAGCCGAGATAGGCTCACAAATGGAAGAAAGTGGCGAGCTATCTTGCAAGCGGAAATATGGCGTTAGCGCGGTCTAACTTCTTATGTGTGACAGTGGGGCTTGCAGGCAGTACGTTATCCCGTGCTGGGGAACGCTTCCAGGAAGAGCCAAGTGAAAAACTTGGTCACGGAGACTCCCAATGAAATGTTAATGTATCTATCATGGGAGCCACCCAACTAAACTGTCATGTAATCACTTCAATAATTAACAATCCATCAACATACACATAAACAGTTGTAACGATGTAAGTATGTAGTTCTATGTACATGTATTACGTATATACAAACTTATTTTCACACAAACTGATTAACAATCACACAGGTACAAGCACACGGACGCACGCACGCACGGACGCACGCACGCAAGCACGTACGCACGCACGCATATATATATATATATATATATATATATATATATATATATATATATATATATAAAACTGCGAACTCTTTCAATAAGCTCGTCAACTGATGCGTGAAAACAAAATTCTCAGCACGTGGACACGCACTGCTGTTTGTTCATGAAAATTCGCGAGAGCGGGCAGAAGATTGAAGTGAAGTATCTCGCTTTATGGACTCTAGTTATCATATGTCACTGGTTACACTCTAGGTGTTCTCTCGTACGCGGGAGTCACCGATGATGAATTTATGTTTATGCATACTGATTATGAATTATGTCAACAACAGGTATTCGATCAGTTTGATTAGTTAAACTTTAATTTTTTTCTATTAATATTTTCATACCCATTCAATATCTTAAAAACTTCAATATGATCTCCTCTTAACCCCTTTGTCTCTGTATGTTGTAATCAAGCGGAAATGCAATTAAATATAAATATATTTAACTTCAAGATTGACAAATATAACTGTGTAAGACACCAGGATTCGCAGTTCTTAACAACAATTCTTTAATATAGGTAAAAATACATAAGCTGTGTATAAAACTTGTATCAAGGGTGAACTGTGGAGTATTGTTAGCTAACAGTATATTGTGTGCCATATATCTTTTTGTGTATTCCTAACTGGTTCTATATTATAAATATATTATTTCTACCACGCACGAACACAGGCACGCTCGCTCGAAAGCCAGCCAGCAAGCAAACACGCAAACGAAGCTTACTGCTACGCTCAGACACGCACCAACGATTAAGGTCATACTGTATGGTAGTCAAACACAATTATTCAAGGTGCGCTGTGAGCTGCTATGTTTGACAGGTGGCACAGCCGCATGATGGGGCTTGAAACACGAAAGGCTGCTCAATGAAGTGAATAATGTTTGGTGATGGTGTCGGTACATATTCCACGGTGTGTGTGTGTGTGCGTGCGCGTGCGTGCGTGCGTGCGTGCGTGTGAATACAACTATATTGTCAGATACATTTCAGTGCACAGTGGCGTTGCCGGCATACGTCAACATAATTACAATGTCGACAACCACACCTGTGACTGACACAGCTCATTGACGACAGTAATAAATTACAGTTACAACGTACACTTACCTGATGGCTGTAGTCTCTAGCACCCGTGTATCAAGTAAGCTGACTTAGTACCGTTTACGTAGGACATTTAGCATATTGCAGTAAGTCTTGGATGTATGCACTGAGCCGAACGACGTTCTTCGCGTATTTATTTCAGTCAGATGTTTCGTCATACATCCGTCTGATGGCGTTGCTAGAGTAGGTGGCTTCCATGTCTTTAGTAATCTGGTTCCTGAATTCTTCACTAGAGGCGCTCCGCAAACTACGCGAAGGAAAGGATCCGGTACTAGCCTCGATTATCCAGGCTCCGCGATGTGGCGCCACCGTTTGTCGCACACATCATCGCCTGGACACAGAGTGGAGTTCCCATTGTGACGGAAATTATGTATGCGCCCAGAATCTGGGCGCATACATAAGTAGCTAATTAAGCTCGACGATGACGCTGATTTCCTAATTATTGTAGTATTTATTGATTGCATAATATCGGTCTATCAAAGATCTGAGTCACAGCTGTGACATATATGATACTGATCACAACTGGCGCATTCTTCGTACGAGGTACATCCAAAGGTAATCTTCATCCAAATCAGTTTCGGTTTTTTGCTGAGCAGCCATGACTTTGACAAGATTAAACAAAAAGCCGCAGATGACAAGTGGATGAAGAAGTCATTGGCGTATTGAGAGTCCAACTACTTGTGCGACATGTTGCATGATTTCGCGTTTGACCTGTCAGTAACATCAGATGGCAGGAACTGGAGCTCAGCGAATGTCTCCCGGTCAATCTGACCCACTGACCCTGACACCTGTACTGTTGATACGGTAATACATAGGCTACGGGGCAGGACAATGCCAACACACCTCCACATAACGCCAACACACCCCCACATAACGCCAACCTACCCCACATAACGCTAACCCACCCCCACATAACGCCAACACACCCCCACATAACGCCAACCTACCCCACATAACGCCAATCCACCCCCACATAACGCCAACCCACCCCCACATAACGCCAACCCACCCCCACATAACGCCAACCTACCCCACATAACGCCAACCCACCCCACATAACGCCAAATCACCCCCACATAACGCCAAATCACCCCCACATAACGCCAACCCACCCCCACATAACGCCAAATCACCCCCACATAACGCCAAATCACCTCCACATAACGCCAACCCACCCCCACACAACTCCAACCCACCCCCACACAACGCCAACCCACCCCACACAACTCCAACCCACCCCCACACAACTCCAACCCACCCCCACACAACTCCAACCCACCCCCACACAACTCCAAGTGGGAGGCCAAGGGGGAGGCTGGGGGGAGGCCAAGGGGGAGGCTGGGGGAGGCCAGGGGGAGGCTGGGGGAGGCCAAGGGGAGGCCAGGGGGAGGCCAAGGGGGAGGCTGGGGGAGGCCAAGGGGGAGGCCAGGGGGAGGTCAGGGGGAGGCTGGGGGAGGCCAAGGGGAGGCCAGGGGGAGGCCAAGGGGGAGGCTGGGGGAGGCCAAGGGGAGGCCAGGGGAGGCGAAGGGGGCCAAGCCTAGTCACCCATGCTACCATGTTGTGGAGCAACGGAAAAAACATTTAACAATTAAGCCAAAGAGGGGGCCCAATGCCCCCCCCCCCATAAATACACCAATGATCACAATAAAATGTTATTATTCAAAGTAGTGAAAGACTGAGAAACCCTGATAACTGTTGCGTGAGTTCGTCTTTTCGTCTGCACTGATCTAATGCCGAACGCAGTGCTTCTTCTGAATCCGCTGTAGGATTAGCACATTATGTTTCTGCTCGATCGAAACATTCTACCCTCCCCAGAACTGAACTTGTACTGAACTACTCGGACGTATTAATTGGTATCTTCAGCCGAGATAGGCTCACAAATGGAAGAAAGTGGCGAGCTATCTTGCAAGCGGAAATATGGCGTTAGCGCGGTCTAACTTCTTATGTGTGACAGTGGGGCTTGCAGGCAGTACGTTATCCCGTGCTGGGGAACGCTTCCAGGAAGAGCCAAGTGAAAAGCTTGGTCACGGAGACTCCCAATGAAATGTTAATGTATCTATCATGGGAGCCACCCAACTAAACTGTCATGTAATCACTTCAATAATTAACAATCCATCAACATACACATAAACAGTTGTAACGATGTAAGTATGTAGTTCTATGTACATGTATTACGTATATACAAACTTATTTTCACACAAACTGATTAACAATCACACAGGTACAAGCACACGCACGCACGTACGGACGCACGCACGCACACGCACGTATATATATATATATATATATATATATATATATATATATATATATATATATATATATATATATATATATATATATATATATATATATATATATATATATATATATATAAAACTGCGAACTCTTTCAATAAGCTCGTCAACTGATGCGTGAAAACAAAATTCTCAGCACGTGGACACGCACTGCTGCTTGTTCATGAAAATTCGCGAGAGCGGGCAGAAGATTGAAGTGAAGTATCTCGCTTTATGGACTCTAGTTATCATATGTCACTGGTTACACTCTAGGTGTTCTCTCGTACGCGGGAGTCACCGATGATGAATTTATGTTTATGCATACTGATTATGAATTATATCAACAACAGGTATTCGATCAGTTTGATTAGTTAAACTTTAATTTTTTTCTATTAATATTTTCATACCCATTCAATATCTTAAAAACTTCAATATGATCTCCTCTTAACCCCTTTGTCTCTGTATGTTGTAATCAAGCGGAAATGCAATTAAATATAAATATATTTAACTTCAAGATTGACAAATATAACTGTGTAAGACACCAGGATTCGCAGTTCTTAACAACAATTCTTTAATATAGGTAAAAATACATAAGCTGTGTATAAAACTTGTATCAAGGGTGAACTGTGGAGTATTGTTAGCTAACAGTATATTGTGTGCCATATATCTTTTTGTGTATTCCTAACTGGTTCTATATTATAAATATATTATTTCTACCACGCACGAACACAGGCACGCTCGCTCGAAAGCCAGCCAGCAAGCAAACACGCAAACGAAGCTTACTGCTACGCTCAGACACGCACCAACGATTAAGGTCATACTGTATGGTAGTCAAACACAATTATTCAAGGTGCGCTGTGAGCTGCTATGTTTGACAGGTGGCACAGCCGCATGATGGGGCTTGAAACACGAAAGGCTGCTCAATGAAGTGAATAATGTTTGGTGATGGTGTCGGTACATATTCCACGGTGTGTGTGTGTGTGTGTGCGTGCGCGTGCGTGCGTGCGTGTGAATACAACTATATTGTCAGATACATTTCAGTGCACAGTGGCGTTGCCGGCATACGTCAACATAATTACAACGTCGACAACCACACCTGTGACTGACACAGCTCATTGACGACAGTAATAAATTACAGTTACAACGTACACTTACCTGATGGCTGTAGTCTCTAGCACCCGTGTATCAAGTAAGCTGACTTAGTACCGTTTACGTAGGACATTTAGCACATTGCAGTAAGTCTTGGATGTATGCACTGAGCCGAACGACGTTCTTCGCGTATTTATTTCAGTCAGATGTTTCGTCATACATCCGTCTGATGGCGTTGCTAGAGTAGGTGGCTTCCATGTCTTTAGTAATCTGGTTCCTGAATTCTTCACTAGAGGCGCTCCGCAAACTACGCGTAGGAAAGTATCCGGTACTAGCCTCGATTATCCAGGCTCCGCGATGTGGCGCCACCGTTTGTCGCACACATCATCGCCTGGACACAGAGTGGGGTTCCCATTGTGACGGAAATTATGTATGCGCCCAGATTCTGGGCGCATACATAAGTAGCTAATTAAGCTCGACGATGACGCTGATTGGCTGCTGGCACTTCATCCGGTAACGCCTACAGAAATACAAATGGAGTCGCTACGAGTCGCACGTGCTATCGACATAGCAATTTGCACTGTCACTGAAAAAAAAACAGTTTGCCTGCATCCAGAACATTACTGATGAACGTTATGTGATGGGAATACTTCCAACATGGTACGGAGAAACCCTCATATACACAATTCTCCCTCGTGTACTTTATATGTTACCCGGAAATATCGGCTGGCACACGTTGACATGGACATGGTGTTGCCTTTTATTTAGGCGTGAGCCGTATCTTTAGACCTCGAGTCTAAAAGTACGGCAGTCATTCTGCGCATGCGCATACCTTTGGATTTCCGGTTACGTGAGCCGTATTTTTAGCCTAAATTCTAGAAGTACGGCAGTCATTGAGCGCATGCGCGTAATTTCATACGTGAGCCGTATCTTTAGCACTCGGTTCTAAAAGTACGTGAGCCGTATTTTTAGCAAATTTTTCTACAAGTCCAGCAGGCAGGCACTTCGGTCTTGCATTTTTTTGTGAGCTATAATTAAAGATGTGTATATTGGAGGGAGCAGTACTTAATGGCTTCGAAACTTAATACCGACTTTTTATGTAGACATTTTATGAATTTACTAGTATATGTAATATATGTAGTGTGGGTGGGTGTGAGCATTTTTAGCCATATTTTTAGTCACTGCTTTCGTTGTTTCATACGTGAGCCGTATGTTTAGCACTCAGTTCTAAACGTACGTGAGCCGTATTTTTAGCACTTTAACAGGCACTCTATGCTCTTGCATTTTTGAGCTATAATAAAAAACTGTGTGTGCATGTTACATTGTAGGGAGCAATAAATAATACTGAAAGTGATTATATATATATAGACATTTTATATGTATCTACCGATATATGTGTGTGTGTGTTTGAATGAACACAAAGCAACATCGTAGTGAACAACCAAGATAGTTTTATTAACGAAGCATAAATACAATTTAGATGGATGGATGCCTTGAATACATAGTACACAATTGAATTGAATTGAATTACTATACCAATAACTGAAATCCTGACCCATCATACTAAATTAATTCTACAATGACATATTTTCTACATGCGAAAACACGAATGACCCTAATGTAAAACATTTCAACAGTGAACATGTAAAACACAGAATACACTAATGTAAAACACTTCTACACAGAACACACTAATGTAAAACACTTCTACACAGAACACACTAATGTAAAACATTTCAACAGTGAACATGTAAAACACAGAATACACTAATGTAAAACATTTCTACATAGAACACACTAATGTAAAACATTTCAACAGTGAACATGTAAAACACAGAATACACTAATGTAAAACATTTCTACATAGAACACACTAATGTAAAACATTTCAACAGTGAACATGTAAAACACAGAATACACTAATGTAAAACATTTCTACATAGAACACACTAATGTAAACATGTACACTGTACATGCTGCACTAATTAAAATATTCTCAATATGGCATCTATTACTATAATATACTAATTTACTAACTAATGTGTATGGTGTGTATATGCATGTGCATGCATTGTGTTCACGTGCTGTACATGCATGGTAACATCTAAGCACACATGTATAATATAGCTGTGTGCTTAGATGTTACCGTGCATGTACAGCACGTGAACACATTATATGGCAGACACTGAAGTGTTGATGTGTCACTTGAGTTGTCTGGCTGATGCGCTGCAGTTCACCGAACACACGTCAACCTATTAGCATAAAGTGCAAACACCTGGCAGTAATATGGAAAGGCGATAGTCAGACAGAAAAAGACAACGTGTGTAGATAATTGATGGAACTATTTATCAGAGTGAGATGCAGCATGGTTGAAACCTTCAAATGCCAGGGTTACTTGTATTTGACCAGTCATGGTATGTGTGTGTGTGCGTGCGTGCGTGCGTGCGTGCGTGCGTGCGTGTAATGTTTACGATGTGCTAGCCAAACCAGCCATAGATCGTGCATATATAAACATTAAGGAATATCAATGACCATGCACTAAACAGTATTTGTTGCAGGACTGCTTTGATTTCAACAGTAACCACTGCCACTGGCGCTATCTAACGAGCTCTGACATACGTGAATTCAGATTGGCATTCGATTCCGAAGTTACATTGTCATTAACCACGTAGCCCAGCAATAGTTGCCAATATAAGGCAGGATTCACTAACCCCCATTTTCTATGTTCGATTCGTAACACTAAAATAGTGATACTTGCAAAATAGCAACAACTAGGTAGCTAGATTAACAACACACATGATTAAAATAAACCGATACATAAAATACAAATAAACACAAATGCATAAATGTCTGGGATGATAACCAACATCAAAGTAGAACGAACGAATAACTGTAACGTGAACGATAATGCAGCAATTGCCAGCCCAGTGCGATGTAAATTCAGATTTTTTTTAATTGGGTTGTTACCAAACGTTGACGTTGTTATGCAATAAAAAAATAAACAAAGAATCCATGCCTAAAGAATACTTACTGATGAGCCTGTCACTGCCTTTTGCTGTTCCATTTGAATGTTTTTCCACCGCGTATACAACACGTCAACAGTACTGGCTACTGTCAGTAGTTCATCTCATAAATGTAACGCGAATAACCAAAGTAGCAAATTTTTCCTCTCTGTACTCTGTTTCTTGTATGTAAACATAACCAGTTATTTTCCCATACTGACTGATATATGGATCAATCCGTGTCAAATCGACCAATTATCAGGAAATTTTTAAAGTTGATGCCTCAGAATTTACTTAAATTTTAACCGATGATTAAAAGCTATGTTTGAGCACTTCAGCAAAAGAAATAAGCATTTACATGCAAATTGTATATGTAATGTGAAAACGTCCAAAAACGCACCCACAAATGGACAATGGCCTGAACTTGCAACTAGTACACAATTTTGCTGACCAGAGAAAAGATGAGCAGTTCTTTATGGCTTCAGGGGCATTCAATTTGAAGAAACTTAACTATCAGTTTTTGAAAAATGTATCTCATCTGAATGCACCTCAATTTGCAACTTCAATTCTAATTTGTTTTTCTTTTCTTATTTGTTTTATTTCAGATTTACATTTGTTCCTGAAGTGTAAAAATAAAGGTTAGATTAATCTTAATTATACCATGCTCAAATTTGCCTTTTTTGTCATTCTTTGGTGTGTGCCATTTTTGCATGCATATGTGTCTTTCTGTGTTGAAATCCATATAACGCATATATGTAATTGAAACAGGACTATTGTAATTCAAATGAAACGTATTTGATTTGATTTTGTGTAATTGTATGCAGCCTTGGCCATGTTTATAATATATATTATAAAAATATTAACATGGTATTATAAACACGCACGCACTGTATATGCATGACAGCTGCATAGTGAATTTGTACTTGCCCGCTGACAAAAGCAACTACTGTGTCAATAGTTTTTGTCTGCTTATTGACATAATACTTCAGTCAGCAGCCTAGATACTGATATATTATTTTAATAGCATCTTCTGAATATGACAATTTTTATCTTTCAGAGACAAGGGAAAGGGTGAAATGGGGACTTTCCAGTTATGCTACCGAGTCCCAAAGCATTGTTTGCAGGACAGTGGAGGGCTATCATGTAAGATGAGCTTTTTCAGGAGAGACTACATACAATTGTAGTTGATGAGGCTCACTGCATTACCGAATGGTAATTGAAACTCATAATTATATCAGCAGTATCATACTACCATTTCTTTGAGCCACAATGTATTAACAAAAACACTAACTATGCAATTCCTCATAGTTTTTCATACATTAATAATTAAGTTTACATTATTTTAATTTATATTTTTTACAATGTTCATTATATTGATATAACTACTAAATGGGATATTACTGTCATGATAGAGAACTTTACAACTTTACAGAACTTACAGTTAAAAGCAGATACAAAATATTAAGGTTGGCCCATGTATAGACACATTCCAAACTTGGCGTTGTGTTTGTGCACATGAATGTGTATCATTTGTCATGCTTATTAACATCGATGTGAAGTTTCACTGAGAACTTGATTTTCAATGAAAATCATTCACAAATTATAACCCCTGTAAAAGTCTGATTTTAACTGTACTCTACATAGACAATTATGAACAAAGCATAACAATAACAATTATGGCAAGTATTACTTCATAACAAAATCTGTTTTTAATAATTTAATTCCTGTATGCCACCAACTTAACACATTGGGCACTTGTTATGTTGTACACACATAAAATATGATAAATTATGATGTTCTGATGTAAAACAATACACGTGAATAATAATATTGCTCAACATGCCTAATTAAATATGAAGTAACAATGGATCAGTATTGCTTTCCACAACACAACAATGTAGCAACTGAAATCCATTTCACAGATATTTACTAACAATCATAATCCCTGTAACAGGGTTTGGTGGCAGTTGCAGATGAGCAACGTTTTTGGCTTATCCAAATACTGTATTAGTGGTGTACATGTGGCATGGTTGTTCCAAAATTCGCCTTTGTTTCCTGCTGAATGTGACAACTCACATTTGTCATGCTCCAACAATACACAAAACACACTTCAGTTACCTATGCCATCCCCTAGTCAATTTACTATGCTAATGCTAACAACAGCTAATTTAAAACATGTCATTAACTTGAAAATTCTGTGACAAGGCTGCTTTTAAAGTAGGCAATTATTAATGGTGGCCAATTTGTGCATGTTTTTGTTTGATTAAATTACATTATAAACATGTTTTGGTTGTCTACTGTCTGCAACACCTATAAGTTTCAATCAGTCAGATCTCGTTTGGGCTGATTGTACACATTTGTAAATTTATCACACTTTGACCTGTGACAATGAACAATATTGATATCCATCAATATTGATATTCATCCGTTACATCAATGGGTACTAGAACTAGACATGATCGAGTAACTTCCTATGACCATACCTTGTAGTAAATAGTGCATACGGTAATAACTACTAATTTAATTATTTTACATTCCTATTCCTGTTATTGTAGGGCCAGTGACTTCCGTGAAGATTATGTGCTGCAACAGTTACTCCAGCCAAGAGGATCGACATCCAGAATGAACTTTGCATGACAGCTTCACTAGAAATTTTGGCAGGAGCACAGTTTATTAGGATATATGACCAGTTCACCTGGGAAAACGACGGAAACAAGTTACTGCCTACTAAGGTTATGGAAAAACTAGAAGGATATTGCGCCCCCAAAGGAAATGTCGTTGTTAATTCTTTCCGATTTTGGAATGCAGAGTGGAGGGAGCCATTTGATATTTTCTTAACAGAATTGCGTGCCATGGCAGAATTATGTGAATATCAGGACGAGGACCGAACAATGAGAGATAAGATTGTTTTCTCAACACGAGGTAAACTGCAAGAACTGCTCCTTCGTGAAAGCAATCTACCTCTCGAGAAGGCCATAGAGATGTGTAGAACGTTTGAAACGACACAAAAACAAGTCCATGAAATGAATCTGGAACGACAGATCGAGAAAGTTCACAGCAGCAAGCCGCCCAAAATAACATCGCCTCAAGACAGAAAGACCAGTGACACCACAAGACGGGAATGTCAGTATTGCGGTTATTCGCATGAGCCGAACAGACTAAGATGCCCAGCCTGGGGAAAGACATGCTCCTATTGTCATGGTGCCAATCATTTCAAGGCAAAATGCCGAAAGCGAGTGAGCTGCGTAAATGGAAAAGACGACACGGAAGACGACGACGATTGGTTGCAAGTGCACGGGTTGACATTTGGAGTGAATGGTCACAAGGTACAACAGCGAATCACGGCGATGATGCAGGTCAATAACTGCGACGTGCGTTTCCAGTTGGATACCGGAGCAGATACAAACACAATCAACCAAAAATTTGTACGCAAAGAACAAGTAAAAAAACAAACGAGAAACTAGTGATGTGGAACGGCACAAAAATGACCCCGAAAGGCATCGTTAGACTACCGACTACGAATCTGAAAACTGGCTACACAGAAGATGTTGATTTCGTCGTTGTGGAAAACAGTCTCACATGTCTCATCGGATCAGCTACGACACAAGCCATGGGATTGATGACAGTCGATGAGGAGCGGTTTATCAGCCAAATAAGCCAAAGCAACGACCTAGGCCATTTAGGCATAGCAACGCTTAAAACCGACCCCGGTGTCCCGCCAAAGATTCTGCCATGTAGGAGACTACCAATCGCTCTGCAACAACCAGTGAAAGCCGAACTAGACATTCTAATAAAACGAGGTGTTCTGGTACCCGTTGAAGAACCAACGCAATGTGTTAGCCAGATGGCGGTTGTACGTAAGCAGAACGGCAAGTTGAGACTATGCATCGATCCGCAACCACTGAACCAAGCGCTCATGAGAGAACATTACAAGTTGGCAACACTTGATGACGTGTTACCAAACATGAACAATGCCAAGATGTTCAGCAAGCTGGATGTGCAGGAAGCATTCTGGCATGTGGAACTTGACGCAGCTTCTAGTCTGCTAACGACGATGATCACCCCATGTGGCAGATACAGATGGGCCAGGTTACCTTTCGGCCTCAAAGTGAGCAGCGAGGTATTTCAGAAGAAGCTAAACGAGGCACTTGAAGGCATAGCAGGTGTGATCTGCGTCGCCGATGACATCATTGTGACTGGATGCGGGGCCACAAAGATGTTGGCCGAGCGTGACCATGATGACAATTTGAAACGGCTACAAGAGCGATGCACAGAGAGGAACATTAAACTGAACAATGCGAAGGCAGAGTACAAGCGAGACAATGTGATCTTCATGGGCCACAAGATAACCACAGAAGGCATTCAAGCAGATGACGACAAAGTCAAGGCCATTTTGGAAATGCCATCGCCCACAGACATTCACGGAGTAAAGCGATTCTGTGGCATGATCCAATATCTAGCGAGGTTTATGCCCGACCTAGCGACCGATTTGGAACCCATACGAGGTTTGACAAGGCAGGGTGTGGTATGGAACTGGCCCAAGCAATGCGAAGAGGCATTCAAGACAGTAAAACGGAAGATAACCACCACGCCAATGTTGGCCTACTTCGACTCCGACAAGGAACTACAAGTTGACAGTAGCCAAGACGGACTGGGTGCGGTACTGATGCAGGATGGGAAGCCGATAGAGTTCGCCTCCAGATCCCTCACGCCAACAGAAAGGAGATGGGCACAAATCGAGAAAGAGTTACTATCTGTGGTATTTGGGCTAGAACGATTTGACCAGTATACGTTCGGTCGCAAAGTCGTGATACATAATGATCACAAACCGCTCGCAGCCATTCTGAAGAAACCCCTAAGTCAGGCGCCAAGACGACTGCAGGTACTTATCTTGAGGTTGTACCGATACGACGTAGAGTTCAAATACGTGGAGGGTGGGAAACTCGTCATAGCTGATACGCTGAGCCGTGCACACCTGGAGGTGCCAGAAACTCAAGTGAGGTATGTGTGTATCAATGTCCTTCAAGACATACCTGACAAGAAGATCCAAGAGGTAGTCGAAGCTACGCAGAAAGATGAGGGACTGAAAAAAGTTCTCGATCTGATCAGAAATGGATGGCTGGACAGAAAGGAAAAGGTACCATATGAAGCAACGCCGTATTTCGACGTTACCGACACATTGAGTTACGAAGGCGGTGTCATCCTCAAAGGACAGAGAATTGTGATACCAATGGCACTTAGGTCTGAGATGAAGCGTAGATTACACGCAGCACATATGGGCTATGACAGCATGATGGCTCAAGCACGAGATACAATATTCTGGCCGAGAATGTCAAGCGAGGTGAAACAACTGGCAGATGGCTGCGAGATGTGCCAACAGGCGAAACCCAAGCAACAAAATGAACCGTTAACGAGTCACGATGATGGAAATGGACCATGGCGAAAAGTTGGGGTGGACCTGTTTGAGCTAGATGGAGTGGATTACTTGTTGACGGTGGACTATTTCTCCGGGTTCTTCGAAATCGACAAGATGACAACAACCACTGCCAGTCAAGTCATCAACAAGTTGAAGCCGCATTTCGCACGGTACGGCAGCTTGTAAGTGACAACGGACCAATTTTCATCAAGAGAATTCGAGAAATTTGCAGATTTGTGGAAATTTAAGCACAAGACATCATCGCCGATGTACCCAAGATCCAACGGAAAGGCAGAAGCGGGTGTGAAGTTGGCAAAGAATACACTGCGCAAGACGATTAGGTGTGGAGGTGATGTGCAATTAGCGCTACTCGAGTTGCGAAACACACCAAAGCAAGATGCTGGTGTATCTCCAGCCCAAATTCTGTTCGGGAGACAGACTCAATCGCTGCTACCAACCGATCAACGGGCAGAATCGAATGAAGCCATCAAAGCGAAGAAGGAGAAAAGGAGACAGAGTGTGAAGAAGCATCACGACAAGACAGCGCGACGCTTAGATGAACTGAAAGAAGGGCAACCTGTTTATTATAAACCGTTTCCTGAAGCCAGATGGAAGCATGGAGTGATCGGGGAGAAACTAGATGACAGATCATACACAGTGAAAGACAGGGTTGGCCATACCTATCGTCGAAACAGGGTACACCTAAGAAAACGCACAACTCCTGAGGCGGGCAGTGTCAATTCAGCAGATCCAAGTGGCGTACCTGAATCCGAAAATGATGAGACGTGCAACAACGAGCCGGTGGCCAGACATGATGGCGACACCCCAGTGGAACAAGAGCTGGAAGAACCACTATCCGTAGTGTCGTCACCAGTGGGTGGCGCCAGGCCGAGCAGGACCAGAGACCCTCCCAAATGGACGCAGGACTACATCATGGACTTTTAACTTTTCCCACAGAAAGGGGGATGTTAATGAATGGACTTTATACTGGGACACACATTAAAGCTTGCGACACTAACTCTACTGTTACATGCAGCGGCTCAGCCTCAGCTCTCGATCTGCTGTCGCACATGTAAGATAAGTGTTACGTTCTCATGTAATAAATGTATTTTGGACATACATCGCTTTGTGTATACCGTATGCAACAGAGCACATCAACACACAAGATATGGACTCTAATCCTAGTTTAAAAAATGCCCCTTTTTATGATACTAAAAAAGTTCGCAAATAATAAATATTAAACAAAATCAAAAAAGGGTTATACACTGCACAACATGCTTTATCACACCGAATTGTTTAACTGATTTGAAAATGTTTGCGTCCGTCTCCATTTGACACGCATCCTGTCTAAAAATAAGACTGCGAACTATTGAGAAAACTCAGATAATAAGGTAAGCCCAGAACTGGTCACAAGATCAAGAAAACGCGGCAATACGTCAGATTACTTCAAAGATTGATGACGCCATAATTTTTGCGTATACAAGTGGTGCCACCTAACGACGGTAACAGTCAAAACTTGCTTCTGTTGCCAGACGGTATTCTCGGCGGATTCACGAAGCCGAGAGAGAGTCGGATAAGCGAGACTAATCCGGTACTGGTCAATCCAAGATGGTAGCTCATAGCTGTTCTGTCCTTAACAACAACTGAAATCTACTGATTTAGTCACAGAGATTTTGGCAAGTCACAAACTGATCAAATCTAGTCAAGTCTCAAGTCATTGACCTGCAAGTCAAGTCAAATCAAGTCGCAAGTTAACGACCTCCAAGAAAATGTGCCCCTGTGACTAGAGTGAACAAGTGTAGATTTACCACTAAATGTAAATGTGAATGGGCTGTTGACATGACAACGTTTTGTCTTTGAATTGGGACGTCTTAACTGCGAATGTTGCATGTAGTTGGTAAAGGTAAAAAGGTACGTATTCAGTCCGTCGGTGTGTTCAAGTCGCTTTACACTTCACTCTCTGGCAGACCTGCTCATTCTAATACCAACTCAACTTCTGGGAAGCATACAACAACGTTGCAATTACTGCGCAAAGACTATTCGTTCACATATTCACCACTGTCTAAATGCACACTTTTAGTGCCGATAGTATCCACTGAATTCCCATTGTCATGAATAAAAGTACACATTATTATAAGTGTGTTGCAGGTTAGTCGGTTTTTAGTACTTCTGTTGCAAAATGGCGGATCGCTTGAAACTATGGTTGATAGGATCAGAATCTGGGTGGATACATAATTACCGTCACAAAAAAAGTACACTGCATCCAGACGAAGATGTGTGCTACAAACGGCGGTGCCACTGCACGGAGCCACACACAGGACAGACCAGGGGATTACACCCACCTACATGAGTACGAGTGCACTAATGGCTGTTGCGAGTCTACGGACAGTGGGACAGTTTTTGTTGAATATGAACCAATTATACTTGCTGAAGAAGCAAATATGATCAGCATTTCCATATTAAATGTCTGTGGTTTACCATCCAAATTGGACATACCTGATTTTATTGAATTTATCGAATCTCATACCATTAACTGTTTGTAGAAACCAAAATTAATTACATAGATATTAATAATACATGAGGGCTATAAGAGAACATTTAAATGTAGAAAGTACTGCTCAAAAATTAAATCGGGAGGAATAGGTATAATATATAAGGAAGTTATAGAAGAATGTATAATATAAATAAAAACTGACATTGATCTTGTGTCATGGTATAAGTTCGACAATGCCATTCTAGGATTAACCAAAGATTTATTGCTGGGAGTTGTTTATATTCCACCAGAAGGGTCGAAATATACAAAAGTAGAAGCTTTCGAAGAGTGTGAATTAGAATTGTTAGAACATTTGCTTTGTAATGATTAATTTGTTTGTATGTGTCGTGACTTTAATGATATACCTGGCAATTTGTATGATTATGTAGAAGACAATAGCTTTAACGACTTTGGGATTGATGGTCTCAAAGGAGGTCTAAGCACTGGCACAAAAGCTCTGTATGATCAGTATGAAAGAAACTATAATGATACCCATAACGATATGGGCCACTATTAAAAGACCTGTGTAAAACTGTTAATGTGTTTACAATAAACGGGAGGATGACTAATGTGTTTACAGTAAACGGATGGATGACTAATGTGTTTACAGTAAACGAGAGGATGACTAATGTGTCTACAGTAAACGAGAGGATGACTAATGTGTTTACAGTAAATGGGAGGATGACTAATGTGTTTACAGTAAATGGGAGGATGGTTAATGTGTCTACAGTAAACGGGAGGATGACTAATGTGTTTACAGTAAATGGGAGGATGACTAATGTGTTTACAGTAAATGGGAGGATGGTTAATGTGTCTACAGTAAACGGGAGGATGACTAATGTGTTTACAGTAAATGGGAGGATGACTAATGTGTTTACAGTAAATGGGAGGATGACTAATGTGTTTACAGTAAATGGGAGGATGACTAATGTGTTTACAGTAAATGGGATGATGACTAATGTGTTTACAGTAAATGGGAGGATGACTAATGTGTTTACAGTAAATGGGAGGATGACTAATGTGTTTACAGTAAATGGGAGGATGACTAATGTGTCTACAGTAAACGGGAGGATGACTAATGACTGCAGCAGTAATCATACGTTTAACAATATCAGTGCCATTGATTATTTTTATGTTGTCCATTGCTATGTAAACATATTAATAACCTTATTGTACATGACTGTTAATCCACTGTTTTCTGATGCTCACAGTGTACTGTTGCACGACACAGTGCTAATAGCGGGAATTGGTACACAGTGCCACATTAGCTAATGGACAACATAAAAAATAATCAATAGCACTGATATTGTTAAACGTGTGATTACTGCTGCAGTGTGATTATTGTTAAACGTGTGATTACTGCTGAGGCTATTATTGTTATCACTGATTCTACAGAATGCACTTAATGCTTTGTGCTTTTCCCTGTTCCAGATGTGTACACAAGGTTTTTCCTGTTATGACATCTTCAGTGGTGTACACAGAGTTTTTATGTATTGGTGTGGGTGCAGAGCCCCCCACAGATATAGTGGAAATGGCAAATGCTAGTCAGTAGTGATATAGTTAGTACTTGTAGCGGGTGGCCGCCGGAAACATTTAAATAGCATCGTTATCAATATTTGCTAGTCTGGCGTAATACATATGTGAATTGTAGATATTACGTGTATACACCATTTGGGAACCCGCACGTTTGCTGTAATGATGTATGTTGTTTTGGTGGTGAATGTTCGCATATTTGCATGTGATTACTGAATTAAATGTCATTTATTTGGCCTGTTTCACTCTACACTGGACTTGCGTAGTTATTCTGCATAAAAGGCTACGTATTCACTGATACAAAAAGGCAGGCGATTGCATTTACCAACTGATATTATACTGAAATTATCTGATAGCTGCATATCACTTATCTTATCTTATCATCTATGTATACAGCTCAACTGTGATGGAATCATACTGTATATAGCATCCACAGATTACATGTATGTTACAATAATGTGTTTAGACGATTACTCAGTCTACCCAAATACTGTCGTGCGTCAGGTATGTTTTACTGACTCCTGACTGTAAAGTAATCATACGAAACCTTGTACATAAATTCATGTCATGTTTAGATAAATCTAGAAACACACTGATAATTGCGGTACTTGGTACTGACATCTGATGGAAATCGAGGATAAGGAGACAATGGGTAAAGTAGCTTTATATACATAATGACCTTGTGTAATAAAACTGATGTATGTTTCAGATGTTTTGTTTTTTTACATTATTTTGTGAACTTTTGTGTATTAGTATATGGACCTATATATGTATCATTATATGTGTATTTGTGTCTGAATTAAATACTTGAATTTAATTTAATTACTGTATGGGTATGAAGTGCGAGGCTATGAAAATGTTGATATATTAGAGAAAGTGCATACCAAATTCTGTACATTCACTTTTGGAGTGTCAACATTCTTTCATTATATGTTACTATATGGAGACCTAGGACATTACCCACAATCAATCATTATAAAACAGATAATGGTCTGTTATTGGACAAGAATATTGAAAAGTAATGAGGATAAACTAAATAAGGTCATGTATGCAATCTTATGTAACATTCACTGTAAAAATGTGCACTCATCACCTTAGATTAAATGTATTAGTAACATTTTCAAAGTAACGGCATTAACTATATAACATGATTATCAAATAAATGCCAAGATTGTATACAAATGTGAATGTGATCAATTTAAACAAGTTTGGCACAGTAGAATAATAAATGATATTAAGGATAATAATGCGATGTATAAACTATTTAAACATCCACATGGAAAAGAAAGGTGTGTAAAAAATCTTCTGCTTCTGCTTCTACTTCTACTTCTGCTTTTGCTTCTAGTTCTGCTTCTGCCTCTTCTGCTTCTGCTTCTACTACTGCTTCTGCTTCTGGTTCTACTCCTACTACTGCTTCTGCTTCTACTACTGCTTCTGCTTCTACTTCTGCTTATACTTCTGCTTCTGCTTCTGCTTCTACTTCTACTACTGCTTCTGCTTCAGCTTCTACAGCTACTACTGATTTTACTTCTGCTTCTACTTCTGCTTCTACTACTGCTTCTGCTTCTGCTTCTACTTCTACTACTGCTTCTGCTTCTACTACTGCTTCTGCTTCTGCTTCTACTACTGCTTCTGCTTCTGCTTCTACTTCTACTACTGCTTCTGCTTCTACTACTGCTTCTGCTTCTGCTTCTACTACTGCTTCTGCTTCTACTTCTACTACTGCTTCTGCTTCTACTTCTACTACTGCTTCTGCTTCTACTAATGCTTCTGCTTCTACTTCTACTACTGCTTATGCTTCTGCTTCTGCTTCTACTACTTCTGCTTCTGTTTCTGCTTCTGCTTCTACTTCTACTTCTACTACTGCTTCTGCTTCTGCTTCTACTTCTGCTTCTGCTTTTACTTCTATTTATGCTTCTGTTTCTGCTTCTGCTTCTACTTCTACTACTGCTTCAGCTTCTGCTTCTGCTTCTACTACTGCTTCAGCTTCTGCTTCTGCTTCTACTTCTACTTCTGCTTCTGCTTATGCTTCTGTTTCTACTTCTATTACTGCTTCTGCTTCTGCTTCTACTTCTGCTTCTGCTTCTACTTCTACTACTGCTTCTGCTTCTACTTCTGCTTCTGCTTCTACTTCTGTTTCTGCTTCTATTTCTACTACTGCATCTGCTTCTGCTTCTGTTTCTGCTTCTACTTCTACTTATGCTTCTGTTTCTGCTTCTACTTCTAGTACTGCTTCTGCTTCTGCTTCTACTTCTGCTTCTACTTCTGCTTCTACTTCTGTTTCTGCTTCTACTTCTGTTTCTGCTTCTAATTCTACTTATGCGTCTGCTTCTGATTCTACTTCTGCTTCTGCTTCTACTTCTGCTTCTGCTTCTACTTCTGCTTCTACTTCTGTTTCTGCTTCTACTTCTACTACTGCTTCTGTTTCTGCTTATGCTTCTGTTTCTACTTCTATTACTGCTTCTGCTTCTGCTTCTACTTCTGCTTCTGCTTCTACTTCTACTACTGCTTCTGCTTCTACTTCTGCTTCTGCTTCTGTTTCTGCTTGTACTTCTACTACTGCATCTGCTTCTGCTTCTGCTTCTGCTTCTACTTCTACTTATGCTTCTGTTTCTGCTTCTGCTTCTACTTCTAGTACTGCTTCTGCTTCTGCTTCTGTTTCTGCTTCTACTTCTGCTTCTGTTTCTGCTTCTACTTCTACTTCTGTTTCTGCTTCTAATTCTACTTATGCGTCTGCTTCTGATTCTACTTCTGCTTCTATTTCTGCTTCTGCTTCTGCTTCTACTTCTGTTTCTACTTCTATTACTGCTTCTGCTTCTGCTTCTACTACTGCTTCTGCTTCTGCTTCTGCTTCTACTTCTGTTTCTGCTTCTACTTCTACTACTGCATCTGCTTCTGCTTCTACTTCTGTTTCTGCTTCTACTTCTACTTATGCCTCTGTTTCTGCTTCTGCTTCTACTTCTAGTACTGCTTCTGCTTCTGCTTCTACTTCTGTTTCTGCTTCTACTTCTGCTTCTGTTTCTGCTTCTACTTCTGTTTCTGTTTCTGCTTCTAATTCTACTTATGCGTCTGCTTCTGATTCTACTTCTGCTTCTACTTCTACTACTGCTTCTGCTTCTGTTTCTACTTCTGCTTCTACTACTGCTTCTGCTTCTACTTCTGTTTCTGCTTCTACTTCTACTACTGCTTCTGCTTCTACTTCTACTTCTGCTTCTGCTTCTACTACTGCTTCTGCTTCTACTTCTGCTTCTGCTTCTGCTTCTGCTTCTGCTTCTACTTCTACTACTGCTTCTGCTTCTACTACTGCTTCTGCTTCTACTTCTGCGTCTACTTCTGCTTCTGCTTCTTCTTCTACTTCTGCTTCTACTTCTACTTCTGCTTCTGCTTCTGCTTCGTCTTCTGCTTCTACTTCTGCTTCTGCTACTGCTTCTGCTTCTGTTTCTGCTTCTACTACTGCTTCTACTTCTGTTTCTGCTTCTTCTTCTGCTTCTACTTCTGCTTCTTCTTCTACTTCTGCTTGTACCTCTACTTCTGCTTCTGCTTCTACTACTGCTTCTGCTTCTGCTTCTACTTCTACTACTGCTTCTGCTTCTACTACTGCTTCTGCTTCTACTTCTACTACTGCTTCTGCTTCTACTTCTACTACTGCTTCTGCTTCTGTTTCTGCTTCTACTACCGCTTCTGCTTCTGTTTCTGCTTCTACTTCTACTACTGCTTCTGCTTCTGCTTCTACTTCTACTTCTGCTTCTGCTTTTGCTTCTACTTCTACTTCTGCTTCTGCTTCTTTTTCTACTTCTGCGTCTACTTCTACTTCTGCTTCTACTTCTGCTTCTACTTCTACTTCGTTAATTGGCAGCGTCCATAAGTCAGGATATTTAAGCCAATGGTAGTTTAGAGAATGAGATCACCAGCTATGTGAGTCTACAACAGGTTTTCTCCATTTCCCTGCGTGGGGTCTTTTACTTCCCCTGGCATAGACACCAGATAGAAGGGACCAACGGCTTTTACTGTCTCTTCCGAAAGACACAGGCAAATTGGGGTGAACGAAGTTGTCCAAGCTTCGAAACGGCGGAGGTGGTTTTGAACCCCGGTCCCTTCGACCGAAAAGTCCGACCCACTACCCCATATGGTTTTGAACCCCGGTCCCCTCGACCGAAAAGTCCGACTCACTACCACATATGGTTTTGAACCCCGGTCCCTTCGACCGAAAAGTCCGACCCACTACCACAGATCGTTTTGAACCCCGGTCCCTTCAACCGAAAGTCCGACCCACTACCACAGATGGTTTTGAACCCCGGTCCCCTCGACCGAAAGTCCGACGCTCTACCACAGATGGTTTTGAACCCCGGCCCCCTCGACCGAAAGTCCGACCCACTACCACAGATGGTTTTGAACCTCGGTCCCCTCGATCGAAAGTCCGACGCTCTACCACAGATGGTTTTGAACCCCGGTCCCTTCAACCGAAAGTCCGACCCACTACCACAGATGGTTTTGAACCCCGGTCCCCTCGACCGAAAAGTCCGACCCACTACCACAGATGGTTTTGAACCGCGGTCCCCTCGACCGAAAGTCCGACGCTCAACCACCGCGCCCCGACACGACCCGAACACTTAATAATAACTGAAGAAACTTTAATATCTCTATAAATAAAAAACTTTGTAAAATGTGTGATAAAGCTGTTTAGGGGATGAAATTCACTTTTTATATGAATGTATATGAGACGTATATGAAAGTTAGACGACTTGATAATTAAATACACATCTTCGTGTATTAGAATGAATCATAATGTACCAAATGTTGTACATATTGTACCTAATGTTGTACACATGCTACAGAACAATGGCACAACTGACAGTCCGGCAAAGTTAATTTTGCATGGCTTAAAACTATAATGTTCAATGTTCCACCAAGTGTATGTTACCCAAGAACTCGTGTAAACGTGTCTTGTTCATAATTAATATAGTAGAATACTGGTTAGTTATTTTAATTACTATCCAACTTGTAAATATCTCTATTTTGTATAATACATGTTTTATATATGTATTTATGAAATTGTGATCCTCTATGTACCACGGTACGAGGTTATAGTGAATAAACATCTGTATGTCTGTTGATATTCGAGGCTAGAACGTCATGTGGTCAATCCATACTGTAACATCCACCAGACGTCGCCACTATTCGAGAACGGGTCAAGTATTAAAATATTTTTTAAGCCGTACGTGATGTCATTTTAATTTGGGAGATCGAGTAATTTGATTAATTTTGATATATATTCGGGAAAAAATTTACGAATTTATGTTATGTGAAAAGTGACACAAAACATTGAATTTATTCTTGCATGTGTTGCTCTACTATTATTAATGTTAATTAAAAAGATTTTTTTTAAATAAAAGTTATCACTGTGCTATACAGTAACATGATTACTGTGAGGGCTAAATAATCAAGTGCTGCAGCCGAAAATTGCAACACAACACGTCATTCATGAAACGAATTAGTGCTTGTTGTTGGCATTGCATACAATCCGGATTAGTTCACTTCTTCCAGGCTGTGTCGCTATTGAGCAGACGAAGTGTTCATGCGATGCGTACATATGGCTACATACATCGATGTTTTCATGTTGTAATTATTACATTCCACCATAGATACACAGTCTAGTAGACTACTATAGTTATACATGTGAATTAGTGCACAGGTTACCTCATGCGTGGATCCAGAGGGGCGTGGGGGCGCTCGCCCCCCCCCGTTTTGTCAGAAAACAAAATGTTCTTGGGCTTTACTTTATCTGATAACTAACTTAGTCAGATAGCTGATTACACATTATTATTACAGCGCACAACCAACGCATGAATCTGGCACCTGAGGTTAGTGATGAGGATAGTTGATATAATGTTCAGATGACGATCGTTACGTCGGGCCCTTGCACAGGCGACACAACCACAGACTGGTTGTGTCGGGTACTTTCAATAGAGCACAGCACAATTGACGCGAACTTTTTGGCCGTCACCGTCGATTTGTATTGGTTTACGATCCTCCGTTTTCTGCAATAACAAGGAAGCTAAATAATAGTAATTATGTCGGATTTCTTTCCAATAATGATTGTTTATTAATATAATCAAGTTCCAATAGAACATTGTATATGAACACATTGTGGATTTTTTTGACGTTGTGGTAAAATGCATAGCGTCAATCATATATCCTCACCTATACCGTCAACGCATGTTCTTACACTACATTGTTCAACCCTGAGCGATATCAATGTACTCTGGAAACGACGTAAAGGACCCTACCACTAATTATCTCATCGATCCAGTCAAGGTAGCGTGTCACTCGGGTGTAGATTCCTGGCTTCCTCTTATGAAGAGCGCATTCATCTCCCCAGCTCGTGAGACCGTGCAGGATCCAGGCCCCATTGTCAGACCTACACATGAGGGGGCCTCCAGAGTCTCCCTGGAACAAGGCGACTCGTATAACTCCAGTAGCATAGGCTAATCAGTTATGTGCATGAGATGATATGCAGCATCAACATTGCTAGATTTCCTATGCTAGTTGAACATTAATTTCCATTTCAATAAAAGTATCATCGTAAAGCATACAAAACACAATAAAGCCTTTTCGTGAAATAATGTCGAGCAATTTCTTCAATTAAGCGCACACACGGCACATCACATTATTGCTCTAACAATGTTTCTTCTCTATATAACAACACGAACTGGCGATGCTGCTGAAAATGTCATAAATGATCATGTCAAATTAAAATCAAATTACGCTAAAAACTCTAATAAATAATTTCAGAATAAAAACCCTAATTCACTATGTTATAAATGTGTCTTGCAACGTACTTCGCATGCATCCTTTCGTCCAATATCATAGCCTGCACATATCATGTTTTCTGTAATATCGTTGCTATGCCACAACGATGGTTTGGTGCACGTATCCCTGTCTACGATCGGTACTCGCACTTGATTCAGCACTGATGGATTGCCGGTTTCTGGAAATGAAAGTCTTTAGTTTGAATATCAACTGATGGTGTCAAAAAGGAAATAGATGAAGTCGGTCAAGTATAATTTCTTTTGTAAGTAGCCGAATTTCAGTGAAAGCGTGCTCTGAACGTAAATGTGATATAAAACAGTATATGCATTACACTTAATATATGGCGATATTATCAAGAGGTTAACACATTTAATGTGCGTGCAATGCCCCCTGGAATGTCATGTAATCAAAGCAAATGTGCGTGCAATGCCCCCTGGAATGTCATGTAATCAAAGCAAATATGGCACCCACTCTGAGTTCTGCCCCAGCCAGTTGTCACACAAATAGTGTCCACCGACACATCCTTCTTCGGCAGGCACACTGGCGCCACCTCACGAGTGTACGTGATAGGGTTCTTGAGCTTGAGTAGAGCGATGTCGTTATCACCAGTACTGGTGTCGTATCCGGCGTGTACGTGATACTCTTCGACTTGATGAGTTGATTCCGTATTCTCTATCACATGTAAGTTGTGTTCACCAACCACGACTTCCAACTGGTATGCTTTGTATTTGACACTACAAATAAGCGCCGTGACTGATGTATTTTGTCGGAATGACGAGATTCAGTGCTGACAATGTTCCTATCATTTTGTTTGTTTTGTAATTTTTGCAAGCATGCATTACTTATTGAGTAAACTACGAAACAAGCATTTTAAATATTTTCATTAAATGTTCTAGCATGTTTACACCAATATGTGTTCATTGATATTATTCCATTCTTTGTTGATAATGGTAGTCTTGGTCAAAAAAATATGCATGTTTGTTTCAGTTATTACATTAAATGTACACTTGGTTCAAGCGACAGGAATAACCTGTTGTCGTTCGACCTATGTCCAGTCGTCTCAAATTGCAATATCCGAACAACAATTCTTGTTCGCTTTAATTGGAGCATGTGTATATTATACGTATTTTTCAGCCGACAAAAAACTAAATGCATTTCATTTTTGCACAACCACGATCAAAATGATAATAGCGACATAGTTATTATGTTTGATGTTAAAATCACGTAAGATTACACTTACACGCAGTGTGCAGCGGTAAGGATCCAACGGTTGCGGATGATGCTGCCTCCGCAGAACTGTTCGCCGTCACCAAGACTGATCTGCCACGGCCAGGAGTGAGGTTTCGCCGGCGAGCCACCGAAGATACGAGTAAACGACGGCGTCAATGCAGGAATGCCGCATGTTTCTATTAATAGAAACCCACATTTTGTAGGTGGTCGGTGTTATGTGCATGTTGTTGTACACATAAAACTATCAATGCATATTGGTGCTCTACTAACTAACTATCAACACATTTATGTAATACAGCCAGTGAGGATTGTTACTAAACTTCCTCCCACATCACCGCTGCACGGACGACAATAGTATAGCGGTCGTTTGTGATTGGTCATCAGAACTAAATATATCCGACCAGCCACACGTCTACATTAGCCCGTATTTTGCTTACCCGATGCGATTGTCTGGGCACTGTGTTGGATGCTGAATCCATCACTAAGTATTGTGTTGTCAGACAGGAAGCTGACGACCAACGTATTTCCATCGGACGTGATGTCACCAGGAGAATCACTCCCGCAGAACGTGTTCAGCAGCGGTGCCGACCGACTGTCACCATTGTACACTTTGACACTGTCGTACGAACAGTCATCGTTCCCCTCCACTTCGAACATCGTGAAATGAAGGTGTACCCGCTGCAAGCATCAAGTAACGACAATGCTGTAAATAATGTTATCATGTTATTAAAGTCAAGCATGTTTCCTCTAATCACTTTGTCAACAAAATACAGACCGTTTTCCCAAGTGTTGTTAGCCATATCGTTAAAGCATCACACTTAAATCGTTACACGCGAACCTCAACCCACCTTCCCTGCTTCCACTGTGATCTTCCAGGTGCAGCGCATATTATTCTTGTACTGAGACTTAGAGATGCCAAACTCTCCTTCCGGCCTGCTCAGTTCGACCCCTGTTCCGCTGCAGGCATCTGGATCAATTTACAACATTACATTATATGGTAAATATTCAAATAGCATAACTAAATTTCAATTTAATTAATCAATGTATTATTTCATGTGACAAAGTGCTATTAAACCTCACCTCACCTTCGGGCCCAGTGGCCCATAAGGCCAAAGTGCATCTCCTCCAGCTTACTCTCTCAGCTGCTACGCGTCTGGCCTCGCTCCAGCAGTTCTACCACATAATGCGCCTTTCATTTTAAATTTCAACAGTTGATCGCCACATTTTCTTTCGTCGACCAACCTTTCTTTACCTTGGGGCATCCATGTCAACGTCGTCTCACATGTGCTGTTCTTGTACATTCGTAGGATATGTCTTTCCCATTTCCATCTTCTTAACTTGACCTCGGTGCTGATTGTTTTAAATTTAGTTTTTGCAAGAATATATTGATTTGATACAACGTATGGCCATCAATTTTGTAGGATTCGTTGCAAGCACTTCAAAAAAGCCTCAATTTTTATCTCTATGTGCATATATTTTAACTCCATATTAGCTTCAGCAAAGATACCCTAACTTTACGAATTATGTTAACAATGTCATCATCGCCTCCTCCTTGCTTACTGACGTTAGCACCCAGGTAGTTATACTTGTCCACTTCATTTAGTTCTTGATCATCAATTAGTATTCTTTTTTCGCACTTGCTGTGTATCCCCAATACTCCTCTCGGTACACTGAGTCAAACGCGTTTTCAAAGTTCACAAACGTGATATATATAGTTTCCTGCCATTCCACTACATGTTCTATAATATTTCGCAAAATAAATTTGTTTTAACTGTGCCTCTCCCATTTCTGAAACCTGCTTGTTCGCTTCTAAACTTGCTGCTAACGATATCTCTTATTCTGTCAATTAGTACTTTTCCGAATACTTTAGTAGGAATAGATGTTAAAGTAATTCCTCTCCAATTCTCGCATTCTGTAAGTTCACCTTTCTTCGGTGTTTTAACGATACGTCCCTGCTTCCAAGTTTTTGTCACTTTTGTTCCATAAAATGTTCTGAATAAGTTTACAAGCCATTTCTCTGTTGTATTCATGTCTGCTTTTAATAATTCTGCTGTAATTTCGTCCTTGCCCACTACTTTCCCGATTTTCGTTATCCTTAGCGCTGTTCTTCTTTATGCTTTTGTTATTGGGTGAGTGTTGATTTCATTTATAATCGGATCTACCTCTACATCTGTTACAGGATCATCAGGGATAGGTCTATTAAGGATTTCCTCAAAGTGTTCTTTCCATCGCTTCCTTCGGGCCAATCCTTTCGTTAATACATTTCCACATTTGTCTATCACTGCATTTGTTGTCTTATGTTTGTCATTAAGGATAGTTTTTGAATACCATTCATTTCTTTCATCTTTCATTCTTCCAATACGTGCTGCTTCCTCTGCTTCCATGGCAAGGTGGTCGACAATCCATGTCTGAACGAGTCTTACTCCGTTGTCATTTCTTTCACCTACTTCATGGATTCCTATTATGTTTTACATCCTTCGTTGTCTTCTCCAACTTGAACATTTAAATACCCCATTGCTAAGAACACTGTCCACAGCTGTCTGTAGCTATTCGTAGAAATTGTCTTTATTTTCGTCGGTGGCTTCATTCGTTGGTGCATAGACTTGTGTGATCGATAGCTTCACATTTGGAGAATAATCTAGCGTAAATAATTTATCGCAGATAGGTTTCCATTCCAGCAATGCTTGTACTGCTTTCTTTGTCATCATTAGTGCCACTCCGTTGTTGTATGTTGTCTTCTCTCCCTGCAAAAAATACACTCTCTCCGGTGTCATCTTGACTTTTCCTTGTCCCATCCATCTGCATTCACTAATGCCCATGACATCTATTTTATATTTATCCATTTATCTTGGAAGCTGGACGGATTTCCATACTGAGTACAACGTTCTCACATTCTAACATGCTATATTGACATTAACGTTTGGTTTGGTTAACGACGTTGTCAGCCTCCGAACTTCCGTTTGGCTTTGGTCCGGAAGCGTCATTCTGTCTACATATGTGATGTCATCATGGGCCGTCGCCTTCCTGTAGCCATTTCCAACACCAGCTGGCTTTTGAGATTCACTTCTAGTTTCCGTAGCATCGTTTGAGCCAGGAGTGTTGTTTGAGCTGGGAGGGTTGTTTGAGCCGGGAAGGTTGTTTGAGCCATGAGTGTTGTTTGAGCCGGGAGGTTTGTTTGAGCCGGGAAGGTTGTTTGAGCCGGGAGGGTTGTTTGAGCTGGGAGGGTTGTTTGAGCCGGGAGGGTTGTTTGAGCCGGGAGGGTTGTTTGAGCTGGGAGGTTTGTTTGAGCTGGGAGGGTTGTTTGAGCCGGGAGGGTTGTTTGAGCGGGGAGGGTTGTTGGCCCTTCGCAGCAGGTTTATTTTCGGGGGTTTTCTTCCGTTAGCCATAGCCTCGTTAGCCCAGCGCAATGTACTGGTTAACAGGGTGCACCGCGGGGAGATGAGGTTGACTGGAGTGTCTTTACGGTTGAGCGCATGAACACCCCTTACACCTCAATTATTAAACAGTTATTATTAAACAATTGCAATTTATCTTTTTTAACAGTGCAATTTTATTATAATAAATACTACATTCATTAACCAATATTTTTATTCGATTTCACGGGTTCCAATGATGACCAGTGAATAACCAGTGAAGATTATAACTAAATATCATAATTACCCTGGTTTTGCTTACCAAAGGCAACAGTCTTGTACGTAATCTTGAATCCTTCGCGAGTTTCTGATTCGTCAGACAGGAAGCTGACGAACAGCTTATTTCCGGCGGAAGTAATGTCACCAGGCAAGTTACTTCCGCAGAACGTGTCCATGAAACATGTAGATATGTTGAGGAATTAACTTTTACCAATAACTGGTTGGACCAGTGTTGTTTTTGCGTTTATAATTTTTTTATGCAAATAAATCGAACAGTTTTGTAAAAAAACACATTTGAGTCATTAATAGGCGAACCTCTACCAACCTTCCCCGCTTCCACTGTGATCTTCCAGCGGCAGTCCATGTTATTCTTGTACTGAGACTTAGAGATGGCGAACTCTCTTTCCGACCCGCTCAGCTCAACCCCTGTTCCGCTGCAACATCTGGATCAACTAGAACGTCAAAATTGCAATTCAGATTATGATTACCGTTGCATGATGTGGTAATGTTTACAATGTTACAATATATGGTAAATATTCAAATAACATACGTTCATCTTAATTTAATTAATGCATGTATTATTTCATGTGACAAAGTGTTATTAAACAGTTGCAGTTTATCTTGCTTTAATAGTGTAATTTTATTATAATACATAATGCATTGATTAATCAATATTTTGATTCGATTTCACAAGTTCCAATGATGACCAGTGAATAATCTGTGAAGATTTCAACTAAACATCCTGCCCATCCACTCTGCGCGGACTTCCATCGTTTTGCGGACGTTGCTGTCTGGTAATAGCAAGTAATTATATCCGATAATCCACACATCTAAATAATTACTCTGTGTTTTGCTTACCCGAGGCAACAGTCTTGTACGTAATCTTGAATCCTTCGCGAGTTTCCGATTCGTCAGACAGGAAGCTGACGAACAGCTTATTTCCGGCGGAAGTAATGTCACCAGGCAAGTTACTTCCGCAGAACGTGTCCACCAGCGGCTCAGAGCTACTGTCGCCATTGTACACATTGACACTGTCGTATGAACAGTTTTCTTTTGCCAACTCCACGTCGAACTTCGTGAAATTTAGATGTATCCGCTGCAGGCATCACGTGACGACAATGCTATACTCAATGTATTCATATTATTGAATATACGCCTGTTTTTAGAAACATGTAGATATGTTGAGGAATTCACTTTTACCAATACTGGATTGGACCTGTGTTGTTTTTGCATTTATAAATGTTTTCATGCAAATCGATATGCTTCAGGCCATAACGAAATAAAAGATGAACAAGAGAAGTTTAAATTATAGTGATGCTATACATTGTTTTCCACGCGGTTTGAAACTTGTACGTTTGTTAGGATATTATTCGAAACACTTCGAAAAATAATTACTTTTGTAAAAGGCACACCGACATTGCAGTTCGCTTTAAACTGCCATAACATGTAGAAATGTTTCTTAAGACACTGAAGGCGTGCTAACATAGTTGTTAAAAACACATTTGAGTCATTAATAGGCGAACCTCTACCCACCTTCCCCGCTTCCACTGTGATCTTCCATCTGCAGTCCATGTCATTATTGTACTGATACTTAGATATGCCGAACTCTCCTTCCGGCCCGCTCAGTTCAACCCCTGTTCCGTTGCAGGCACCTGCATTCAGTTAAGACATTTATATATTACTCATTGTTCTAGCAAGATCTCAGTATCTCAATCGTCTAGCAATATCTCAATCGTCACGACATAACTGCGATGAACGTCAAACAAAAGAGGATGTGTGACGTAATACCCAATTGGGAAACATCGGTAGTTTCAGGAATAGTCATACCAGACTACATAGAATTTAGTATAACTGTAAAACAAAACATTCCTATGCCAAATAACCCGCAAACCGTTTGAAAACATGACCGTTTGCTGTCTTTATCTTTCAAATGGACCATCTGTATTAGGTCAACTGTACCTCTAGACAACTCGGTGGATGTGTATTACACCCAGAGGTAGCCATTGCTATCCGAATCTGTAGAGGAGGTTGTTTGGCTAACGTTTGGATAATTGTAATAATAAGTCCAATTATTACCACATATCTATAAAAGTTCACATTAGGCTTCTATGCTTTTAGTGAGTGCCTGTACATCATATTGAGTATGTTTTCCTCAACCTACGCAGCAGATCGTCATGTAATACATATCCAACCTTCCCCTTTGGCTTTCGATGCTACGGCAGACTTCTTTGTAAGCAAACGTGGACCGTTCGTTTTTTCTTGTTCCAACTAAAATACAAACAATATTATCAACACCAGTTCAACAATATTCCAGTCTTCGCAAATTAAAACTTATCTTAGCAACGGTTCTGCATAAAACTGCATAATCTAAAGTGCAGAAATATTGACTAAAAAACAACATATATGATATAATAAACCGTCCATTCACTGACTGGTTCAGTGTGTTACGAAAACGAACACTAGACTGAACGCTTTTGTGTTAGTATATCTACGTGTTTCTTTGTATTTGTATAAGTTTGCATTGTAGTGTATATGTATTAATCGTACAAGTGTTTGTGCGTGCCTGCCCGCCTCTGTGTGTGTGTGTGTGTGTGCGTGGCGTGTGCGCGTGCGTGCGTGCGTGTGTGTGTCTGGGTATGTGTTTTGTATATGAGGAAGGATTTATGAAGGTATGCAATGTGCGATAGATTTTAAGACATGTATAAAATAAGATATGTTTAAAAATTACTTTCTCGGTAGATTTAGTCGATGCAGCTTTGAGCAGTTGCCTGATAACAGCCAACAGTTTGCCATGTTCTTTTGTCTCTTTGCTACCTGGCAGTGGACTGCAAATGAACATGTTTACTTATTCATTTTCGTTCACATAGTTGACAAAATTACATCGAACACCATTTGTACACGTCAGGCATGGGGCAATTAACTTGGAAAGTTAATTCATTAAATTACAATTAATTCAGAAATGTCCCAATTAAATTAAATTAACCTCACACATTTATCAGGTCAATTAAATTAAATTAAATTAACCTCCCAAATTGTTCAATTAAATTAAATTAACAATTAACTTTTATTCAATTATCAATTGAATTCAATTAACTTCAATTGAATTATCAATTAACTTCACTTAAAAACACAAAAGAAAAACATACAAAATCATTGAATTGGCATTATTAACATATTTAATAATGTTTTCTAAAAGCATACAAACATAAGTATACAAGGTTGATAGTACCATAAGTACCGTACTGTAGCTGGTATTGGGTCATCAGTGTTCATACACTTTTCACATTTGTCCCGTTGGATTTTGTCATGTGGGATTATGTCTAAAACAAACTCCAGACTCCAGATACACTTTATATTGTATCCACTTGGATGGGTGATGACAGCCACACGAGCAAGAGGAGTCACTACTCTTACATAACACAGCTGTAGCACCTGGCTAGGCACACTCACAGTTCAGCTTATTCACTGATAGACACTGGATGGACATTGACATTGTTCAAAACAACTGCCTGGACCTGACTAGAAGCTTTCTTTGACACTGGTTGGGTGAACGTGGGTCACTGGCTGAAAGGCTGTGTCTAATGGGCACTATGATCATCAAAGCTAATTCTTACTCCTGACAGCAAGCCAGTGGCAGTCACCACCGGGTTGCATAAAATAATATACCCAATAGAAACAAACTTGACGTTAATTATGATTTTTTTTCAATTAAATTCAATTCAATGAACCTATTCCAGTAAAGTTAATTAATTAAATTAATTTGTGATTTTCTAGAAAGTTAATTAATTAAACTAGATTACCTTAATTAAATTAACTGAATTAACAAATTAACAATTGAAATTACCCCATGCCTGGTACACATTTATATAAAAAAGATGTTGTAACTTATGACGATTGCATCCTATTTGTAATTAAGAATTTGCTGCGTTTCTTTGGCTAGGATGCTTTCAAAAATACGAAGCATTCTTGCTCCCTCCCTACCTCTCCGGCCGACCGTAGATACAGCAGACCATCACTATGGCAACGGTTACCAACACCAGCAGCGTCTTCATATTGCCTGAGAAATAAACAAATAGCGACCATATTTACATATAATGTATAACATTGCTAGGGCCGCATACGTTTGTTAAATCGAACTTTTCTACATACTATTCTAGTCGAAACAACGTTGCCCTTTGTTTTTTTGTCGCAAAGACAAATGTTGACCATAGATGGAACTAAAAATATGACGGAATATCCGACAGCGGTGGCCATGTTTGTTAGTTTGAATCAGTCACGTGGTTTCACCTTTGAACAATGCTAAGAGGAGTAAAAGATTGCTATACTGATTCTACGAGATATAAAATAATAATAATAATGATAGTAATAATAATAACAACAACAGTAATAATAAACTTCTTTATCGTCTGTGATTAGTGATTATTAGTTATATATTTAGTGATGATAGTATTTATACATTATTATTGTTTTGTCATGCTGAGTTAGCCGCAAGTGTGACAGCAGGTGCTTGGGCAGATGTAGCCACCGTCACCCCACAGAGAGGTCATTGGAATGGGCTGTTGGACTAGTCACCTGGGCGCCAGCTTCGCCGACAGCTGCTGATAATAATCAAGACTGGTTGGCGAAGTCAGTGTCTGAGCCAGTGTCAGCGTGTGGGATCTCGCCGCCTTAGCGAATACCTTTACTGATAAGTAAGCAACACAACACACCAGCCTGCCGGGTGCACTGGGTCGATACATATCTTGGTTACATGAACTTCTACAACAGTGTTGCATGCCAATTTCAATTGCTTTACAAAATTGAAAACCGCAGCCGCGAATGGCACGGTGACATCGCCCCCGGCCACAGTAATAATAAAGGTCACAGTGTAAACTTACTTGACCGTCGACTGTATGCTATATTCAACCGTATGAGGAGTAAAGTTTACATTACATTTAGCATATAGCTGTATAGCTTATTTGGTAGGGGAGAGTTGCCGGAACCCCTAACGATAAACTTGAATATAGACGCGAAAACAGATGGAATTGATGTAAATAATATACTAACATAGAGTTTATATTTTATTTTCAACAACAAGCTATTAATCACCAGAAAATCATTCATGAAATTTGAAAAAAAAAAAAAAATACAAAACGGTCCAATCGTGGCCACTGTTTCCTCGATTGGACCACCCAATGTCTTCAATTGGACCAACAGTAAAATTATTTTATATATAGGACTACGCATAATTACGAATTGATGCATAAGTAACATACAATGTTCATTATAACAATAATAGTTATCATTAGTCAAATACAATATACTAATAAATACCAGTGTGCATAATATTTGTAGTTCCATCCACCCTACACAATGTCCCATGTCTTTTTCGACTGGACAAACAAACAAATTATGTAGAATAAACTGTGAATTAATACGTGAATAAAATATATTGTTCATCAGAAACATAAAATTAATCAATAGTCAAATGAAATGTTAACAGGGCCTAGTGTCCATACTCTTCTGTCAATGGTTCCAGAATAGGCTAGCGGAAACGATTGACATCCTTTAGAGCCCATCACAACGTGTTCTGTCTCGCAACTGCCTGCACTGGCACCATACAGTTTCATCACATCCATTACTCGTCGCACTATTCCTGTATAGTGTCAACAGCAATTCGTATACTGCTGTGTCATCCTTCAGAGGCCATCGGAACATGTTCTGTCCCACAATTTACCCGCACTTCACCGCTACAGTTTCTTTCGTCACATCCACGACTCGTCGCATTATGCCTGGGTAGATTTTACCATGGTACAAAATGGTGCACCATTGACCAGTTCTGCAGCCTTCGATGTCCTTGATGAGCTGCAATCGACTAGGTTTGGGTGGATCAGAACTGTTGTGTGCTCTCGATAGAGTTGCAGTGGTCTTAGAAGTACTGGGCTCTCGCATGCTTGTAGGCCTAGTAGGCGCAGCTATCTCTGGTCCGACTTTGCTGTGATTTGCTAGTTTCTTTCTTTGGTGGTCATAACTTTGGTACAGCTTCCATGGAAACAGCTGTCAGTGTTGGAGCTGCAAAACTAGTGTCAGAGGTGGCATGGGGTTGTACTCTTGTGCAGTCACCATGGCAACAGCTGTCAGTGCGTTGAGGTCAGAGGAGGCATGGGGTTGTACTCCTGTACAGCTTCCGTGATTACATTAGTTACCGTAACAGCAGCGAAGTCGGAGTCTTGGAATACGTATATGGTCAATGACCACCGACTTGCCTTCGTGAAGCCACTAACAGCATTCTGAACGGATGCCGCTTTTCTGTACGCCACATTAAGAATTTCGGCGACTTTCCATGTTGTCTGCCTACACGTTCTCTCATCCACATCCTCAATGCATCATCGTAGTATTTCCCAAACGGTCCGAAAAAAAACCCACCCAAAGGCTGGAATCGGTGAGTTGTGTGTGGCGGAAGTGAGACCAAGGCCATTCCAGCTACACGAGCCATCTCTGTTGCAGCCAAATTCTTTGTGTGGGTCACGTGGCTATCGAGTATGAACACAACAGTCTCCTCCTTAACAACAACATCTACGAAATGTCACAGCCAAGTAACAAACCCCTCATTTCACATCCAGTCTTTGCCCCTGGAGGTTCACCATTTGTCAGTTCTGTTTGCATCTTCTTCCGTTTATATATGACCATTGGCGCTAAATTTATGTAAGCCCTAATAAAGTCTTTGGTAGTCCGAAATAATGTAAATTTACCTATGACCAAGTATGTTCTGTTACTAGTTCCCTTGATTGGACCACTTAGCAACCTTTATTTGCATTATTATAATTGCTCCCTTGTCTAATATTACTTTATGGTAATCGATCAACTGTGTTGGAATAATTACACACATCTAATGATGGCATACCCTTATGTGGGTCACTGGCTCTGCTAGATTTAGGGACAGTTCACTTCACACAACACAACAACGGGAAGATGCGACATAGCGGAGTCTCCGGGAGAATGTGCATGTGCAGCCATAAAATGTGGTTTTCCGACCTCTAAATACTATAAATTGGTCCTAATGTCATGCATTCCTGCATTGGGATGTAGGCTAGATTTTATGAGTGTGTGTGTGTGTGTGTGTGTGTGTGTGTGTGTGTGTGTGTGTGTGTGTGTGTGCGCGCGCCTGTGTAATGTAGGCGTTTCCAGAGCATCGGATGCATGACTTCAACTTTGCACATCTCATTGCTCAGTTGGCCATATCAGTTGATAAGCAAAAACGCTGATTGAAGTCGTGGAAGAGGCGTCCACCTCTCAATGCAAAACGTCTGCTGATGACCTGTGTTATACTCATACTGTCCCAGTGCGACAGGAATTAGAGAATCAAAGTGAACATTGAATGTAGTGCTGTAGGTTGTGTGTGTCATATAAATGTCAGACACGTCTTATCTTTGTGTATTGTGGCTGTTCTTGTTGTAGATAATGTAGACACTGAAACACACACAAGTGATGGGCTTATGCATGTGGGAGACCGTAATTGTGGATACGGCAGGAATACCTGCGGCACCAGTCGAAAACCCAATCGCGTTCAATCCCCAGGTTACGCCAATATGCCTCCGGCGACAGCCAACAAGAGTAACCAGGTTGTATGTGTGTTGTCGGGTCTAGCGTGAACAAATGCGTGACGGTTGACCCCTGAAATGTCAACCCAAATAGGCTTTACATAATGCCATATTTAACCAAGTTATTTGTCGATGGAGACGGACGATATATGCACTCGATGATATTGTTCATGATATTAGGACATACATGCGGCTAGTCAACTTGGATATGAAGTGCTGGATACCAATGTAGGTTGTATTTGTCTGTCTCAAAACCGCGTTTGATTTCGTCTTGTCATGTGTGCGAGTGATACAACGATCTTAATCTTGGTGGCAAACTTTAAACTTCTTAGCTATAGAACTGCCTGTTTCCAAAATTGTCCTACCATTTATGTGTTACAAGTCACCATTTGTGGTATGATTAACAACCGTTTCTTTAAAGATAACACACCGCTGGATTATTCGTATCTGTTACTTCGCCGAGCAACCGAATTTGGCAACATTTGACCAATTGCAAGCACGCTTTATGTTTACTGGTCATTCCAAAAAAAACGTCAAGTTGACGAATTTGATGCACTATGACTGTAAATGACATCTAGAGTCTCTTTACTTCGACGACCGTGCGGCAGACAGTGGCTGCTCAGGCGTGATGAGTGATAATTGTGGGACCATTTTCGCTCACCTTCAATCACAGTATTCAAAGAGCGAAGTGACATTTAACATATCGTGGAATATTTAATTACCGTAGGAGATGAATTTCGATTATGCCTAGTAACATAAGGTTATTTTACACATCCCCCTAAATGTCGTTCGTACGATCACGTAATATTAATTACATAAAGCCCCACTAAAATATGTGCGTTACGCAAATACCTTATTGTCAGACGCTGGACCTTGCGTAAGACGAGAATCAGCTTGCGCTTAGAGTGGAACTTGAGATTCGACAGAAATCGGCTTGAAAGGTGCATTCAGGCGACACCCGTCTTGAGAAAGGCGTTTGTCGCGATTCAAGAGCAGGTATGTGCTCGCCTTCTGCGAAATACAGTAATGAACTGGTTCCGGGACAGTGAACATATATAGTGGACACTGTGCAAACAGCGTGACGTTAAACAATCTTTATATTACTGTCTCGTCAAGGTTACGAACCTCAGCGCATGCGTTCATTCAAGATCCAACAAAGACGACATTGAGCCGCATGGCGGGTTAAATACAGACGGACCGTTTTAAACTCACCCTTCTATCCACAGTGAAGAACTATTACACACCATAAGACCGAGACACAGTGAACAACATGAAGATGAGTTGAACTGCGGCAAGTATTATCGTGTTTTACTAAACGGGCAGTTTTTGAACGAACTAATCCAGTTAATTATATCATATGGTTTGCTCACAATTAAACCTGTGAAATTTTTAAAACAATTATTCAATATTTCAATAGAACGGCACTAGCTAGGTGCCTTTATTTGAAGTTTGTTATTAAAACAAAGCCAGCAAATTGCCGACACTATTTACGCCCGAGAAAATTTCAATCCAGGAGGAGACACCATAGTTGAACAGCTTGCGTTAAACAAGGAAAGGGCATTACACAGACTGTTACTTCGCAACATCACAGACACAGTCGAAGTTAGACAAAGAATTTGAGCTATGGCATATCCTTATACACAAGACATTTGATATTGAGCCCTGTGGGAATCCCTGCTTAAATTTGGTGCACCCAAATACCCATTGTGGCTTGATCGAAAGCTATACATTAAATCAACTGGTGTGGTCCAAGTAGGCGACAAACAGTCAGACGAGATTCCCTGTGAGAAAGGTGCAAGGATGTTTGTTATCAACAATGTTTTTCAACAGGATCGGAGAGAAAATCATGCACATAACAGAAGAAGAAATTCCTTAGATATGTGGGCGTTTCGTGGGCAGATGATATCAACTTGATAGCAACACGAAATGAAGAAATGCAGAAGAGAAAAGACACTGTGAGACTTTCGGTCAGAAAAATCAATTAAGTGAAGCCAAAAGTGATGGTTCTGAATGGAACATGTTCGGTTGACGAAAATGATATAGAATTTGTGCCACAGTTTAAATATATAGGCTCAATGATCAATATGAAAGACAAAACATCATAAGTAATTAGAGTCAGGCTGGATACACCGAGAAACATTACAATGGACCTAGCTCGCTAACACTTGGAAAGATGATGACACACAAGTATAAATTTGAAGAAGAGATTTATGTACTCTTTAGTTTGGGGAGTTGCTCAGTATGACAGTGATTACTGGAAAGAGAAAGAGGATGAGAAACGAATACACACTCGAGATGTGGATATGGAGAAAAATGTTCGGGATAACGATTAACCTGTAGGTCAGAGATAAAACAGCAGTTAAGAAAGAAGCGAAAGAACAAACCAACAACTAACTGAATATCACCTTAAACGGCACACCACTGGAGAATGTTAAGGAAATCCAATATGTTGGCTTAATAGTCGCTAACTCAATGGATAAATTTAATGCAAGGAAAGCGCAGGCATAGACTGCCTGCAACAGACAGACTTGATAGAGTATGGAAGTCAGCTCTTTATCGTGACACCATAGTGGCCTTCTTCAACGCTTGTGGGGAGAACATCCCACTATACGGACCAGAAGCATGGCCACTCAACCGTTCGTTTTCTATGTGAACATTCCCCATCCGCTGCTACTACATACCTGTATTCTTCTCTAGCCAGTTGATTATGCCACACCCTACTAGTCGGGCTTTTGTTGACGTTATATTATTTTATATGGCACATTACTGAAAGCGTTCTGAAAACCTATTCAGAAAATATGTATTGGTGATCCGTCATCTATCCGCTGAATGATTCCTTCTAAAAACAATCTTCAATTTATTAAACAATGTCGCACGAGAAGTGCCAGGAATCATTGCAGCATAGTTTTTCGCGCGATCTGTCCGATAAGTAGCTTCTATTTTTTGTAAGACTTGTGTGTGTTATTGATCAATGCTGCTCTGTTCCTTCAATATAACTGCTTAGGTCGGACGTGCTGTATAGATATGCGACTATTCGTGTATTTGTCAGCCAATCGCTGGCTCTTTCACAGGCAGCACACCTGCTATGTGTGCAAGTTCTTGTATTATTAACGCTACCAATGTAACCAATGAATACTTTGTTCATATAATTTGTGCCGATCGATATACCATGTACAACCAAAAAATAGCAAAAGCAGTTTAAAGCACTCGTTTCATATCATAAAATCTAGCCCACATCCCAATGCAGAAATGCATGACATTAGGACCAATTTATAGTATTTAGAGGTCGGAAAACCACATTTTATCGCTGCACATGCATATTCTCCCGGAGGCTCCGCTATGTCGCCAGGAGTTGATGGGATACCACCAAAACTGCTTAAGGAAATTGTTGAGCAAATTAGTGCACCACTCGCCAAAGGGTTTAACTTGTCACTAGAAGAAGGAATAGTTCCTTCAGAATGGAAAGAAGCAAACATTACGCCATTATTTAAGAAGGGATCGAGGAACAAGCCAGACAATTACAGACCAGTGAGTTTAACACTAGTTGTATGTAAATTACTCGAAACATTAATTAGAGACCACAAGGTGGAATTCCTCGTAAAGCATACATTAATAAATACATCTCAACATGGGTTCCTAAAAGCAAGGTCATGTCTAACCAATCTCTTGTGTTTTTTGGAAGAAATTACAAAGTGGGTAGATGACAGGTAACCAGTGGATGTTGACTATTTAGATTTCCAGAAATATTTCGATAAAGTGCCACATCAAAGATTGTTGCTTAAACTAAAACCCATGGTATAGGTAATGATGTAATCAACTGGATAGTGGCTTACACACAGAATACAGAGAGTAATAGTAGATGGTGAGATTTCAAACTGGAAATCTGTTTTGAGAGGGGTACCACAGGGATCAGTATTAACACTGTTTTTAATATATATAAATGATTTGGAAGATGACATATCTAGCAAAGTACTGTAATTTGTAGATGACACAAAAGTATTCAGAAAGGTGATACAGATAAACAACGTTTACAGGATGATTTAGATAAATTAGTTAAATGGTCAGAAAAATAGCAAATGTTATTCAATTTTGGGAAGTGCAAATGTATACACATAGGACATGGAATCATGAACGAAGAATATAAAATGGAGGATGCTGTACTAGGTAGAACCACACAAGAAAAGGACTTAGGAGTAACATTTAGTGCTGGCATGAAAGTTTCAGAGCAACGTTGGATTGCTGCTTCGAAAGGAAATAAAATTATAAGCCTAATTGTGAGAACTATCACGTATAAGGAGAAACAGCTAATTGTACCCCTGTACAAAGCAATATTTATACCACATTTGGAATATTGTATTCAAGCATGGAGGCCGTATCGTAAGAACGATATAGACAAGCTAGAAAGAATACAACGAAGAGCAACTAAAATGATTACAGAATTGTGAGACCTTAGTTATGAAAGCCGCTTATTACAATGTTGTTTGACAACACAAGAGACCAGGAGACTAAGAGGAGACCAAATAGAAGTGTTTAAAATAGTGAACGGTTATGAGGATGTTGATAGGAATATGTTCTTCAGACTTAAAGAAGGCAGTAGATCCAGTGGACACAAAGCAGCATTAGTTAAGGAACAGTATAGGTTGGACATGAGAAAATACTCTTTCTCACAAAGGGTGATAAATTAAAGGAACAAACTGCCAAATGATTGTGTTAATGCTAGTAGTGTGAATATGTTTAAAAATAGAATTGACAGATATTTGATAAGGGCGGGCTACACATAGATGAGAAAATTGTTGGACTCTCGATAAGCCAATGGCTTCCTTGTCCATTTGCCATCTGGAACTTGTTGTTTGGGATGGCAATCTTGTTAAATCTTCCCGTTGTTGTGTTGTGTGAAGTGAATTGTCCCTAAATTTCGCAGCGCCACCTGACGAATTTGCGCCGAAATTGTGCATAGCTATTTTCTCATTAACTCATTGTCTGACATACCAGAAGCGTAGGCCTTATACACAGAGTACGTTGCATGGCTGAGTACAAATACCCAAGAAGCTATACAGCTATATGCTAAATGTAATGTAAACTTTACTCCTCTCATACGGTTGAATATAGCATACAGTCGACGGTCAAGTAAGTTTACGCTGTGACCTTTATTATTACTGTGGCCAGGGGGCGATGTCACCGTGCCATTCGCGGCTGCGGTTTTGAAAGTTGTAAAGCAATTGAAATTGGCATGCAACACTGTTGTAGAAGTTCATGTATTCAAGATATGTATCGACCCAGTGCACCCGGCAGGCTGGTGTTTTGTTGCTTACTTATCAGTAAAGGTATTCGCTAAGGCGGCGAGATCCCACACACGCTGACACGGGCTCAGACATTGACTTCGCCAACCAGTCTTGATTATTATCAGCAGCTGTCGGCGAAGCTGGCGCCCAGGTGACTAGTCCAACAGCCCATTCCAATGACCTCTCTGTGGGGTGACGATGGCTATATCTGCCAAAGCACCAGCAGTCACACTTGCGGCTAACTCAGCATGACAAAACAATAATAATGTATAAATACTATCATCACTAAACATATAACTAATAATCACTAATCACAGACGCTAAAGAAGTTTATTATTACTTTTGTTGTTATTACTATTACTGTCATTATTATTATTGTATATCTTGTAGCACCAGTATACCAGTCTTTTAATCCTCTACCATTTACTCTTAGCATTGTTCAAAGGTGAAATCACGTGACTGCTTCAAACTAACAAACATGGCCACCGCTGTCGGATATTCCGTCATATTTTCGTTCCACATATGGTCAACATTTGTCTTTGCGACAAAAAACAAAGGGCAAATTTGTTTCAACTAAAATGATATGTGAGAAAGTTTGATTTAACGGACGTATACCGCCCTAGCAATGTTATACATTATATGTAAACATGGTTGTTAAGGCGAAGCATAACGGATGTCACGGTTATGACTAGGATTGTGACGTAAATGTCGCAAATGTTACAACTGTGGATAGATCACCACTGATCACGTGAAGACAGCTATTAAACCGAACAGTTCGGGTGGCATGTCGTTCCACGATCTACAGTAGCTCGTCGCGTACCTTCTGCCTCTTAGAGTTAAACTATCTAGAATGAAAGTGGCTATAATAACATCTGGAAAGGCGATTATATAAGAATAGGCTTGAAGAAGAGACTTGTATACTAACTAGTTTGGAGCGTTGCTCAGTATGACAGTGATTCGTAGACACTGAAGAAAGAGGAAGCATACACACGCACACGTCATGTCGGTGTGTGTGAGTCCGTTTGTGTCAGAATCGAGTCGTTATTATTATGGCGACGTTACCAGCCGGTATTTATTTTCAAATGTACCATTTTCTTCTGTAATTCCTCGTTTGGGCAATAGTGTAGTACCCCGAAACTACAAGTCGTCTCAATATACCCTGCAGTGTTTTTAACGAAACTCAGCTGATAACATCGGATTTTAACACGAAAGGGGTAATTTAAAAATGAATAAAGTCAGGATTGCTTTAGAACATTTGATTGAGATAGCCAACTATGATATGTTGGCAAGACGCAGACTGAATGTAAAGCCAGTGTTTGCGGTGAGAATTGTACCGTGAAAACATAAGTGGGGTTTTGTAAAGTTAACATAACCAGAGCTGTTTTTGCATTTCTTTCTGGAATCGTTGGAGGGGACAAATATTCTGGCACGAAGCATTTAAAGTTACCTGGCAAGTGTCAATCGCGGATCCATGTTCATGGAGCATCGGAATACACCAGAATGCACCACAATACACTGGAATACACCGGAATACACCAGAATGCACAATTTCAAGAACAGTAAAAATAAAATGTATTTATACAATTCAATCGACGAACGATTGTTAAGCACAGAATACACAGAAGATGCAAGTGTGTGAGAATAACTGGGTTCGTCGAATAACAAGAACAAAGAGGGTGCACAGAAGAAGGATGAATTAAATAAGGAAAGAGGTTGGGATGAAATGCAGCCTAACAGGAAGATTGGTGAGAAGCAGGATGAGATGGGTAGGCCACTTGGTAAGGATGGATGCAAGCAAACTAGCAAAGAGAGCAGAGGTGGAAAAACATCAAGGACGCAGGAAAAGGGAAGGCCACAGCTGAGATTGGAGGACTGCGTGAGGAGGGACATAAGAAGACCGGGGGAGGATGAAAGATGGAGAGAGGGAGCGGCCGATAGAAAACTATGGAAAGAAAGACCAGAAAGAGTGGCTCGACAATATTTTACCTGACCCTCACCCCTGTACAGCAGGGAACAAGGAGGAAGAGCACACACCTACCGTCTTTTAGTGGCTAACAATTTGTCTGTCGACTGTCGGCCGACCGATTTTTTAGACGCCAGATGTCCACAGAAAGTGTTGCCAACTGTTGGTGGAGAACATACACAAAAGTCCTAACGACTACATTTGAGTTGTCAACTGAAAAGTAATTGCCAACATGTTGGCAGTGAAGAATCGGTATGTGCATGGCGGGCTTTATATATTGAAAGATCTTTACTGTGTGATAAGCGATGGCTACATTTAGCCTGTGATAATGTGGTGCGTGGAATGTTGAAACACCCTACAGTGTGGCTGGAGCTTAGTGAAGCAGGACTGGCGTTGTGGGGAGCTCAATATATCATCAGGTCCGTGGTTACGAACCAACACAGACATGCGTTCAGCTAGAAATGAATGTACTCACAATAGCGATAACACTTACACTATGCCAGAACGTTGGCTTTATTCGGTAATAATGGGTGATGCAAGTAATAATTAGTTGATCGAATTAGTGTTAGATGAGTGACCTTACTATACATTCACAGCACCATCGAGCACAAGTAATTATTGTGTAACACAAAAAATAACCCTCAGGAAACTGAGGAATGTTTGAAAGAGGCGAATTTATTATGTTAATAAAACCTTCCTACACCCTGTAAGGACACGAGCGCCTATACTGTTACTTGTTATACTACTTGTTATACTATATCAACAAGATTGAACAAGATTTGCCATCCAAGGCAAAGGCCCAGATGGCAAATGGACAAGGAAGTCATTGACTTATTGAGAGTTCAACAATGTTAAATTTATGTGTAACGCGCCCTCTTGAGATATTTGTCAATTTTGTTTTTAAACAGATTCACGCTAGTAGCATTTACATAATATGTACAACTGCGATAAGTAATTACATGTTTTACCTTACATTCGTAATGTTACGTTACTGATTGGAAGTTTGGACAAAATCCCAACCAGTGACGCCACATAGTTATTGTAAGGTTAAAAAACATACGCTTCAAATTTAATTTTGGAGGTCCTCAGTGAGTAAAACATTTACATTTCGTTGAATACAGTAGGAACATCTAAGTATGTTCGGAACATATTAGGTATACTGAATAGTGTGCAGTAATGCTGATGATTTGTTACGCAGTAACAACACACACACAAAATATTATGTTCTTGTGATGTTGATTTCACTGAGAACAACACCTTTTTTGACTTTGCTGTTTATTTTAAATTGTTATTCCAACTATATGCATAAATTAAACAAAAACACAAACTGGTATTGCCAAGTAAACTAGAACTTAGGGATCAACATTAACTTTTGACAGATGGCTGCACATTTTCGATACCATATTTGAAACCAGGTTGCAAATTTTAGTAATACGACTACAGGTATCGAGCTATACTGGTGCACCATTCCAGTGATATTTCTAACCTTACCTTCTCTTTCTCGGAAGCTCTTGCATCTGACCTCCGAACCCCAGAATGAGCCACATGTGGACACAAAGGTTTCGTATGTATGTGCGTCCATCACAACTCACTGAGACGATCCCTGGGGAGATGACCTCCGACCCTCAGAATGAGCCCCATTTTAAGACGAAGAGTTTGTATGCATGTGCGTGCATCACAACTCATTTAGACGATCCCTGGGGAAGCGAGAGCCGCACACAAGTTAATATCAGTGCCAACTCACAGTAAAATGTACCATACAAATGACTGAGTAATAATCTATTCACTGCAACATGTTGACAACAAGAGGAATTGTAGTTTCTCAGATAAACATCACATCAGAGTCATCATATCAAGTTCATTTCACTGGAATGTGCGATCAGAGATAGTGATTTTTGGGTATATTTCTAGACTATCAATCAAATTTAAGTCATCAAAATGGGACTTCTGAATTTCCTGAAAGTTTTGTCAAGACTGTATGCAAAGGACTCAATTCACTTCTTTGTCATTCCATTAAAAATATATAAACTACCTAAGTCTGCTAATTGTATTTCAGGAGTTTACTCTCATAAATTGTTCTCACTCGTAACTGTCACTTCACGGCTGAGATAAGCGGAGGTCCCTGGAACAGCGCTCCAGTCAATTTCTCTATTGCCTGCAACAATCACATTCAAATAATAAATAAAAGAAACAAAATGTGTAATTTGCCAAGTACAGTATCCGCACATTTTTGATTTCCCAGGGTTTTAATTGGACTAATGAAGCAGGCAGATCAGTGAATCATTGAATAATGAAGTAATTTACAGTGTGTTGAGATTTGGTCACAAAACAAAATACATTTAAACAGTTTGTTGTTGTTATATTTTGTAAGAAATCAGTTATTATAAGAGTTATTTTTAGTATTAAACAACACTGACAATTGTGTGACTCAATGTTGAATTTCAACAAAAACATTGTCAATTTATATACAAAGATTTACTTTTTACTGATTTCCACACAAATATAATCTGAAAAATATGTATAGCCTACAACAGTATTTATCATTATTAATCTGAAACCACGAGCTAGAATGATCCTCTTAAGCAAAATGATGTAATTTTGGTTTAGGTGATGACTTTCATCAGATTAACAGAGGTATTTTGGCTACCAGCCTCAAATATTAAAATATTATTTTTCAAATATTCAATTAGTAGATTACTTTTTAAACTGAAGTGAGATTTGTTTTAGTTTTAAAATGTCCCGGACAAAGCAGCATCAGTGAACAATGACTTAACTCCTTGACAGATCATGACAGGTCTAGAAATGTGTTTATTCTAGATTTTGGCAACATTGGCTAATACAGAAATACTACAGATCACATTTTAGTAGATTTTGTTTTAATTTACTTTCCTGTTTCATACAAACGTTCTATTAAATCTGAGTTACATGATCGATATGAAGCTACAAAAAGGTCCACTGTGTTGACCACTAAAGAACTGCTAAGTTTACTGGACAACCAGGTCAGTATAACTGAGATGGCACTTGAAATGACAGACTAGTGAGTTGACTGTATTACAAAGTTGATGACATTACTGTCCTACCTGAAGAATTCCCATCTTCTGGTCCTGCACCAGCCAGTGTAGATGGAAGACACAAACACTCCTCGCCAGCACTCTGCTGCAACTTCACCCGCCTTGTGGCGCACTCTATGAACACAATCAGACATCCTGTCACATTGGCATCGATTGACAACATACCCACCTGCAATATGTCACAAGGGGCACCACTTAGTAACAGGCATATTAGATTTCAGGTGGTTTGTACTATTGACGATATTTAGCTGTAACACATTTCTTGGTGAATTCTCATAAAACTAACACCAATATGATGTATACAAAACAAGATGTATGTATGTGACATACGTACACAACATAATATGCAATGTAGGTATGCAATGTATATGTGTGTATGTGTGTATGTATGTGTATACATACAAAGGTAAGTTTTTATCTAGCACAGTATCCAGCCTGTAGGACTGATCAAAGTACTTTACACTGCACCCCCTGGTGGCGGACCTGTTTATTGAACTGAAGCTACGTGGAGTGAATGAAATTGCTTGAGAGTCCAATGTTCTAACCACTGCGCCGCTGCCCCCCATATATTTATGATAAGACATTCATAAACAAATCAAATGTCTAGATACAAACTTCTTTAAATCATTCATGATTAACAAGTTACAAGATGCCATGGCCCAGAGACAGGATTTAATTCAACTTTCATGAGAATGCTGATTATATTCTATTTTTCTTTCAAGCCAACTCTCTTGAAATTTAGCACATCCAGAACCTCTGTCATACACTGGACAAGCTTCTCGAAGCACCCCATTCAGCCCATCGACGCACAGCCGTCAATCTATCATGGGAGCAGTCATTGGGGTAATATTTAACACTTAATATTTTAAGCAATGTATATATGGCCTTTCTGATATAAAGCATTTGAACTTAACCCTGTATGTTTGAAATTTTAATGGAGCATATTTGTATTTCTTTTCATTTTGTATATGAAGCAAAAAAAAGCGATTTGCTCAGGAATTCTAACATGTAATACATTTGTATTTGAACCACTCACTGTAATTGACCCCCACCCTACTTTATAGTCAATCATACCAGGGTTCGTACACTAAGGGTGATATTTGAACCACTCACTGTAATTGACCCCCACCCTACTTTAAAGTCAATCATACCAGGGTTCGTACACTAAGGGTGATATTTCAAAGCATTTTCCAAGGCTACTGGGAAGAAAAATCAAGGCTCCATTTCATAGTTTATTATACCACGTAATTGTACAAAACAACTGATATTGTCAGAAAAATTATAATATTCCCAAATAACCTCTTAATGAGAATGCTGATCACATTCTGGTTTTTTTTCGAGCCAACTGTCTTGAAATAAAAAATTTCTAGACAATTTTATTGAAGTCTTTTTAAGACTATGCGTTAAAATTCAAGGATTTCATGGCCTTGAATTAAGACAAATGAAATTCAAGGCTTTTCAAGACTTTCAAGGCCTCGTACGGACCCTGTTATACACACTATGCTTCTTTTTCAAAAGACATGTCACACTATACACCAGCCGTAACAAGAGAGACTCCCGGTCTCGCAATCGAGGGGTGAGATTGTGGGCAATGCTATATGACTCGTAGATTCCAGTCCTCATCTTCACTGTGAGGGGCACATCCAGAACCTCTGTCATACATCGAACAGGCTTCTCGAAGCGCCCCATTCAGCTCATCAACGCACAGATGTCACCCTATCACGGGAGCACAGTCATTGGGGTAATATTTAACACAATTGTAGATCAGTCATAAGACATTCTGCATTACCTGGTTAACATGGGCACGGTCATGTAAACTACCTATTATGTCATAAGTGACCTTCTTTTCATACAAACATAATACATTGTACATATTGGTTAAGATGAATATTTTTAAAGATGACATATGATCTGCAGGAAGTCGGCCAGTGTCTTACAGTTTACGAGACCTACAATATCCGAGGTCACAAGTTAGTGATGTGAAAATGCGTCCATATAAGCCGACACAGCCCATTTCTAAACCAGTGTGACTCCTTAAAATCACTGAAAGAATTTACTTTGATCGTGACTGGTGAAAGTCTGACAAGCCTAATGTCATAGTGTATACAGCCAGACCACTTTTGCCATTTTTGGCCGATTCTTTACCCGATCTGGTAAAACATAATAAAAAGTTTGCACCGACAGTTATAAACCTGCATTTGAATGTGCATGTTCAACATTCAAATACACTTACTACAAAGTCTACGTAGGATTACTGTATATCACCTGCACAAATAACCACGTGGTTAATTTATTATTCACTACATTCTGCAAATTTTTTTTCAAAAGAGATGAAACATTTGTTCACAAAACGTGTTTTATACTATTTGGGTGTGTCAAGATAAATCATATCTTCTGTTGCATATTGTTAGGGGAAAGATAGGAAAACCGTTATTTCACAAGTCAATAGTTTGGCATATAAAATGTTTTGCCACAAAACACTTTTGCATCCACCACTCTCTACTAGATGGCAGCACAACACCACAATAAACTAAATTCATGTGATTTAGGCATTTACTGTGTTTTGTGGATGAGTTCTTCATATGTATGCATCTTTGTTAAACTTTACCAAAGACAGTCATTGGAGTGGCAGCCTGGGTGCAGCGGTCAATGTAGGTCCAGTCGGCCAGTCTTGTGTATCTCAGCACCCTTGACCGCCCATGCAGCTACGAGACAAAACACAGAACACACCTGCATGAACCACAGCCAAGCACATCAAATCAAAAGGCCGTTTACTGCATTCACAAAAATCATAAATATGTTGTGTTTTTCTCTCTCCATTTCACAGATGACCCAATAAAAAATAAAGGTATTTATTTTATTCAATTACACCATATCTTTAATAGTTCACATATGCTGATTATGTGTGTTTGTAATGTGTTCTTTTTGCCAATAACACTCCATAAAAATAAAATTTAATATTTGAAGCATTGTATATATGGCCTTTCTGATATAAAGCATTTGAACTTAGCCCAGGTTACATGGGAACAACAATACCAGCAGCCACCTGGAGGGAAGGAGACGGGGAGGAAGGCCCAGGTTACATGGGAACAACAATACCAGCAGCCACCTGGAGGGAAGGAGACCGGGAAAAAGGCCCAGGTTACATGGGAACAACAATACCAGCAGCCACCTGGAGGGAAGGAGACGGGGAGTAAGGCCCAGGTTACATGGGAACAACAATACCAGCAGCCACCTGGAGGGAAGGAGACCGGGAGGAAGGTCGAGGTTACATGGGAACAACAATACCAGCAGACACCTGGAGGGAAGGAGATGGAGAGGAAGGCCGAGGTTACATGGGAACAAAAATACCAGCGGCAACCTGGAGAGAAGGAGACAGAGAGGAAGGCCTAGGTTATGGTGGACCAACTACACCAGCGGCCACCTGGAGTGAAGGAGACAGAGAGGAAGGCCCAGGTTATGGTGGAACATCAACACAAGTGGCCACCTGGAGGGAAGGAGAGAGAGAGGAAGGCCCAGGTTACGGTGGAACAACAACACCAGTGGCCACCTGGAGGGAAGCAGACAGAGAGGAAGGCCCAGGTTACTGTGGAACAACAACACCAGCGGCCACCTGGAGGGAAGGAGACAGAGAGGAAGGCCCAGGTTACGGTGGATCAACAACACCAGCGGCCACCTGGAGGGAAGGAGACAGAGAGGAAGGCCCAGGTTACGGTGGAACAATAACACCAGCGTCCACCTGGAGGCAAGGAGACAGAGAGGAAGGCCTAGGTTACGGTGAACCAACTACACCAGCAGCCACCTGGAGGGAAGGAGACTGAGAGGAAGGCCCAGGTTACACGGGAACAACAATACCAGCAGCCACCTGCAGGGAAGGAGACGGGGAGGAAGGCCGAGGTTACATGGGAACAACAATACCAGCAGCCACCTGGAGGGAAGGAGACGGGGAGGAAGGCCGAGGTTACATGGGAACAACAATACCAGCAGCCACCTGGAGGGAAGGAGATGGAGAGGAAGGCCGAGGTTACATGGGAACAACAATACCAGCAGCCACCTGGAGGGAAGGAGACGGGGAGGAAGGCCGAGGTTACATGGGAACAACAATACCAGCAGCCACCTGGAGGGAAGGAGACGGAGAGGAAGGCCGAGGTTACATGGGAACAACAATACCAGCAGCCACCTGGAGGGAAGGAGATGGAGAGGAAGGCCGATGTTACATGGGAACAACAATACCAGCGGCAACCTGGAGGGAAGGAGACAGAGAGGAAGGCCTAGTTTACGGTGGACCAACTACACCAGCGGCCACCTGGAGGGAAGGAGACAGAGAGGAAGGCCCAGGTTACGGTGGAACAACAACACCAGTGGCCACCTGGAGGGAAGGAGAGAGAGAGGAAGGCCCAGGTTACGGTGGAACAACAACACCAGTGGCCACCTGGAGGGAAGGAGACAGAGAGGAAGGCCCAGGTTACGGTGGAACAACAACACCAGCGGCCACCTGGAGGGAAGGAGACAGAGAGGAAGGCCCAGGTTACGGTGGAACAACAACACCAGCGGCCACCTGGAGGGAAGGAGACAGAGAGGAAGGCCTAGGTTACGGTGAACCAACTACACCAGCAGCCACCTGGAGGGAAGGAGACCGAGAGGAAGGCCCAGGTTACACGGGAACAACAATACCAGCAGCCACCTGCAGGGAAGGAGACGGGGAGGAAGGCCGAGGTTACATGGGAACAACAATACCAGCAGCCACCTGGAGGGAAGGAGACGGGGAGGAAGGCCGAGGTTACATGGGAACAACAATACCAGCAGCCACCTGGAGGGAAGGAGATGGAGAGGAAGGCCGAGGTTACATGGGAACAACAATACCAGCGGCCACCTGGAGGGAAGGAGACAGAGAGGAAGGCCCAGGTTACGGTGGAACAACAACACCAGCGGCCACCTGGAGGGAAGGAGACAGAGAGGAAGGCCCAGGTTACGGTGGAACAACAACACCAGCGGCCACCTGGAGGGAAGGAGACAGAGAGGAAGGCCCAGGTTACTGTGGATCAACAACACCAGCGGCCACCTGGAGGGAAGGAGACAGAGAGGAAGGCCCAGGTTACGGTGGAACAACACCAGCGACCACCTGGAGGGAAGGAGACAGAGAGGAAAGCCGAGGTTACAGTGGAACAACAACACCAGTGGAGGGAAGGAGACGCGGAGGAGGGAAGGAGACGCGGAGGAAGGTCCAGGTTACACGAGAACAACAATACCAGCAGCCACCTGGAGGGAAGGAGACCGGGAGGAAGGCCGAGGTTACACGGGAACAACAATACCAGCAGCCACCTGGAGGGAAGGAGACCGGGAGGAAGGGACCAGGTTACATGGGAACAACAATACCAGCAGCCACCTGGAGGGAAGGAGACGGGGAGGAAGGCCGAGGTTACATGGGAACAACAATACCAGCAGCCACCTGGAGGGAAGGAGATGGAGAGGAAGGCCCAGGTTACAGTGGATCAACAACACCAGCAGCCACCTGGAGGGAAGGAGACAGAGAGGAAGGCCCAGGTTACACGGGAACAACAATACCAGCAGCCACCTGGAGGGAAGGAGACTGGGAGGAAGGCTCAGGTTACAAGGGAACAACAACACCAGCGGCCACCTGGAGGGAAGGAGACGGGAGGAAGGCCCAGGTTACAGGGGAACAACAATACCAGCAGCCACCTGGAGGGAAGGAGACGGAGAGGAAGGCCAGGTTACATGGGAACAACAATACCAGCAGCCACCTGGAGGGAAGGAGACGGGAGGAAGGCCGAGGTTACATGGGAACAACAATACCAGCAGCCACCTGGAGGGAAGGAGACGGGGAGGAAGGCCGAGGTTACATGGGAACAACAATACCAGCAGGCACCTGGAGGGAAGGAGATGGAGAGGAAGGCCCAGGTTACATGGGAACAACAATACCAGCAGCCACCTGGAGGGAAGGAGACGCGGAGGAAGGCCCAGGTTACACGGGAACAACAATACCAGCAGCCACCTGGAGAGAAGGAGACGCGGAGGAAGGCCCAGGTTACACGGGAACAACAATACCAGCAGCCACCTGGAGGGAAGGAGACGGAGAGGAAGGCCCAGGTTACATTGGAATAACAATACCAGCAGCCACCTGGAGGGAAGGAGACAGGGAGGAAGGCCCAGGTTACGGTGGAACAACAATACCAGCAGCCACCTGGAGGGAAGGAGACCGGGAGGAAGGCCGAGGTTACATGGGAACAACAATTCCAGCAGCAACCAGCAGGGAAGGAGAAAGGTTACATGGGAACAACTATACCAGCAGCCACCTGGAGGGAAGGAGAAGGGGAGTAAGGCCCAGGTTACACAGGAACAACAATACCAGCAGCCACCTGGAGGGAAGGAGTCCGGGAGGAAGGTCCAGGTTACATGGGAACAACAATACCAGCAGCCACCTGGAGGGAAGGAGATGGGGAGGAAGGCCCAGGTTACATGGGAACAACAATACCAGCAGCCACCTGGAGGGAAGGAGACGGGGAGGAAGGCCCAGGTTACATGGGAACAACAATACCAGCAGCCACCTGCAGGGAAGGAGACAGGTAGGAAGGCCGAGGTTACACGGGAACAACAATACCAGCAGCCACCTGGAGGGAAGGAGACCGAGAGGAAGGCCTAGGTTACGGTGGATCAACAACACCAGCGGCCACCTGGAGGGAAGGAGACAGAGAGGAAGGCCCAGGTTACGGTGGAACAACAACACCAGCGGCCACCTGGAGGGAAGGAGACAGAGAGGAAGGCCCAGGTTACGGTGGAACAACAACACCAGAGGCCACCTGGAGGGAAGGAGACAGAGAGGAAGGCCCAGGTTACATGGGAACAACAATACCAGCAGCCACCTGGAGGGAAGGAGACGGAGAGGAAGGCCGAGGTTACAGGGGAACAACAATACCAGCAGCCACCTGGAGGGAAGGAGACGGGGAGGAAGGCCGAGGTTACATGGGAACAACAATACCAGCAGCCACCTGGAGGGAAGGAGACGGGGAGGAAGGCCGAGGTTACATGGGAACAACAATACCAGCAGCCACCTGGAGGGAAGGAGATGGAGAGGAAGGCCGAGGTTACATGGAACAACAATACCAGCAGCCACCTGGAGGAAGGAGAGAAGGAAGGCCAGGTTACATAACAACAATTTTTCAGCAGCCACCTGAGGGAAGGAGACAGAGAGGAAGGCCAGGTTACATGGTATGCAACAATACCAGCAGCCACCTGAGGGAAGGAGACAAGAGAAGGCCCAGGTTACATGGGAACAACAATACCAGCAGCCACCTGGAGGGAAGGAGACGGAGAGGAAGGCCCAGGTTACATGGGAACAACAAAACCAGCAGCCACCTGGAGGGAAGGAGACGGAGAGGAAGGCCCAGGTTACGGTGGAACAACAAAACCAGCGGCCACCTGGAGGGAAGGAGACAGAGAGGAAGGCCCAGGTTACAGTGGAACAACAACACCAGCGGCCACCTGGAGGGAAGGAGACGGAGAGGAAGGCCCAGGTTACGGTGGAACAACAACACCAGCAGCCACCTGGAGGGAAGGAGACCAGAGGAAGGGCCCAGGTTTCATGGGAACAACAAACCAGCAGCCACCTGGAGGGAAGGAGACTGGGAGGAAGGCCCAGGTTACACGGGAACAACAATACCAGCAACCACCTGGAGGGAAGGAGACGGGAGGAAGGCCCAGGTTACAGGGAACAACAATACCAGCAGCCACCTGGAGGGAAGGAGACGGGAGGAAGGCCAGGTTACATGGGAACAACAATACCAGCAGCCACCTGGAGGGAAGGAGACGGGGAGGAAGGCCGAGGTTACATGGGAACAACAATACCAGCAGCCACCTGGAGGGAAGGAGACGGGGAGGAAGGCCCAGGTTACATGGGAACAACAATACCAGCAGCCACCTGGAGGGAAGGAGACGGAGAGGAAGGCCGAGGTTACATGGGAACAACAATACCAGCAGCCACCTGGAGGGAAGGAGACAGAGAGGAAGGCCTAGGTTACGGTGGAACAACAACACCAGCGGCCACCTGGAGGGAAGGAGACAGAGAGGAAGGCCCAGGTTACGGTGGAACAACAACACCAGCGGCCACCTGGAGGGAAGGAGACAGAGAGGAAGGCCCAGGTTACGGTGGAACAACAACACCAGCGGCCACATGGAGGGAAGGAGATGGAGAGGAAGGCCGAGGTTACATGGGAATAACAATACCAGCAGCCACCTGGAGGGAAGGAGATGGAGAGGAAGGCCCAGGTTACACGGGAACAACGATACCAGCGGCCACCTGGAGGGAAGGAGACAGAGAGGAAGGCCTAGGTTACATGGGAACAACAATACCAGCAGCCACCTGGAGGGAAGGAGACCGGGAGGAAGGCCCAGGTTACATGGGAACAACAATACCAGCAGCCACCTGGAGGGAAGGAGACGGGGAGGAAGGCCGAGGTTACATGGGAACAACAATACCAGCAGCCACCTGGAGGGAAGGAGATGGAGAGGAAGGCCGAGGTTACATGGGAACAACAATACCAGCAGCCACCTGGCGGGAAGGAGATGGGGAGGAAGGCCCAGGTTACACGGGAACAACAATACCAGCAGCCACATGGAGGGAAGGAGATAGAGAGGAAGGCCCAGGTTACATGGAAACAACAATACCAGCAGCCACCTGGAGGGAAGGAGACAGCGAGGAAAGCCCAGGTTACAGTGGATCAACAACACCAGCGGCCACCTGGAGGGAAGGAGACGGAGAGGAAGGCCCAGGTTACGGTGGAACAACAACACCAGCGGCCACCTGGAGGGAAGGAGACGGAGAGGAAGGCCCAGGTTACACGGGAACAACAATACCAGCAGCCACCTGCAGGGAAGGAGAAGGGGAGGAAGGCCGAGGTTACATGGGAACAACAATACCAGCAGCAACCTGGAGGGAAGGAGACCGAGAGGAAGGCCCAGGTTACAGTGGAACAACAACACCAGCAGCCACCTGGAGGGAAGGAGACGGAGAGGAAGGCCCAGGTTACGGTGGAACAACAACACCAGCGGCCACCTGGAGGGAAGGAGACGGAGAGGAAGGCCCAGGTTACACGGGAACAACAATACCAGCAGCCACCTGGAGGGAAGGAGACCGAGAGGAAGGCCCAGGTTACATGGGAACAACAATACCAGCAGCCACCTGCTGGGAAGGAGACAGAGAGGAAGGCCCAGCCACCGGGAGGGAAGAAGACTGCTGTGTAACAGCCTGTAATTCACCTCAACTCTTAAAATACACATTTTCTCAGCTACCTTGTGTGAATTCCTAACAATCTTTCAGAAAGACCAGCATGTGTTCTGTAATCACATTGTATTCAGCCTGTTTTTATTTTGCACTGAAAAGCACATTTTGTTTTACCTCCAGCACTATTACACAGATTCTCAACTAGTTAAATTGCATAACATTATACAACCTAATTGGTAAACTTGTAATAAACTGCTGCATCAGCTCCTGTCAGTCAGTAGCCATTATACAGATGTAAATATACACAAGATTCACCTTAACCTGTCAATTCCTTCAAACCTAAGCTTCTCAACTAGTACAATTCCATAATATTATACAATCTAATTAACAAACTTGCAATATATTTCATGCAGTGTTTACTATCTGCCTACTGACATCTCTGCGAACACAATGATAGAAACACCTAGAGACCATCACACACGATACAACACTAGTCATGACAGCTAACTGACGTTGATGCCCATCACTAATTAAAACGATGATTCGAAACAAGTTATTGCACATAGCTCTCGAAAAAATGTAGGTTTTTACAATTTTTTTTTCAACCCTACCTGGAGGGAAGGAGAAGGGTAGGAAGGCCCAGGTTACACGGGAACAACAATACCAGCAGCCACCTGGAGGGAAGGAGACAGAGAGGAAGGCCCAGGTTAATACATGGGAACAACAATACCAGCAGCCACTTGGAGGGAAGGAGACCGGGAGGAAGGCCCAGGTTACACGGGAACAACAATACCAGCAGCCACCTGGAGGGAAGGAGACCGGGAGGAAGGCCCAGGTTACATGGGAACAACAATACCAGCAGCCACCTGGAGGGAAGGAGAACGGGAGGAAGGCCCAGGTTACACGGGAACAACAATACCAGCAGCCACCTGGAGGGAAGGAGGCCGGGAGGAAGGCCCAGGTTACACGGGAACAACAATACCAGCAGCCACCTGGAGGAAGGAGACGGAGGAGGAAGGCCCAGGTTACATGGAACAACAACACCAGCAGCCACCTGGAGGGAAGGAGACGGGGAGGAAGGCCGAGGTTACAGGGAACAACAATACCAGCAGCCACCTGGAGGGAAGGAGACGGAGAGGAAGGCCCAGGTTACACGGGAACAACAATACCAGCAGCCACCTGGAGGGAAGGAGACCGGGAGGAAGGCCCAGGTTACGGTGGAACAACAACACCAGCAGCCACCTGGAGGGAAGGAGACCGAGAGGAAGGCCCAGGTTACAGTGGAACAACAACCACAGCAGCCACCTGGAGGGAAGGAGACGGAGAGGAAGGCCCTGGTTACAGGGGAACAACAATAGCAGCAGCCACCTGGAGGGAAGGAGACGGGGAGGAAGGCCAGGTTACATGGGAACAACAATACCAGCAGCCACCTGGAGGGAAGGAGACGGGGAGGAAGGCCGAGGTTACATGGGAACAACAATACCAGCAGACACCTGGAGGGAAGGAGTCTGGGAGGAAGGCCGAGGTTACATGGGAACAACAATACCAGCAGCCACCTGGAGGGAAGGAGACCGGGAGGAAGGCCCAGGTTATGGTGGATCAACAACACCAGCAGCCACCTGGAGGGAAGGAGACGGAGAGGAAGGCCCAGGTTACAGGGGAACAACAATACCAGCAGCCACCTGGAGGGAAGGAGACGGGGAGGAAGGACCAGGTTACATGGGAACAACAATACCAGCAGCCACCTGGAGGGAAGGAGACGGGGAGGAAGGCCGAGGTTACATGGGAACAACAATACCAGCAGACACCTGGAGGGAAGGAGTCTGGGAGGAAGGCCGAGGTTACATGGGAACAACAATACCAGCAGCCACCTGGAGGGAAGGAGACAGAGAGGAAGTCCCAGGTTACGTTGGAACAACAACACCAGCGGCCACCTGGAGGGAAGGAGACGGAGAGGAAGGCCTAGGTTACAGTGGAACAACAACACCAGCGGCCACCTGGAGGGAAGGAGAAAGAGAGGAAGGCCTAGGTTACGTTGAACCAACTATACCAGCAGCCACCTGGAGGGAAGGACACCGAGAGGAAGGGCCAGGTTACAAGGGAACAACAATACCAGCAGCCACCTGCAGGGAAGGAGACGGGGAGGAAGGCCGAGGTTACATGGGAACAACAATACCAGCAGCCACCTGGAGGGAAGGAGACGGGGAGGAAGGCCGAGGTTACATGGGAACAACAACACCAGCAGCCACCTGGAGGGAAGGAGACAAGAGAGGAAGGCCCAGGTTACAGTGGAACAACAACACCAGCGGCCACCTGGAGGGAAGGAGACAGAGAGGAAGGCCCAGGTTACATGGGAACAACAACACCAGCGGCCACCTGGAGGGAAGGAGAGAGAGAGGAAGGCCCAGGTTACGGTGGAACAACAACACCAGCGGCCACCTGGAGGGAAGGAGACGGAGAGGAAGGCCCAGGTTACGGTGGAACAACAACACCAGCGGCCACCTGGAGGGAAGGAGACGGAGAGGAAGGCCCAGGTTACACGTGAACAACAATACCAGCAGCACCTGGAGGGAAGGAGACGGGGAGGAAGGCCGAGGTTACACGGGAACAACAATACCAGCAGCCACCTGGAGGGAAGGAGAAGGTGAGGAAGGCCGAGGTTACACGGGAACAACAATACCAGCAGCCACCTGGAGGGAAGGAGACGGGGAGGAAGGCCGAGGTTACATGGGAACAACAATACCAGCAGCCACCTGGAGGGAAGGAGACGGGGAGGAAGGCCCAGGTTACATGGGAACAACAATACCAGCAGCCACCTGGAGGGAAGGAGACAGAGAGGAAGGCCCAGGTTACATGGGAACAACAATACCAGCAGCCACCTGCTGGGAAGGAGACAGAGAGGAAGGCCCAGCCACCTGGAGGGAAGAAGACCGCTGTGTAACAGCCTGTAATTCACCTCAACTCTTAAAATACACATTTTCTCAGCTACCTTGTGTGAATTCCTAACAATCTATCAGAAAGACCAGCATGTGTTCTGTAATCACATTGTATTCAGCCTGTTTTTATTTTGCACTGAAAAGCACATTATTGTTTTACCTCCAGTACTATTACACAGATGTAGATATATACAAGATTCACCTTAATGTATGAAATCCTTCAAAGCTAAACTTCTCAACTAGTTAAATTGCATAACATTATACAACCTAATTGGTAAACTTGTAATAAACTGCTGGATCAGCTCCTGTCAGTCAGTAGCCATTATACAGATGTAAATATACACAAGATTCACCTTAACCTGTCGATTCCTTCAAACCTAAGCTTCTCAACTAGTACAATTCCATAATATTATACAATCTAATTAACAAACTTGCAATATATTTCATGCAGTGTTTACTATCTGCCTACTGACATCTCTGCGAACACAATGATAGAAACACCTAGAGACCATCACACACGATACAACACTAGTCATGACAGCTAACTGACGTTGATGCCCATCACTAATTAAAACGATGATTCAAACAAGTTATTGCACATAGCTCTCGAAAAAATGTAGGTTTTACAATTTTTTTCAACCCTACCTGGAGGGAAGGAGAAGGGTAGGAAGGCCCAGGTTACACGGGAACAACAATACCAGCAGCCACCTGGAGGGAAGGAGACGGGGAGGAAGGCCCAGGTTACACGGGAACAACAATACCAGCAGCCACCTGGAGGGAAGGAGACCGGGAGGAAGGCCCAGGTTACAGGGGAACAACAATACCAGCAGCCACCTGGAGGGAAGGAGACGGAGAGGAAGGCCCAGGTTACACGGGAACAACAATACCAGCAGCCACCTGGAGGGAAGGAGACGGGGAGGAAGGCCCAGGTTACATTGGAACAACAATACCAGCAGCCACCTGGAGGGAAGGAGACCGGGAGGAAGGCCCAGGTTACATGGGAACAACAATACCAGCAGCCACCTGGAGGGAAGGAGACAGAGAGGAAGGCCCAGGTTACATTGGAACAACAATACCAGCAGCCACCTGGAGGGAAGGAGACGGGGAGGAAGGCCGAGGTTACATGGGAACAACAATACCAGCAGCCACCTGGAGGGAAGGAGACGGAGAGGAAGGCCCAGGTTACATGGGAACAACAATACCAGCGGCCACCTGGAGGGAAGGAGACGGAGAGGAAGGCCCAGGTTACGGTGGATCAACAACACCAGCGGCCACCTGGAGGGAAGGAGACAGAGAGGAAGGCCCAGGTTACGGTGGAACAACAACACCAGCAGCCACCTGGAGGGAAGGAGACGGAGAGGAAGGCCCAGGTTACAGTGGAACAACAACACCAGCAGCCACCTGGAGGGAAGGAGACGGGGAGGAAGGCCGAGGTTACATGGGAACAACAATACCAGCAGCCACCTGGAGGGAAGGAGACGGGGAGGAAGGCCGAGGTTACATGGGAACAACAATACCAGCAGCCACCTGGAGGGAAGGAGACGGGGAGGAAGGCCGAGGTTACACGGGAACAACAATACCAGCAGCCACCTGGAGGGAAGGAGACCGAGAGGAAGGCCCAGGTTACGGTGGAACAACAACACCAGCAGCCACCTGGAGGGAAGGAGACGGAGAGGAAGGCCCAGGTTACAGTGGAACAACAACACCAGCAGCCACCTGGAGGGAAGGAGACGGGGAGGAAGGCCGAGGTTACATGGGAACAACAATACCAGCAGCCACCTGGAGGGAAGGAGACGGGGAGGAAGGCCGAGGTTACATGGGAACAACAATACCAGCAGCCACCTGGAGGGAAGGAGACGGGGAGGAAGGCCCAGGTTACATGGGAACAACAATACCAGCAGCCACCTGGAGGGAAGGAGACAGAGAGGAAGGCCCAGGTTACATGGGAACAACAATACCAGCAGCCACCTGGAGGGAAGGAGACGGAGAGGAAGGCCCAGGTTACAGTGGAACAACAAAACCAGCAGCCACCTGGAGGGAAGGAGAAAGAGAGGAAGGCCCAGGTTACGGTGGAACAACAATACCAGCAGCCACCTGGAGGGAAGGAGACGGAGAGGAAGGCCCAGGTTACATGGGAACAACAATACCAGCAGCCACCTGGAGGGAAGGAGACGGGGAGGAAGGCCGAGGTTACATGGGAACAACAATACCAGCAGCCACCTGGAGGGAAGGAGATGGAGAGGAAGGCCGAGGTTACATGGGAACAACAATACCAGCGGCCACCTGGAGGGAAGGAGACAGAGAGGAAGGCCCAGGTTACGGTGGAACAACAACACCAGCGGCCACCTGGAGGGAAGGAGACAGAGAGGAAGGCCCAGGTTACGGTGGAACAACAACACCAGTTTCCACCTGGAGGGAAGGAGAGAGAGAGGAAGGCCCAGGTTACGGTGGAACAACAACACCAGTGGCCACCTGGAGGGAAGGAGACGGAGAGGAAGGCCCAGGTTACGGTGGAACAACAACACCAGCGGCCACCTGGAGGGAAGGAGACGGAGAGGAAGGCCCAGGTTACACGGGAACAACAATACCAGCAGCCACCTGGAGGGAAGGAGACGGGGAGGAAGGCCGAGGTTACACGGGAACAACAATACCAGCAGCCACTTGGAGGGAAGGAGAAGGTGAGGAAGGCCGAGGTTGCACGGGAACAACAATACCAGCAGCCACCTGGAGGGAAGGAGACGGGGAGGAAGGCCGAGGTTACATGGGAACAACAATTCCAGCAGCCACCAGCAGGGAAGGAGACGGGGAGGAAGGCCCAGGTTACATGGGAACAACAATACCAGCAGCCACCTGGAGGGAAGGAGACAGAGAGGAAGGCCCAGGTTACATGGGAACAACAATACCAGCAGCCACCTGCTGGGAAGGAGACAGAGAGGAAGGCCCAGCCACCTGGAGGGAAGAAGACCGCTGTGTAACAGCCTGTAATTCACCTCAACTCTTAAAATACACATTTTCTCAGCTACCTTGTGTGAATTCCTAACAATCTATCAGAAAGACCAGCATGTGTTCTGTAATCACATTGTATTCAGCCTGTTTTTATTTTGCACTGAAAAGCACATTATTGTTTTACCTCCAGTACTATTACACAGATGTAGATATATACAAGATTCACCTTAATGTATGAAATCCTTCAAAGCTAAACTTCTCAACTAGTTAAATTGCATAACATTATACAACCTAATTGGTAAACTTGTAATAAACTGCTGGATCAGCTCCTGTCAGTCAGTAGCCATTATACAGATGTAAATAGACACAAGATTCACCTTAACCTGTCAATTCCTTCAAACCTAAGCTTCTCAACTAGTACAATTCCATAATATTATACAATCTAATTAACAAACTTGCAATATATTTCATGCAGTGTTTACTATCTGCCTACTGACATCTCTGCGAACACAATGATAGAAACACCTAGAGACCATCACACACGATACAACACTAGTCATGACAGCTAACTGACGTTGATGCCCATCACTAATTAAAACGATGATTCGAAACAAGTTATTGCACATAGCTCTCGAAAAAATGTAGTTTTTACAATTTTTTTTTCAACCCTACCTGGAGGGAAGGAGAAGGGTAGGAAGGCCCAGGTTACACGGGAACAACAATACCAGCAGCCACCTGGAGGAAAGGAGATCGGGAGGAAGGCCCAGGTTACATGGGAACAACAATACCAGCAGCCACCTGGAGGGAAGGAGACCGGGAGGAAGGCCCAGGTTAATACATGGGAACAACAATACCAGCAGCCACCTGGAGGGAAGGAGGCCGGGAGGAAGGCCCAGTTTACACGGGAACAACAATACCAGAAGCCACCTATAGGGAAGGAGACGCGGAAGAAGGCCCAGGTTACATTGGAACAACAACACCAGCAGCCACCTGGAGGGAAGGAGACGGGGAGGAAGGCCGAGGTTACATGGGAACAACAATACCAGCAGCCACTTGCAGGGAAGGAGACGGGGAGGAAGGCCGAGGTTACATGGGAACAACAATACCAGCAGCCACCTGGAGGGAAGGAGACGGGGAGGAAGGCCCAGTTTACACGGGAACAACAATACCAGAAGCCACCTGGAGGGAAGGAGACGGGGAGGAAGGCCCAGGTTACATGGGAACAACAATACCAGCAGCCACCTGGAGGGAAGGAGACGGGGAGGAAGGCCCAGTTTACACGGGAACAACAATACCAGAAGCCACCTGGAGGGAAGGAGACGCGGAGGAAGGCCCAGGTTACAAGGGAACAACAATACCAGCAGCCACTTGGAGCGAAGGAGACAGAGAGGAAGGCCCAGGTTACACGGGAACAACAATACCAGCAGCCACCTGGACGGAAGGAGACGGGGAGGAAGGCCGAGGTTACATGGGAGCAACAATACCAGCAGCCACCTGGAGGGAAGGAGACGGGGAGGAAGGCCGAGGTTACACGGGAACAACAATACCAGCAGCCACCTGGAGGGAAGGAGACCGAGAGGAAGGCCCAGGTTACACATGGGAACAACAATACCAGCAGCCACCTGGAGGGAAGGAGACAGAGAGGAAGGCCCAGGTTACACGGGAACAACAATACCAGCAGCCACCTGGAGGGAAGGAGACGGAGAGGAAGGCCCAGGTTACACGGGAACAACAATACCAGCAGCCACCTGGAGGGAAGGAGGCCGGGAGGAAGGCCCAGGTTACACGGGAACAACAATACCAGCAGCCACCTGGAGGGAAGGAGACGGGGAGGAAGGCCCAGGTTACACGGGAACAACAATACCAGCAGCCACCTGGAGGGAAGGAGACCGGGAGGAAGGCCCAGGTTACACGGGAACAACAATACCAGCAGCCACCTGGAGGGAAGGAGACGGGGAGGAAGGCCGAGGTTACATGGGAACAACAATACCAGCAGCCACCTGGAGGGAAGGAGACAGAGAGGAAGGCCCAGGTTACATGGGAACAACAATACCAGCAGCCACCTGGAGGGAAGGAGACAGAGAGGAAGGCCTAGGTTACGGTGGACCAACTACACCAGCGGCCACCTGGAGGGAAGGAGACAGAGAGGAAGGCCCAGGTTACGGTGGAACAACAACACCAGTGGCCACCTGGAGGGAAGGAGACAGAGAGGAAGGCCCAGACTACTGTGGATCAACAACACCAGCGGCCACCTGGAGGGAAGGAGACACAGAGGAAGTCCCAGGTTACGTTGGAACAACAACACCAGCGGCCACCTGGAGGGAAGGAGACGGAGAGGAAGGCCCAGGTTACAGTGGAACAACAACACCAGCGGCCACCTGGAGGGAAGGAGACAGAGAGGAAGGCCCAGGTTACGGTGGAACAACAACACCAGCGGCCACCTGGAGGGAAGGAGACAGAGAGGAAGGCCCAGGTTACGGTGGAACAACAACACCAGCGGCCACCTGGAGGGAAGGAGACGGGGAGGAAGGCCGAGGTTACATGGGAACAACAATACCAGCAGCCACCTGGAGGGAAGGAGATGGAGAGGAAGGCCCAGGTTACATGGGAACAACAATACCAGCGGCCACCTGGAGGGAAGGAGACAGAGAGGAAGGCCCAGGTTACGGTGGAACAACAACACCAGCGGCCACCTGGAGGGAAGGAGACGGAGAGGAAGGCCCAGGTTACGGTGGAACAACAACACCAGCGGCCACCTGGAGGGAAGGAGACGGAGAGGAAGGCCCAGGTTACGGTGGAACAACAACACCAGCGGCCACCTGGAGGGAAGGAGACGGAGAGGAAGGCCCAGGTTACGGTGGATCAACAACACCAGCGGCCACCTGGAGGGAAGGAGACGGAGAGGAAGGCCCAGGTTACGGTGGAACAACAACACCAGCAGCCACCTGGAGGGAAGGAGACGGGGAGGAAGGCCCAGGTTACATGGGAACAACAATACCAGCACCCACCCGGAGGAAAGGAGATAGAGAGGAAGGCCCAGGTTACATGGGAACAACAATACCAGCAGCCACCTGCAAGGAAGGAGACGGGGAGGAAGGCCGAGGTTACATGGGAACAACAATTCCAGCAGCCACCAGCAGGGAAGGAGACGGGAGGAAGGCCCAGGTTACATGGGAACAACAATACCAGCAGCCACCTGGAGGAAGGAGACAGAGAGGAAGGCCCAGGTTACATGGGAACAACAATACCAGCAGCCACCTGCTGGGAAGGAGACAGAGAGGAAGGCCCAGCCACCTGGAGGGAAGAAGACCGCTGTGTAACAGCCTGTAATTCACCTCAACTCTTAAAATACACATTTTCTCAGCTACCTTGTGTGAATTCCTAACAATCTATCAGAAAGACCAGCATGTGTTCTGTAATCACATTGTATTCAGCCTGTTTTTATTTTGCACTAAAAGCACATTATTGTTTTACCTCCAGTACTATTACACAGATGTAGATATATACAAGATTCACCTTAATGTATGAAATCCTTCAAAGCTAAACTTCTCAACTAGTTAAATTGCATAACATTATACAACCTAATTGGTAAACTTGTAATAAACTGCTGGATCAGCTCCTGTCAGTCAGTAGCCATTATACAGATGTAAATAGACACAAGATTCACCTTAACCTGTCAATTCCTTCAAACCTAAGCTTCTCAACTAGTACAATTCCATAATATTATACAATCTAATTAACAAACTTGCAATATATTTCATGCAGTGTTTACTATCTGCCTACTGACATCTCTGCGAACACAATGATAGAAACACCTAGAGACCATCACACACGATACAACACTAGTCATGACAGCTAACTGACGTTGATGCCCATCACTAATTAAAACGATGATTCAAACAAGTTATTGCACATAGCTCTCGAAAAAATGTAGGTTTTACAATTTTTTTCAACCCTACCTGGAGGGAAGGAGAAGGGTAGGAAGGCCCAGGTTACACGGAACAACAATACCAGCAGCCACCTGGAGGAAGGAGATCGGGAGGAAGGCCCAGGTTACATGGGAACAACAATACCAGCAGCCACCTGGAGGGAAGGAGACCGGGAGGAAGGCCCAGGTTAATACATGGGAACAACAATACCAGCAGCCACCTGGAGGGAAGGAGACCGGGAGGAAGGCCAGGTTACATGGGAACAACAATACCAGCAGCCACCTGGAGGGAAGGAGACCGGGAGGAAGGCCCAGGTTACACGGGAACAACAATACCAGCAGCCACCTGGAGGGAAGGAGACAGAGAGGAAGGCCCAGGTTACATGGGAACAACAATACCAGCAGCCACCTGGAGGGAAGGAGACGGAGAGGAAGGCCCAGGTTACATTGGAACAACAACACCAGCAGCCACCTGGAGGGAAGGAGACGGAGAGGAAGGCCCAGGTTACATGGGAACAACAATACCAGCAGCCACCTGGAGGGAAGGAGAAGGGGAGGAAGGCCCAGGTTACACGGGAACAACAATACCAGCGGCCACCTGGAGGGAAGGAGACCGGGAGGAAGGCCCAGGTTACGGTGGAACAACAACACCAGCAGCCACCTGGAGGGAAGGAGACAGAGAGGAAGGCCCAGGTTACATGGGAACAACAATACCAGCAGCCACCTGGAGGGAAGGAGACGGAGAGGAAGGCCCAGGTTACAGGGGAACAACAATACCAGCAGCCACCTGGAGGGAAGGAGACGGGGAGGAAGGCCCAGGTTACATGGGAACAACAATACCAGCAGCCACCTGGAGGGAAGGAGACAGAGAGGAAGGCCCAGGTTACATGGGAACAACAATACCAGCAGCCACCTGGAGGGAAGGAGACAGGGAGGAAGGCCCAGGTTACACGGGAACAACAATACCAGCAGCCACCTGGAGGGAAGGAGACAGAGAGGAAGGCCCAGGTTACGGTGGAACAACAACACCAGCAGCCACCTGGAGGGAAGGAGACGGAGAGGAAGGCCCAGGTTACATGGGAACAACAATACCAGCAGCCACCTGGAGGGAAGGAGACGGGGAGGAAGGCCCAGGTTACATGGGAACAACAATACCAGCAGCCACCTGGAGGGAAGGAGACGGGGAGGAAGGCCGAGGTTACATGGGAACAACAATACCAGCAGCCACCTGGAGGGAAGGAGACGGAGAGGAAGGCCGAGGTTACATGGGAACAACAATACCAGCAGCCACCTGGAGGGAAGGAGACAGAGAGGAAGGCCCAGGTTACATGGGAACAACAACACCAGCGGCCACCTGGAGGGAAGGAGACGGAGAGGAAGGCCCAGGTTACGGTGGATCAACAACACCAGCGGCCACCTGGAGGGAAGGAGACAGAGAGGAAGGCCCAGGTTACGGTGGAACAACAACACCAGCAGCCACCTGGAGGGAAGGAGACGGAGAGGAAGGCCCAGGTTACATGGGAACAACAATACCAGCAGCCACCTGGAGGGAAGGAGACGGGGAGGAAGGCCGAGGTTACATGGGAACAACAATACCAGCAGCCACCTGGAGGGAAGGAGACGGAGAGGAAGGCCCAGGTTACATGGGAACAACAATACCAGCAGCCACCTGGAGGGAAGGAGACAGAGAGGAAGGCCCAGGTTACGGTGGAACAACAACACCAGCGGCCACCTGGAGGGAAGGAGACAGAGAGGAAGGCCCAGGTTACGGTGGAACAACAACACCAGCGGCCACCTGGAGGGAAGGAGACAGAGAGGAAGGCCCAGGTTACGGTGGAACAACAACACCAGCGGCCACCTGGAGGGAAGGAGACGGAGAGGAAGGCCCAGGTTACGGTGGAACAACAACACCAGCGGCCACCTGGAGGGAAGGAGACGGAGAGGAAGGCCCAGGTTACACGGGAACAACAATACCAGCAGCCACCTGGAGGGAAGGAGACGGGGAGGAAGGCCGAGGTTACATGGGAACAACAATACCAGCAGCCACCTGGAGGGAAGGAGACGGAGAGGAAGGCCCAGGTTACATGGGAACAACAATACCAGCAGCCACCTGGAGGGAAGGAGACGGGGAGGAAGGCCGAGGTTACATGGGAACAACAATACCAGCAGCCACCTGGAGGGAAGGAGACGGGGAGGAAGGCCCAGGTTACATGGGAACAACAATACCAGCAGCCACCTGGAGGGAAGGAGACAGAGAGGAAGGCCCAGGTTACATGGGAACAACAATACCAGCAGCCACCTGCTGGGAAGGAGACAGAGAGGAAGGCCCAGCCACCTGGAGGAAGAAGACCGCTGTGTAACAGCCTGTAATTCACCTCAACTCTTAAAATACACATTTTCTCAGCTACCGTGTGTGAATTCCTAACAATCTTTCAGAAAGACCAGCATGTGTTCTGTAATCACATTGTATTCAGCCTGTTTTTATTTTGCACTGAAAAGCACATTATTGTTTTACCTCCAGTACTATTACACAGATGTAGATATATACAAGATTCACCTTAATGTATGAAATCCTTCAAAGCTAAACTTCTCAACTAGTTAAATTGCATAACATTATACAACCTAATTGGTAAACTTGTAATAAACTGCTGGATCAGCTCCTGTCAGTCAGTAGCCATTATACAGATGTAAATATACACAAGATTCACCTTAACCTGTCGATTCCTTCAAACCTAAGCTTCTCAACTAGTACAATTCCATAATATTATACAATCTAATTAACAAACTTGCAATATATTTCATGCAGTGTTTACTATCTGCCTACTGACATCTCTGCGAACACAATGATAGAAACACCTAGAGACCATCACACACGATACAACACTAGTCATGACAGCTAACTGACGTTGATGCCCATCACTAATTAAAACGATGATTCAAACAAGTTATTGCACATAGCTCTCGAAAAAATGTAGGTTTTTACAATTTTTTTCAACCCTACCTGGAGGGAAGGAGAAGGGTAGGAAGGCCCAGGTTACACGGGAACAACAATACCAGCAGCCACCTGGAGGGAAGGAGATAGGGAGGAAGGCCCAGGTTACATGGGAACAACAATACCAGCAGCCACCTGGAGGGAAGGAGACCGGGAGGAAGGCCCAGGTTACATGGGAACAACAATACCAGCAGCCACCTGGAGGGAAGGAGACCGGGAGGAAGGCCCAGGTTACACGGGAACAACAATACCAGCAGCCACCTGGAGGGAAGGAGACCGGGAGGAAGGCCCAGTTTACACGGGAACAACAATACCAGCAGCCACCTGGAGGGAAGGAGGCCGGGAGGAAGGCCCAGGTTACACGGGAACAACAATACCAGCAGCCACCTGGAGGGAAGGAGACGGGGAGGAAGGCCCAGGTTACATGGGAACAACAATACCAGCAGCCACCTGGAGGGAAGGAGACGGGGAGGAAGGCCGAGGTTACATGGGAACAACAATACCAGCAGCCACCTGGAGGGAAGGAGACGGTGAGGAAGGCCGAGGTTACACGGGAACAACAATACCAGCAGCCACCTGGAGGGAAGGAGACCGGGAGGAAGGCCCAGGTTATGGTGGATCAACAACACCAGCGGCCACCTGGAGGGAAGGAGACAGAGAGGAAGGCCCAGGTTACGGTGGAACAACAACACCAGCAGCCACCTGGAGGGAAGGAGACGGAGAGGAAGGCCCTGGTTACAGGGGAACAACAATAGCAGCAGCCACCTGGAGGGAAGGAGACGGGGAGGAAGGCCAGGTTACATGGGAACAACAATACCAGCAGCCACCTGGAGGGAAGGAGACGGGGAGGAAGGCCGAGGTTACATGGGAACAACAATACCAGCAGACACCTGGAGGGAAGGAGTCTGGGAGGAAGGCCGAGGTTACACGGGAACAACAATACCAGCAGCCACCTGGAGGGAAGGAGACCGGGAGGAAGGCCCAGGTTATGGTGGATCAACAACACCAGCAGCCACCTGGAGGGAAGGAGACGGAGAGGAAGGCCCTGGTTACAGGGGAACAACAATAGCAGCAGCCACCTGGAGGGAAGGAGACGGGGAGGAAGGCCAGGTTACATGGGAACAACAATACCAGCAGCCACCTGGAGGGAAGGAGACGGGGAGGAAGGCCCAGGTTACATGGGAACAACAATACCAGCAGCCACCTGGAGGGAAGGAGACGGAGAGGAAGGCCCAGGTTACAGGGGAACAACAATACCAGCAGCCACCTGGAGGGAAGGAGACGGGGAGGAAGGCCCAGGTTACATGGGAACAACAATACCAGCAGCCACCTGGAGGGAAGGAGACGGGGAGGAAGGCCCAGGTTACACGGGAACAACAATACCAGCAGCCACCTGGAGGGAAGGAGACTGGGAGGAAGGCCCAGGTTACATGGGAACAACAATACCAGCAGCCACCTGGAGGGAAGGAGACCGGGAGGAAGGCCCAGGTTACATGGGAACAACAATACCAGCAGCCACCTGGAGGGAAGGAGACGGAGAGGAAGGCCCAGGTTACATGGGAACAACAATACCAGCAGCCACCTGGAGGGAAGGAGACGGGGAGGAAGGCCCAGGTTACATGGGAACAACAATACCAGCAGCCACCTGGAGGGAAGGAGACGGGGAGGAAGGCCGAGGTTACATGGGAACAACAATACCAGCAGCCACCTGGAGGGAAGGAGACGGGGAGGAAGGCCCAGGTTACATGGGAACAACAATACCAGCAGCCACCTGGAGGGAAGGAGACAGAGAGGAAGGCCCAGGTTACGGTGGAACAACAACACCAGCGGCCACCTGGAGGGAAGGAGACGGAGAGGAAGGCCCAGGTTACAGTGGAACAACAACACCAGCGGCCACCTGGAGGGAAGGAGACAGAGAGGAAGGCCTAGGTTACGGTGAACCAACTATACCAGCAGCCACCTGGAGGGAAGGAGACCGAGAGGAAGGCCCAGGTTACATGGGAACAACAATACCAGCAGCCACCTGGAGGGAAGGAGACGGGGAGGAAGGCCGAGGTTACATGGGAACAACAATACCAGCAGCCACCTGGAGGGAAGGAGATGGAGAGGAAGGCCGAGGTTACATGGGAACAACAATACCAGCGGCCACCTGGAGGGAAGGAGACAGAGAGGAAGGCCCAGGTTACGGTGGATCAACAACACCAGCGGCCACCTGGAGGGAAGGAGACAGAGAGGAAGGCCCAGGTTACGGTGGAACAACAACACCAGCGGCCACCTGGAGGGAAGGAGACAGAGAGGAAGGCCCAGGTTACGGTGGAACAACAACACCAGCGGCCACCTGGAGGGAAGGAGACGGAGAGGAAGGCCCAGGTTACGGTGGATCAACAACACCAGCAGCCACCTGGAGGGAAGGAGACAGAGAGGAAGGCCCAGGTTACACGGGAACAACAATACCAGCAGCCACCTGGAGGGAAGGAGACGGGGAGGAAGGCCGAGGTTACACGGGAACAACAATACCAGCAGCCACCTGGAGGGAAGGAGAAGGTGAGGAAGGCCGAGGTTACACGGGAACAACAATACCAGCAGCCACCTGGAGGGAAGGAGACGGGGAGGAAGGCCGAGGTTACATGGGAACAACAATTCCAGCAGCCACCAGCAGGGAAGGAGACGGGGAGGAAGGCCCAGGTTACATGGGAACAACAATACCAGCAGCCACCTGGAGGGAAGGAGACAGAGAGGAAGGCCCAGGTTACATGGGAACAACAATACCAGCAGCCACCTGCTGGGAAGGAGACAGAGAGGAAGGCCCAGCCACCTGGAGGGAAGAAGACCGCTGTGTAACAGCCTGTAATTCACCTCAACTCTTAAAATACACATTTTCTCAGCTACCTTGTGTGAATTCCTAACAATCTTTCAGAAAGACCAGCATGTGTTCTGTAATCACATTGTATTCAGCCTGTTTTTATTTTGCACTGAAAAGCACATTATTGTTTTACCTCCAGTACTATTACACAGATGTAGATATATACAAGATTCACCTTAATGTATGAAATCCTTCAAAGCTAAACTTCTCAACTAGTTAAATTGCATAACATTATACAACCTAATTGGTAAACTTGTAATAAACTGCTGGATCAGCTCCTGTCAGTCAGTAGCCATTATACAGATGTAAATATACACAAGATTCACCTTAACCTGTCGATTCCTTCAAACCTAAGCTTCTCAACTAGTACAATTCCATAATATTATACAATCTAATTAACAAACTTGCAATATATTTCATGCAGTGTTTACTATCTGCCTACTGACATCTCTGCGAACACAATGATAGAAACACCTAGAGACCATCACACACGATACAACACTAGTCATGACAGCTAACTGACGTTGATGCCCATCACTAATTAAAACGATGATTCGAAACAAGTTATTGCACATAGCTCTCGAAAAAATGTAGGTTTTTACAATTTTTTTTTCAACCCTACCTGGAGGGAAGGAGAAGGGGAGGAAGGCCCAGGTTACACGGGAACAACAATACCAGCAGCCACCTGGAGGAAAGGAGATCGGGAGGAAGGCCCAGGTTACATGGGAACAACAATACCAGCAGCCACCTGGAGGGAAGGAGACCGGGAGGAAGGCCCAGGTTAATACATGGGAACAACAATACCAGCAGTCACTTAGAGGGAAGGAGACCGGGAGGAAGGACCAGTTTACACGGGAACAACAATACCAGCAGCCACCTGGAGGGAAGGAGAACGGGAGGAAGGTCCAATTTACACGAGAACAACAATACCAGCAGCCACCTGGAGGGAAGGAGGCCGGGAGGAAGGCCCAGTTTACACGGGAACAACAATACCAGAAGCCACCTATAGGGAAGGAGACGAGGAAGAAGGCCCAGGTTACATTGGAACAACAACACCAGCAGCCACCTGGAGGGAAGGAGACGGGGAGGAAGGCCGAGGTTACATGGGAACAACAATACCAGCAGCCACCTGGAGGGAAGGAGACGGGGAGGAAGGCCGAGGTTACACGGGAACAACAATACCAGCAGCCACCTGGAGGGAAGGAGACCGGGAGGAAGGCCCAGGTTATGGTGGATCAACAACACCAGCGGCCACCTGGAGGGAAGGAGACAGAGAGGAAGGCCCAGGTTACGGTGGAACAACAACACCAGCAGCCACCTGGAGGGAAGGAGACGGAGAGGAAGGCCCAGGTTACAGTGGAACAACAACACCAGCGGCCACCTGGAGGGAAGGAGACAGAGAGGAAGGCCCAGGTTACGGTGGAACAACAACACCAGCAGCCACCTGGAGGGAAGGAGACCGGGAGGAAGGCCCAGGTTACATGGGAACAACAATACCAGCAGCCACCTGGAGGGAAGGAGACGGGGAGGAAGGCCGAGGTTACATGGGAACAACAATACCAGCAGCCACCTGGAGGGAAGGAGACGGGGAGGAAGGCCGAGGTTACATGGGAACAACAATACCAGCAGCCACCTGGAGGGAAGGAGACGGGGAGGAAGGCCCAGGTTACATGGGAACAACAATACCAGCAGCCACCTGGAGGGAAGGAGACGGGGAGGAAGGCCCAGGTTACATGGGAACAACAATACCAGCAGCCACCTGGAGGGAAGGAGACGGGGAGGAAGGCCGAGGTTACATGGGAACAACAATACCAGCAGCCACCTGGAGGGAAGGAGACGGAGAGGAAGGCCGAGGTTACATGGGAACAACAATACCAGCAGCCACCTGGAGGGAAGGAGACAGAGAGGAAGGCCGAGGTTACATGGGAACAACAATACCAGCAGCCACCTGGAGGGAAGGAGACGGAGAGGAAGGCCGAGGTTACATGGGAACAACAATACCAGCGGCCACCTGGAGGGAAGGAGACAGAGAGGAAGGCCCAGGTTACGGTGGATCAACAACACCAGCGGCCACCTGGAGGGAAGGAGACAGAGAGGAAGGCCCAGGTTACGTTGGAACAACAACACCAGCGGCCACCTGGAGGGAAGGAGACGGAGAGGAAGGCCTAGGTTACAGTGGAACAACAACACCAGCGGCCACCTGGAGGGAAGGAGAAAGAGAGGAAGGCCTAGGTTACGTTGAACCAACTATACCAGCAGCCACCTGGAGGGAAGGACACCGAGAGGAAGGGCCAGGTTACAAGGGAACAACAATACCAGCAGCCACCTGCAGGGAAGGAGACGGGGAGGAAGGCCGAGGTTACATGGGAACAAAAATACCAGCAGCCACCTGGAGGGAAGGAGATGGAGAGGAAGGCCGAGGATACACGGGAACAACAATACCAGCGGCAACCTGGAGTGAAGGAGACAGAGAGGAAGGCCTAGGTTACGGTGGACCAACTACACCAGCGGCCACCTGGAGGGAAGGAGACAGAGAGGAAGGCCCAGGTTACGGTGGAACAACAACACCAGTGGCCACCTGGAGGGAAGGAGAGAGAGAGGAAGGCCCAGGTTACGGTGGAACAACAACACCAGCGGCCACCTGGAGGGAAGGAGACGGAGAGGAAGGGACCAGGTTACGGTGGATCAACAACACCAGCAGCCACGTGGAGGGAAGGAGACGGAGAGGAAGGCCCAGGTTACACGTGAACAACAATACCAGCAGCACCTGGAGGGAAGGAGACGGGGAGGAAGGCCGAGGTTACACGGGAACAACAATACCAGCAGCCACTTGGAGGGAAGGAGAAGGTGAGGAAGGCCGAGGTTACATGGGAACAACAATACCAGCAGCCACCTGGAGGGAAGGAGACGGGGAGGAAGGCCGAGGTTACATGGGAACAACAATACCAGCAGCCACCAGGAGGGAAGGAGACAGGGAGGAAGGCCCAGGTTACATGGGAACAACAATACCAGCAGCCACCTGGAGGGAAGGAGACAGAGAGGAAGGCACAGGTTACATGGGAACAACAATACCAGCAGCCACCTGCTGGGAAGGAGACAGAGAGGAAGGCCCAGCCACCTGGAGGGAAGAAGACCGCTGTGTAACAGCCTGTAATTCACCTCAACTCTTAAAATACACATTTTCTCAGCTACCTTGTGTGAATTCCTAACAATCTATCAGAAAGACCAGCATGTGTTCTGTAATCACATTGTATTCAGCCTGTTTTTATTTTGCACTGAAAAGCACATTATTGTTTTACCTCCAGTACTATTACACAGATGTAGATATATACAAGATTCACCTTAATGTATGAAATCCTTCAAAGCTAAACTTCTCAACTAGTTAAATTGCATAACATTATACAACCTAATTGGTAAACTTGTAATAAACTGCTGGATCAGCTCCTGTCAGTCAGTAGCCATTATACAGATGTAAATAGACACAAGATTCACCTTAACCTGTCAATTCCTTCAAACCTAAGCTTCTCAACTAGTACAATTCCATAATATTATACAATCTAATTAACAAACTTGCAATATATTTCATGCAGTGTTTACTATCTGCCTACTGACATCTCTGCGAACACAATGATAGAAACACCTAGAGACCATCACACACGATACAACACTAGTCATGACAGCTAACTGACGTTGATGCCCATCACTAATTAAAACGATGATTCGAAACAAGTTATTGCACATAGCTCTCGAAAAAATGTAGGTTTTTACAATTTTTTTTTCAACCCTACCTGGAGGGAAGGAGAAGGGTAGGAAGGCCCAGGTTACACGGGAACAACAATACCAGCAGCCACCTGGAGGAAAGGAGATCGGGAGGAAGGCCCAGGTTACATGGGAACAACAATACCAGCAGCCACCTGGAGGGAAGGAGACCGGGAGGAAGGCCCAGGTTAATACATGGGAACAACAATACCAGCAGTCACTTAGAGGGAAGGAGACCGGGAGGAAGGACCAGTTTACACGGGAACAACAATACCAGCAGCCACCTGGAGGGAAGGAGACGGGGAGGAAGGCCCAGGTTACATGGGAACAACAATACCAGCAGCCACCTGGAGGGAAGGAGTCCGGGAGGAAGGCCCAGGTTACACGGGAACAACAATACCAGCAGCCACCTGGAGGGAAGGAGATCGGGAGGAAGGCCCAGGTTACACGGGAACAACAATACCAGCAGCCACCTGGAGGGAAGGAGACCGGGAGGAAGGCCCAGGTTACATGGGAACAACAATACCAGCAGCCACCTGGAGGGAAGGAGACGGGGAGGAAGGCCCAGGTTACATGGGAACAACAATACCAGCAGCCACCTGGAGGGAAGGAGACGGGGAGGAAGGCCCAGGTTACATGGGAACAACAATACCAGCAGCCACCTGGAGGGAAGGAGACAGAGAGGAAGGCCCAGGTTACATGGGAACAACAATACCAGCAGCCACCTGGAGGGAAGGAGACAGAGAGGAAGGCCAGGTTACACAACAACAATACCAGCAGCCACCTGGAGGGAAGGAGACGGAGAGGAAGGCCCAGGTTACATGGGAACAACAATACCAGCAGCCACCTGGAGGGAAGGAGACGGGAGGAAGGCCGAGGTTACATGGGAACAACAATACCAGCAGCCACCTGGAGGGAAGGAGACGGGGAGGAAGGCCCAGGTTACATGGGAACAACAATACCAGCAGCCACCTGGAGGGAAGGAGAAGGGGAGGAAGGCCGAGGTTACATGGGAACAACAATACCAGCAGCCACCTGGAGGGAAGGAGACGGGGAGGAAGGCCGAGGTTACATGGGAACAACAATACCAGCAGCCACCTGGAGGGAAGGAGACGGGGAGGAAGGCCGAGGTTACATGGGAACAACAATACCAGCAGCCACCTGGAGGGAAGGAGACCGAGAGGAAGGCCCAGGTTACATGGGAACAACAATACCAGCAGCCACCTGGAGGGAAGGAGAAGGGGAGGAAGGCCGAGGTTACACGGGAACAACAATACCAGCAGCCACCTGGAGGGAAGGAGACCGAGAGGAAGGCCCAGGTTACACGGGAACAACAATACCAGCAGCCACCTGCAGGGAAGGAGAAGGGGAGGAAGGCCGAGGTTACATGGGAACAACAATACCAGCAGCAACCTGGAGGGAAGGAGACCGAGAGGAAGGCCCAGGTTACACAGGAACAACAATACCAGCAGCCACCTGGAGGGAAGGAGATGGGGAGGAAGGCCGAGGTTACATGGGAACAACAATACCAGCAGACACCTGGAGGGAAGGAGTCTGGGAGGAAGGCCGAGGTTACACGGGAACAACAATACCAGCAGCCACCTGGAGGGAAGGAGACTGGGAGGAAGGTCCAGGTTACATGGGAACAACAATACCAGCAGCCACCTGGAGGGAAGGAGACGGGGAGGAAGGCCGAGGTTACACGGGAACAACAATACCAGCAGCCACCTGGAGGGAAGGAGACGGTGAGGAAGGCAGAGGTTGCACGGGAACAGCAATACCAGCAGCCACCTGGAGGGAAGGAGACAGAGAGGAAGGCCCAGGTTACATGGGAACAACAATACCAGCAGCCACCTGGAGGGAAGGAGATGGAGAGGAAGGCGCAGGTTACATGGGAACAACAATACCAGCAGCATTCTGGAGGGAAGGAGACGGGGAGGAAGGCCCAGGTTACAAGGGAACAACAATACCAGCAGCCACCTGGAGGGAAGGAGACCGCTGTGTAACAGCCTGTAATTCACTTCAACTCTTAAAATACACATTTTCTCAGCTACCTTGTGTGAATTCCTAACACAATCTTTCAGAAAGACCAGCATGTGTTCTGTAATCACATTGTATTCAGCCTGTTTTTATTTTGCACTGAAAAGCACATTATTGTTTTACCTGCAGCACTATTACACAGATGTAGATATATACAAGATTCACCTTAATGTGTGAATTCCTTCAAAGCCAGACTTCTCAACTAGTTAAATTGCATAACATTATACAACCTAATTGGTAAACTTGTAATAAACTGCTGGATCAGCTCCTGTCAGACAGTAGACATTATACAGATGTAAATATATACAAGTTTCACGTTAACCTGTCAATTCCTTCAAACCTAAGCTTGTCAACTAGTACAATTCCATAATATTATACAATTTAATTAACAAACTTGCAATATATTTCATGCAGTGTCTACTATCTGCCTACTGACATCTCTGCGAACACAATGATAGAAAGACCTAGAGACCATCACACACGATACAACACTAGTCATGACAGCTAACTGACGTTGATGCCCATCACTAATTAAAACGATGATTCGAAACAAGTTATTGCACATAGCTCTCGAAAAATTTAAGTTTTTACAATTTTTTTATTTCAACCCTAACAGCCATTGGGGGTTTTCCTCGTGACCAAACCATATGTTTTGAATTATATAAAATTGCATATTATCATTTTCAGAGTGTGGCTCAATAGATATATGGTTTTCTTTCATACAAAGGCTGTGATGACACAGATGATTAGGCGTAGGCGAAAAACTTGTGTGTTTCCGGTAACCCGACCCTACCTAGAAAAACGGGCTGACCCTAATCTTTTTATTTGATATTTCAATCAATATTTGTTTCGTTACATTTTCGTTAAAACTAATAAAACAACCCGAGAGTAATTCAACCTGCTTATTCGATGACAATGTGTGCACTACCGAACTTGTTTGGGTCCGCACGCGTGATTTGCGGGATCGGAAATATTTCACCCAATGAGCGATCTTGTTACATGCTGAATCACGTTGGCTAGGGATGGCAAGACGGCACTTGCGTCTCTAGACTGCGTAATAAAACGCCATTGCTTATTCCACAATGGAAATCCTATACGTACATTTTTATGCTGTGAAACGAAACGATTGATAGAATTGCTAAAGAGTATGGCTGCAGCGATGGATCGTGTGAAATCGCCATGGCGGAACAGGAGGAAGGACCATGGACTACCGTGTCGCACACGGACGCGTTTACCTCGCAGACGCCAGTCATACGGCGTATAGATGTAAATTCATCATGATAATCATGAACGCCGGATCCTACCGATACCGACCCTAGCATTGAGGCTTAGGCACCAAGGAATGCGTTTCAAGTGCTGATGGCAGGCAGCTCAAGTACCAGGCCCCGAAAATCCCTGCTGTATGTCAAAACCTCCTGGACCTGGCCCTGGTACTTGTCAACTTTGTGAGTTCGTCTTCACTGACACTGTCACTGACTTTAGTCTGGATTATAAATGTAAATGAGATTTTGAGCTGGCAGATCCATTTAGTATTATATTTTTGTGATATAGCTGACGTGTTGAGAAATTGAAATGTGAAAACAGTTTCAAAATCGGTGTCAGATTTTCGAGATAGGATATTTTTGAAGAAGTTGAATTCAACACGTTACGCAGATTATCATTACTATGTCTTCGACAGCATATCAGATTCACCTTTAATATTTATTTATTTTTTTACTTAAAGTTAAGTTAAACTTAAACGCGCGGTTGTAATATTAAAAGCTTTCCTTTGATTAATTAAACGCGCGTATGTAAAGTTAAAGGCATGCTTCTAATTAATTAAGTATGTGTACGTAAAGTTAAAGGCATGCCTTTAAATAATTAAGTATGCATATTTAATTGTAACCAATCGGAACCAGCGAAGTGCACTGATATAATTTTATTTCGTTTTTATGAATGGCAGTTGGAACATTTCTGGCCAACGGGTGTTGCGTCACATTGTAATTTTTTAAAGATTTAGTTTAAAAGTATTCTTTGTTTTAATTAAACTGACTTTATTATGTAATATCTACATTGAACACTGACTACTGCCATTGGTGCAGACGCTTTGTTTTTATTTTGGTGTAACAAATTGTGTACATAAACGATTTCGTGTTGTAAGCTTGCTATAGAGTTAAAAAAATATACTAAAAAAAATATTTCCCTACCTACCCTACCTACCTTTTTTGGGCCCATTACCTGAAACACAAAATTTTTTGTTTAGGCTTTAGCACCTAAGCCTGGGTCAACAAGAGTGATTCTATGTGGAAGCATGTAACTGAGCCTATATGAACTGTCATTGCACGACTAGTCACACCTGCGTTGCCAGTTAGTAAATCCATATTTAACAATTCTTCCTTTTGTGCAGCCTGTCCTTTGTACACACTCATTGCTTGGTGACAGGCATCAGTTTTCATGCATTTTACAACTATATTTTTAATAAAAAACCTCCTACGTGTATGGTCAATGGCTACTTTATATTAAAATATTACAAACATGTTTGATTTCTAGACACATTTGAGCAGAACCAGAGAGATCATATATTGTGCACCCTACAAAAAATATTACATCCATCTACATGTTTGATTTCTAGAAACATTTGAGCAGAACCAGATATATCATAGATTCAGACTGGGCAGTGCATACAAAAGATAGCAACTTTAGTGTGTAACAGCCTGTAATTCACCTCAACTTTTAAAATACACATTTTCTCAGCTCCTTGTGTGAATTGCTAACACAATGTTTCAGAAAGACCAGCATGTGTTCTGTAATCACATTGTGTTCAGCCTGTTTTTATTTTGCATTGAAAAGCACATTATTGTTTTAACTCCAGCACTATTACCGTAGATTCTCTATTTGTAGCCACGGCTTCAATTACAATAGTGTGTAGCCGAATTGATGATGATGACCGCAAAGTTGGGGTGCGGCTTTAAATACAGTAATTTGTCGAAAAAATGCAAAAGTTGGCTCATTGGGTTGTCAGTAGTAACGGCTATTAGTGCGAAGCCAGACTTCTCAACTAGTTAAATTGCATAACATTACACAACCTAATTGGTAAACTTGTAATAAACTGCTGGATCAGCTCCTATCAGTCAGTAGCCATTATACAGATGTAAATATACACAAGTTTCAACTTAACCTGTCAATTCCTTCAAACCTAAGCTTCTCAACTAGTACAATTCCATAATATTATACAATCTAATTAACAAACTTGCAATATATTTCATGCAGTGTCTACTATCTGCCTACTGACATCTCTGCGAACACAATGATAGAAAGACCTAGAGACCATCACACGCGATACAATACTAGTCATGACAGCTAACTGACGTTGATGCACATCACTAATTAAAACGATGATTCGAAACAAGTTATTGCACATAGCTCTCGAAAAATTTAGGTTTTTACAATTTTTTTTTCAACTTTAACAGACATTGGGTATATTCCCCGTGACCAAACCATATGTTTTGAATTATATAAAATTGCATATTATCATTTTCAGAGTGTGGCTCGACAGATATATGGTTTTCTTTTATACAAAGGCTGTGATGACACAGATGATTAGTATCTAAGCATGGGTCAACAAGAGTTATTCTATGTGAAAGCATGTAACTGAGCCGATATGAACAGTCATTGCACGACTAGTCACACCTGAGTTGCCAGTTAGTAAATCCATATTTAACAATTCTTCCTTTTGTGCAGCCTGTCCTTTGTACACACTCATTGCTTGGTGACAGGCATCAGTTTTCATGCATTTTACAACTATATTTTTAATAAAAAACCTCCTACGTGTATAGTCAATGGTTACTGCATTTCCATTGCTAAAGTACCTATTTTGACATGACAATGTTTGCAAAAAAAATGGAAGTGAACATATTTTAGAGACAAGCATATATCGTGCACCCTACAAAAAATATTACGTCCATCTACATGTTTGATTTCTAGAAACATTTGAGCAGAACCAGATAGATCATAGATTCAGACTGGGCAGTGCATACAAAAGATAGCAACTTTAGTGTGTAACAGCCTGTAATTCACCTCAACTCTTAAAATACACATTTTCTCAGCTAGCTTGTGTGAATTCCTAACACAATGTTTCAGAAAGACCAGCATGTGTTCTGTAATCACATTGTGTTCAGCCTGTTTTTATTTTGCATTGAAAAGCACATTATTGTTTTAACTCCAGCACTATTACCGTAGATTCTCTATTTGTAGCCGCGGCTTCAATTACAATAGTGTGTAGCCGAATTGATGATGATGACCGCAAAGTTGGGGTGCGGCTTTAAATACAGTAATTTGTCGAAAAAATGCAAAAGTTGGCTCATTGGGTTGTCAGTAGTAACGGCTATTAGTGCGAAAAATAGCGGTTTATAATCAGAAAAAAAACGAAGTCGGATGCATAAATAAAACTTTGTATTACAATTGCCACTGGTGCATCACAAATAATTACATAAAAACCTGTGTCCGCAGTGTTCAAATACTATGATCAAACATGTCAAATCATGTCACAGTTAAAATCCTTCAAAATCACTTTAGTCGTCGCTGTCGAAGAACGCTGCCGGTATACCGGCATGGCGGCGTCATCCCAAGTATCTGTGTCTGATTACGAGTCGTCGGCTGACCATGGCCGCATGCACTGGCAAAAATCTTCGAACATGATGTCGCCGTTCCATTGTTGGAGATGCGGCATTTCTTGTAGCTGTATTCAATCATGGCAGATGGAATCGCACCCCACGCCTTCACGAGCCATTGTACAAGAATCTCCTTGGCCGGCGCACGACGGCGGCCACCGGGAGTGAGCGCCGTGAATCATCCAATGCTCGCACAAGTGTCGCATCTGCTGCTTGAATGGGCGATTGATGCTAACGTCACACGGCTGTACTGGCGGCGTAAGACCGCCAGGGATTACAGCAACATCGATGTCGTGCATGGTTTCAGGATTTGATGTTTTAAGTTGCGTTACTTTTATGAGGAGTTCCAAGCTTGCTGGCTTCGTCCGATTGTCAAAGCAACACCACTACCAGTGCCTCGTTGGAGTTAATTACATTTACTCTGGTACAAGATACGGTGTTATAATCCCACGCACCTGGTATTCTATGCAAGCGGCCCCGTTAACGCGTGCTAGTAAACTGTCTGCGAACTAGACCAATCTGTCAATCAGTAGTTCTGAGAATAACGGTCACGCCTTGCCGATTATGTAATCAACATGCATCGTCATTCGTTGGAGACAATTGCATTTACAACAGACTGTTTTATAATCCCTGAAAAGTTGTGTGAAGTCAGCAGTGCACAACCCCAGAAACAACTCGAGAGTAAATAAACAATGACCAGGCTTGTTGAATTGAATGCGCTAACATTTGATCAAATGCTTGTGAGTACCAGGGCAGTAGGCCAACGATGACACAACAACAACATGAACTTTCTAAGAAATAGGTAAAACCACAACATCCGTTCTCGCCAGCTGCAGCCGGCTGATCGAGATGTCCAGTTATTACATAGTTACCGGCTGTCACTCAAACACCTTTGAAGTTGAAACAGCTAACACAACAACAGACAGACCCAGGGTAGTCTTTTTAATCTGCTGCAATACATGCAACGTTATACATGGTTCTACATAAAACGTCATACAAACAAAACTTCTCAACATATTTGGATAATTTGAGCTTTATTGTATAGCCAACATGTATAGCTACATTTCTCCCACTGGGTGTATGGGCATTCAGCCACCCAGTTATTATCTGATAGCACGGTGATATTTGTTCATCTTTGTTTTCCGTTTTGACGAAATTCACATAGTAATATTCCCATGATTATATAATGCGATGTATTTATTATCATTGAAACACCTAGAGACCATCACACACGATACAATACTAGTCATGACAGCTAACTGACGTTGATGCCCATCACTAATTAAAACGATGATTCGAAACAAGTTATTGCACATAGCTCTTGAAAAATTTAGGTTTTTACAATTTTTTTTCAACTTTAACAGATATTGGGTATATTCCCTGTGACAAACCATATGTTTTGAATTATATAAAATTGCATATTATCATTTTCAGAGTGTGGCTCAACAGATATATGGTTTTCTTTCATACAAAGGCTGTGATGACACAGATGATTAGCGTCTAAGCATGGGTCAACAAGAGTGACTCTATGTGGAAGCATGTAACTGAGCCTATATGAACTGTCATCGCACGACTGTTGTCACACCTGAGTTGCCAGTTAGTAAATCCATATTTAACAATTCTTCCTTTTGTACAGCCTGTCCTTTGTACACAATCATTGCTTGGTGACAGGCATCAGTTTTCATGCATTTTACAACTATATTTTTAATAAAAAACCTCCTACGTGTATGGTCAATGGCTACTGCATTTACATTGCTAAAGTACCTATTTTGACATGACAATGTTTGCAAAAAAAATGGAAGTGAACATATTTTAGAGACAAGCATATATCGTGTACCCTACAAAAAAATATTACATCCATCTACATCTTTGATTTCTAGACACATTTGAGCAGAACCAGATAGATCATAGATTCAGACTGGGCAGTGCATACACAGGATAGCTACTTGAGTGCGTAACAACCTGTAATTCACCTAAGCTCTTGAAAGTACACATTTTCTCAGCTAGCTTGAATGAATTCCTAACACAATGTTTCAGAACGACCGGCATGTGTTCTGTAATCACATTGTATTCAGCCTGTTTTTATTTTGCACTGAAAAGCACATTATTGTTTTACCTCCAGCACTATTACACAGATGTAGATATATACAAGATTCACCTTAATGTATGAAATCCTTCAAAGCTAAACTTCTCAACTAGTTAAATTGCATAACATTATACAACCTAATTGGTAAACTTGTAATAAACTGCTGGATCAGCTCCTGTCAGTCAGTAGCCATTATACAGATGTAAATATACACAAGATTCACCTTAACCTGACAATTCCTTCAAAGCTAAGCTTCTCAACTAGTACAATTCCATAATATTATACAATCTAATTAACAAACTTGCAATATATTTCATGCAGTGTCTACTATCTGCCTACTGACATCTCTGCGAACACAATGATAGAAAGACCTAGAGACCATCAAACACGATACAACACTAGTCATGACAGCTAACTGACGTTGATGCCCATTACTAATTAAAACAATGATTCGAAACAAGTTATTGCACATAGCTCTCGAAAAATTTAGGTTTTTAAAAATTTTTTTTCAACTTTAACAGATATTGGGTATATTCCCTGTGACCAAACCATATGTTTTGAATTATATAAAATTGCATATTATCATTTTCAGAGTGTGGCTCAACAGATATATGGTTTTCTTTCATACAAAGGCTGTGATGACACAGATGATTAGCGTCTAAGCATGGGTCAACAAGAGTGATTCTATGTGAAAACATGTAACTGAGCCTATATGAACTGTCATCGCACGACTGTAGTCACACCTGAGTTGCCAGTTAGTAAATCCATATTTAACAATTCTTCCTTTTGTGCAGCCTGTCCTTTGTACACACTCATTGCTTGGTGACAGGCATCAGTTTTCATGCATTTTACAACTATATTTTTAATAAAAAACCTCCTACGTGTATAGTCAATGGTTACTGCATTTCCATTGCTAAAGTACCTATTTTGACATGACAATGTTTGCAAAAAAAATGGAAGTGAACATATTTTAGAGACAAGCATATATCGTGCACCCTACAAAAAAATATTACATCCATCTACAAGTTTGATTTCTAGAAACATTTGAGCAGAACCAGATAGATCATAGACTCAGACTGGGCAGTGCATACACAGGATAGCCACTTGAGTGCGTAACAACCTGTAATTCACCTCAACTCTTAAAATACACATTTTCTCAGCTACCTTGTGTGAATTCCTAAAACAAAGTTTCAGAAAGACCAGCATGTGTTCTGTAATCACATTATATTCAGCCTGTTTTTATTTTGCACTGAAAAGCACATTATTGTTTTACCTCCAGCACTATTACACAGATGTAGATATATACAAGATTCACCTTAATGTGTGAATTCCTTCAAAGCCAGACTTCTCAACTAGTTAAATTGCATAACATTATACAACCTAATTGGTAAACTTGTAATAAACTGCTGGATCAGCTCCTGTCAGACAGTAGACATTATACAGGTATAAATATACACAAGATTCACCTTAACCTGACAATTCCTTCAAACCTAAGCTTCTCAACTAGTACAATTCCATAATATTATACAATCTAATTAACAAACTTGCAATATATTTCATGCAGTGTCTACTATCTGCCTACTGACATCTCTGCGAACACAATGATAGAAAGACCTAGAGACCATCACACACGATACAACACTAGTCATGACAGCTAACTGACGTTGATGCCCATCACTAATTAAAACGATGATTCGAAACAAGTTATTGCACATAGCTCTCGAAAAATTTAGGTTTTTAAATTTTTTTATTTCAACCCTAACAGCCATTGGGGAGTGTTCCTCGTGACCAAACCATATGTTTTGAATTATATAAAATTGCATATTATCATTTTCAGAGTGTGGCTCAATAGATATATGGTTTTCTTTTAAACAAAGGCTGTGATGACACAGATGATTAGCATCTAAGCATGGGTCAACAAGAGTGACTCTATGTGAAAGCATGTAACTGAGCCTATATGAACAGTCATTGCACGACTAGTCACATCTGATTTGTCAGTTAGTAACTCCATATTTAACAATTCTTTCTTTTGTGCAGCCTGTCCTTTGTACACACTCATCGCTTGGTGACAGGCATCAGTTTTCATGCATTTTACAACTATATTTTTAATAAAAAAAACCTCCTACGTGTATGGTCAATGGCTACTGCATTTCCATTGATAAAGTACCTATTTTGACATGAAAATGTTGGTTAAAAAAATGTAAGTGAACATATTTTAGAGACAAACATATATCGTGCACCCTACAAAACAATATTACATCCATCTACATGCTTGATTTCTAGACACATTTGAACAGAACCAGATAGATCATAGATTCAGACTGGGCAGTGCATACAAAAGATAGCAACTTTAGTGTGAAACAGCCTGTAATTCACCTCAACTCTTAAAATACACATTTTCTCAGCTAGCTTGTGTGAATTCCTAACACAATGTTTCAGAAAGACCAGCATGTGTTCTGTAATCACATTGTATTCAGTCTGTTTTTATTTTGCATTGAAAAGCACATTATTGTTTTACCTCCAGCACAATTACACAGATGTAGATATATACAAGATTCACCTTAATTTGTGAATTCCTTCAAAGCCAGACTTCTCAACTAGTTAAATTGCATAACATTATACAACCTAGTTGGTAAACTTGTAATAAACTGCTGGATCAGCTCCTGTCAGTCAGTAGCCATTATACAGATGTAAATATACACAAGTTTCACCTTAACCTGTCAATTCCTTCAAACCTAAGCTTCTCAACTAGTACAATTCCATAATATTATACAATCTAATTAACAAACTTGCAATATATTTCATGCAGTGTCTACTATCTGCCTACTAACATCTCTGCGAACACAATGATAGAAAGACCTAGAGACCATCACACACGATACAACACTAGTCATGACAGCTAACTGACGTTGATGCCCATTACTAATTAAAACAATGATTCGAAACAAGTTATTGCACATAGCTCTCGAAAAATTTAGGTTTTTAACATTTTTTATTTCAACCCTACCAGCCATTTGGGAGTGTTCCTCATGACGAAACCATATGTTTTGAATTATATAAAATTGCATATTATCATTTTCAGAGTGTGGCGCAATAGATATATGGTTATCTTTTAAACAAAGGCTGTGATGACACAGATGATTAGCATCTAAGCATGGGTCAACAAGAGTGACTCTATGTGGAAGCATGTAACTGAGCCTATATGAACTGTCATCGCATGACTGTAGTCACACCTGAGTTGCCAGTTAGAAACTCCATATTTCACAATTCTTTCTTTTGTGCAGGTTGTCCTTTGTACACACTCATTGCTTGGTGAAAGGCATCAGTTTTCTTGCATATTACAACTATATTTTTAATAAAAAACCTCCTACGTGTATGGTCAATGGCTACTGCATTTCTATTGGTAAAGTACCTATTTTTACATGACAATGTTTGCAAAAAAATGGAAGTGAACGTATTTTAGAGACAAGCATATATCGTGCACCCTACAAAAAAATATTACATCCATCTACATCTTTGATTTCTAGACACATTTGAGCAGAACCAGATAGATCATAGACTCAGCCTGGGCAGTGCATACACAGGATAGTTACTTGAGTTCGTAACAACCTGTAATTCACCTAAGCTCTTGAAAGTACACATTTTCTCAGCTAGCTCGAATGAGTTCCTAACACAATGTTTCAGAATGACCGGCATGTGTTCTGTAATCACATTGTATTCAGCCTGTTTTTATTTTGCACTGAAAAGCACATTATTGTTTTACCTCCAGCACTATTACACAGATGTAGATATATACAAGATTCACCTTAATGTATGAAATCCTTCAAAGCTAAACTTCTCAACTAGTTAAATTGCATAACATTATACAACCTAATTGGTAAACTTGTAATAAACTGCTGGATCAGCTCCTGTCAGTCAGTAGCCATTATACAGATGTAAATATACACAAGATTCACCTTGACCTGTCAATTCCTTCAAAGCTAAGCTTCTCAACTAGTACAATTCCATAATATTATACAATTTAATTAAAAAACTTGCAATATATTTCATGCAGTGTCTACTATCTGCCTACTGACATCTCTGTGAACACAATGATAGAAAGACCTAGAAACCATCACACACGATACAACACTAGTCATGACAGCTAACTGACGTTGATGCCCATCACTAATTAAAACGATGATTCGAAACAAGTTATTGCACATAGCTCTCGAAAAATTTAGGTTTTTAAATTTTTTTATTTCAACCCTAATAGACATTGGGGAGTGTTCCTCGTGACCAAACCATATGTTTTGAATTATATAAAATTGCATATTATCATTTTCATAGTGTGGCTCAATAGATATATGGTTTTCTTTTATACAAAGGCTGTGATGACACAGATGATTAGCATATAAGTATGGGTCAACAAGAGTGACTCTATGTGGAAGCATGTAACTGAGCCTATATGAACTGTCATCGCATGACTGTAGTCACACCTGATTTGTCAGTTAGTAACTCCATATTTCACAATTCTTTCTTTTGTGCAGCCTGTCCTTTGTACACACTCATCGCTTGGTGACAGGCATCAGTTTTCATGCTTTTTACAACTATATTTTTAATAAAAAACCTCCTACGTGTCTGGTCAATGGCTACTGCATTTCTATTGCTAAAGTACCTATTTTTACATGACAATGTTTGCAAAAAAAATGGAAGTGAACGTATTTTAGAGACAAGCATATATCGTGCACCCTACAAAAAATATTACATCCATCTACATGTTTGATTTCTAGAAACATTTGAGCAGAACTAGATAATATATCATAGATTCAGACTGGGCAGTGCATACAGAGGATAGCAACTTGAGTGCGTAACAACCTGTAATTCACCTAAGCTCTTGAAAGTACACATTTTCTCAGCTAGCTTGAATGAATTCCTAACACAATGTTTCAGAACGACCGGCATGTGTTCTGTAATCACAATGTATTCAGCCAGTTTTTATTTTGCACTTAAAATCACATTATTTGTTTACATCCAGCACTATTACACAGATGTAGATATAGACAAGATTCACCTTAATGTGTGAATTCCTTCAAAGCCAGACTTCTCAAGTAGTTAAATTACACAACATTATACAATCTAATTGGTAAACTTGCAATAAACTGCTGGATCAGCTTCTGCCAGCCAGGAGACATTATACAGGTATAAATATACACAAGATTCACCTTAACCTGTCAATTCCTTCAAAGCTAAACTTCTCAAGTAGTCAAATTCCATAACTTTATACAAACTAATTGGTAAACTTGCAATAAACTGCTGGATCAGCTCCTGCCAGTCAGTAGGCATTATACAGATGTAAATATACACAAGATTCACCTTAACCTGTCAATTCCTTCAAACCTAAGCTTCTCAACTAGTACAATTCCATAATATTATACAATCTAATTAACAAACTTGCAATATATTTCATGCAGTGTCTATTATCTGCCTACTGACATCTCTGCGAAGAACAAAATGATAGAAACACCTAGAGACCATCACACACGATATACAACACTAGTCATGACAGCTAACTGACATTGATGCCCATCACTAATTAAAACGATGATTCGAAACAAGTTATTGCACATAGCTCTCGAAAAAATTTAGGTTTTTACAATTTTTTTTCAACCCTAAAAGCCATTGGGTGTATTTCCGGTGACCAAACCATATGTTTTGAATTATATAAAATTGCATATTATCATTTTCAGAGCGTGGCTCAATAGATATATGGTTTCCTTTTATACAAAGGCTGCGATGACACAGATGATTAGCATATAAGCATGGGTCAACAAGAGTGATTCTATGTGGAAGCATGTAACTGAGCCTATATGAACTGTCATCGCATGACTGTAGTCACACCTGATTTGTCAGTTAGTAACTCCATATTTCACAATTCTTTCTTTTGTGCAGCCTGTCCTTTGTACACACTCATCGCTTGGTGACAGGCATCAGTTTTCATGCTTTTTACAACTATATTTTTAATAAAAAAACCTCCTACGTGTCTGGTCAATGGCTACTGCATTTCTATTGCTAAAGTACCTATTTTTACATGACAATGTTTGCAAAAAAAATGGAAGTGAACGTATTTTAGAGACAAGCATATATCGTGCACCCTACAAAAAATATTACATCCATCTACATGTTTGATTTCTAGAAACATTTGAGCAGAACTAGATAATATATCATAGATTCAGACTGGGCAGTACATACAGAGGATAGCAACTTGAGTGCGTAACAACCTGTAATTCACCTAAGCTCTTGAAAGTACACATTTTCTCAGCTAGCTTGAATGAATTCCTAACACAATGTTTCAGAACGACCGGCATGTGTTCTGTAATCACAATGTATTCAGCCAGTTTTTATTTTGCACTTAAAATCACATTATTTGTTTACATCCAGAACTATTACACAGATGTAGATATAGACAAGATTCACCTTAATGTGTGAATTCCTTCAAAGCCAGACTTCTCAAGTAGTTAAATTACACAACATTATACAATCTAATTGGTAAACTTGCAATAAACTGCTGGATCAGCTTCTGCCAGCCAGGAGACATTATACAGGTATAAATATACACAAGATTCACCTTAACCTGTCAATTCCTTCAAAGCTAAACTTCTCAAGTAGTCAAATTCCATAACTTTATACAAACTAATTGGTAAACTTGCAATAAACTGCTGGATCAGCTCCTGCCAGTCAGTAGCCATTATACAGATGTAAATATACACAAGATTCACCTTAACCTGTCAATTCCTTCAAACCTAAGCTTCTCAACTAGTACAATTCCATAATATTATACAATCTAATTAACAAACTTGCAATATATTTCATGCAGTGTCTATTATCTGCCTACTGACATCTCTGCGAAGAACACAATGATAGAAAGACCTAGAGACCATCACACACGATACAACACTAGTTATGACAGCTAACTGACGTTGATGCACATCACTAATTAAAACGATGATTCGAAACAAGTTATTGAACATAGCTCTCGAAAAATTTAGGTTTTTACAAATTTTTTATTTCAACCCTAACAGCCATTGGGGAGTGTTCCTCGTGACCAAACCATATGATTTGAATTATATAAAATTGCATATTATCATTTTCAGAGTGTGGCTGAATAGATATATGGTTTTCTTTCATACAAAGGCTGCGATGACACAGATGATTAGCATATAAGTACGGGTCAACAAGAGTGATTCTATGTGGAAGCATGTAACTGAGCCTATATGAACTGTCATCGCATGACTGTAGTCACACCTGATTTGTCAGTTAGTAACTCCATATTTCACAATTCTTTCTTTTGTGCAGCCTGTCCTTTGTACACACTCATCGCTTGGTGACAGGCATCAGTTTTCATGCTTTTTACAACTATATTTTTAATAAAAAACCTCCTACGTGTCTGGTCAATGGCTACTGCATTTCTATTGCTAAAGTACCTATTTTTACATGACAATGTTTGCAAAAAAAATGGAAGTGAACGTATTTTAGAGACAAGCATATATCGTGCACCCTACAAAAAATATTACATCCATCTACATGTTTGATTTCTAGAAACATTTGAGTAGAACTAGATAATATATCATAGATTCAGACTGGGCAGTGCATACAGAGGATAGTAACTTGAGTGCGTAACAACCTGTAATTCACCTAAGCTCTTGAAAGTACACATTTTCTCAGCTAGCTTGAATGAATTCCTAACACAATGTTTCAGAACGACCGGCATGTGTTCTGTAATCACAATGTATTCAGCCAGTTTTTATTTTGCACTTAAAATCACATTATTTGTTTACATCCAGCAGTATTACATGGATGTAGATATAGACAAGATTCACCTTAATGTGTGAATTCCTTCAAAGCCAGACTTCTCAAGTAGTTAAATTACACAACATTATACAATCTAATTGGTAAACTTCCAATAAACTGCTGGATCAGCTTCTGCCAGCCAGGAGACATTATACAGGTATAAATATACACAAGATTCACCTTAACCTGTCAATTCCTTCAAAGCTAAACTTCTCAAGTAGTCAAATTCCATAACTTTATACAAACTAATTGGTAAACTTGCAATAAACTGCTGGATCAGCTCCTGCCAGTCAGTAGGCATTATACAGATGTAAATATACACAAGATTCACCTTAACCTGTCAATTCCTTCAAACCTAAGCTTCTCAACTAGTACAATTCCATAATATTATACAATCTAATTAACAAACTTGCAATATATTTCATGCAGTGTCTATTATCTGCCTACTGACATCTCTGTGAACACAATGATAGAAACACCTAGAGACCATCACACACGATATACAACACTAGTCATGACAGCTAACTGAAGTTGATGCCCATCACTAATTAAAACGATGATTCGAAACAAGTTATTGCACATAGCTCTCGAAAAAATTTAGGTTTTTACAATTTTTTTTTCAACCCTAACAGCCATTGGGGAGTGTTCCTCGTGACCAAACCATATGTTTTGAATTATATAAAATTGCATATTATCATTTTCAGAGCGTGGCTCAATAGATATATGGTTTCCTTTTATACAAAGGCTGCGATGACACAGATGATTAGCATATAAGTACGGGTCAACAAGAGTGATTCTATGTGGAAGCATGTAACTGAGCCTATATGAACTGTCATCGCATGACTGTAGTCACACCTGATTTGTCAGTTAGTAACTCCATATTTCACAATTCTTTCTTTTGTGCAGCCTGTCCTTTGTACACACTCATCGCTTGGTGACAGGCATCAGTTTTCATGCTTTTTACAACTATATTTTTAATAAAAAACCTCCTACGTGTCTGGTCAATGGCTACTGCATTTCTATTGCTAAAGTACCTATTTTTACATGACAATGTTTGCAAAAAAAATGGAAGTGAACGTATTTTAGAGACAAGCATATATCGTGCACCCTACAAAAAATATTACATCCATCTACATGTTTGATTTCTAGAAACATTTGAGCAGAACTAGATAATATATCATAGATTCAGACTGGGCAGTGCATACAGAGGATAGCAACTTGAGTGCGTAACAACCTGTAATTCACCTAAGCTCTTGAAAGTACACATTTTCTCAGCTAGCTTGAATGAATTCCTAACACAATGTTTCAGAACGACCGGCATGTGTTCTGTAATCACATTGTATTCAGCCAGTTTTTGTTTTGCACTTAAAATCACATTATTTGTTTACATCCAGCACTATTACACAGATGTAGATATAGACAAGATTCACCTTAATGTGTGAATTCCTTCAAAGCCAGACTTCTCAAGTAGTTAAATTACACAACATTATACAATCTAATTGGTAAACTTGCAATAAACTGCTGGATCAGCTCCTGCCAGTCAGCATACATTATACAGGTATAAATATACACAAGATTCACCTTAACCTGACAATTCCTTCAAAGCTAAGCTTCTCAACTAGTACAATTCCATAATATTATACAATCTAATTAACAAACTTGCAATATATTTCATGCAGTGTCTACTATCTGCCTACTGACATCTCTGCGAACACAATGATAGAAAGACCTAGAGACCATCACACACGATACAACACTAGTTATGACAGCTAACTGACGTTGATGTCCATCACTAATTAAAACGATGATTCGAAACAAGTTATTGAACATAGCTCTCGAAAAATTTAGGTTTTTACAAATTTTTTATTTCAACCCTAACAGCCATTGGGGAGTGTTCCTCGTGACCAAACCATATGATTTGAATTATATAAAATTGCATATTATCATTTTCAGAGTGTGGCTGAATAGATATATGGTTTTCTTTTATACAAAGGCTGTGATGACACAGATGATTAGCATCTAAGCATGGGTCAACAAGAGTGATTCTATGTGGAAGCATGTAACTGAGCCTATATGAACAGTCATTGCACGACTAGTCACACCTGAGTTGCCAGTTAGTAAATCCATATTTAACAATTCTTCCTTTTGTGCAGCCTGTCCTTTGTACACACTCATTGCTTGGTGAAAGGCATCAGTTTTCTTGCATATTACAACTATATTTTTAATAAAAAAAACCTCCTACGTGTCTGGTCAATGGCTACTGCATTTCTATTGCTAAAGTACCTATTTTTACATTGATAGTGTTTGCAAAAAAATGGAAGTGAACATATTTTAGAGACAAGCATATATTGTGCACCGTACAAAAAAATATTACATCCATCTACATGTTTGATTTCTAGAAACATTTGAGCAGAACTAGATATATCATAGATTCAGACAGGGCAGTGCATACACAGGATAAACACTTGAGTGCGTAACAACCTGTAATTCACCTAAGCTCTTGAAAGTACACATTTTCTCAGCTAGCTTGAATGAATTCCTAACACAATGTTTCAGAACGACCGGCATGTGTTCTGTAATCACATTGTATTCAGCCAGTTTTTATTTTGCACTTAAAATCACATTATTTGTTTACCTCCAGCACTATTACACAGATGTAGATATAGACAAGATTCACCTTAATGTGTGAATTTCTTCAAAGCCAGACTTCTCAACTAGTTAAATTGCATAACATTATACAATCTAATTGGTAAACTTGCAATAAACTGATGGATCAGCTCCAGCCAGTCAGCATACATTATACAGATGTAAATATATACAAGATTCAACTTAACCTGTCAATTCCTTCAAAGCTAAACTTCTCAACTAGTACAATTCCATAATATTATACAATCTAATTAACAAACTTGCAATATATTTCATGCAGTGTCTACTATCTGCCTACTGACATCTCTGCGAACACAATGATAGAAAGACCTAGAGACCATCACACACGATACAACACTAGTCATGACAGCTAACTGACGTTGATGCCCATCACTAATTAAAACGATGATTCGAAACAAGTTATTGCACATAGCTCTCGAAAAAATTTAGGTTTTTACAATTTTTTTTCCAACCCTAACAGCCATTAGGGAGTGTTCCTCGTGACCAAACCATATGATTTGAATTATATAAAATTGCATATTATCATTTTCAGAGTGTGGTTCAATAGATATATGGTTTTCTTTTATACAAAGGCTGTGATGACACAGATGATTAGCACCTAAGCCTGGGTCAACAAGAGTGATTCTATGTGGAAGCATGTAACTGAGCCTATATGAACTGTCATTGCAGGACTAGTCACATCTGATTTGTCAGTTAGAAACTCCATATTTCACAATTCTTCCTTTTGTGCAGCCTGTCCTTTGAACACACTCATTGCTTGGTAACAGGCATCAGTTTTCATACATTTTACAACTATATTTTTAATAAAAAAAAACATCCTACGTGTATGGTCAATGGCTACTGCATTTCCATTGCTAAAGTACCTATTTTGACATGACAATGTTTGCAAAAAAAATGGAAGTGAACATATTTTAGAGACAAACATATATCGTGCACCCTACAAAAAAATATTACATCCATCTACATGTTTGATTTCTAGAAACATTTGAGCAGAACCAGATATATCATAGACTCAGACTGGGCAGTGCATACAAAGGATAGCAACTTTAGTGTGTAACAGCCTGTAATTCACCTCAACTCTTAAAATACACATTTTCTCAGCTACCTTGTGTGAATTCCTAACACAATGTTTCAGAAAGACCAGCATGTGTTCTGTAATCACATTATATTCAGCCTGTTTTTATTTTGCACTGAAAAGCACATTATTGTTTTACCTCCAGCACTAATTCACAGATGTAGATATATACAAGATTCACCTTAATGTGTGAATTCCTTCAAAGCCAGACTTCTCAACTAGTTAAATTGCATAACATTATACAACCTAATTGGTAAACTTGTAATAAACTGCTGGATCAGCTCCTGTCAGACAGTAGACATTATACAGGTATAAATATACACAAGATTCACCTTAACCTGACAATTCCATAATATTATACAATTTAATTAACAAACTTGCAATATATTTCATGCAGTGTCTACTATCTGCCTACTGACATCTCTGCGAACACAATGATAGAAAGACCTAGAGACCATCACACACGATACAACACTAGTCATGACAGCTAACTGACGTTGATGCCCATCACTAATTAAAACGATGATTCGAAACAAGTTATTGCACATAGCTCTCGAAAAATTTAGGTTTTTACAATTTTTTTTTTCAACCCTAACAGCCATTGGGGATATTCCCCGTGACCAAACCATATGTTTTGAATTATATAAAATTGCATATTATCATTTTCAGAGTGTGGCTCAATAGATATATGGTTTTCTTTTATACAAAGGCTGTGATGACACAGATGATTAGCATCTAAGCATGGGTCAACAAGAGTGATTCTATGTGGAAGCATGTAACTGAGCCTATATGAACAGTCATTGCACGACTAGTCACACCTGAGTTGCCAGTTAGTAAATCCATATTTAACAATTCTTCCTTTTGTGCAGCCTGTCCTTTGTACACACTCATTGCTTGGTGAAAGGCATCAGTTTTCTTGCATATTACAACTATATTTTTAATAAAAAAAACCTCCTACGTGTCTGGTCAATGGCTACTGCATTTCTATTGCTAAAGTACCTATTTTTACATTGATAGTGTTTGCAAAAAAATGGAAGTGAACATATTTTAGAGACAAGCATATATCGTGCACCCTATAAAAAATATTACATCCATCTACATGTTTGATTTCTAGAAACATTTGAGCAGAACCAGATATATCATAGATTCAGACTGGGCAGTGCATACACAGGATAGCAACTTGAGTGCGTAACAACCTGTAATTCACCTAAGCTCTTAAAAGTACACATTTTCACAGCTAGCTTGTATGAATTCCTAACACACTGTTTCAGAACGACCGGCATGTGTTATGTAATCACATTGTATTCAGCCAGTTTTTATTTTGCACTTAAAATCACATTATTTATTTACCTCCAGCACTATTACACAGATGTAGATATAGACAAGATTCACCTTAATGTGTGAATTTCTTCAAAGCCAGACTTCTCAACTAGTTAAATTGCATAACATTATACAATCTAATTGGTAAACTTGCAATAAACTGCTGGATCAGCTCCTGCCAGTCAGCATACATTATACAGGTATAAATATACACAAGATTCACCTTAACCTGACAATTCCTTCAAAGCTAAGCTTCTCAACTAGTACAATTCCATAATATTATACAATCTAATTAACAAACCTGCAATATATTTCATGCAGTGTCTACTATCTTCCTACTGACATCTCTGCGAACACAATGATAGAAAGACCTAGAGACCATCACACACGATACAACACTAGTTATGACAGCTAACTGACGTTGATGTCCATCACTAATTAAAACGATGATTCGAAACAAGTTATTGATCATAGCTCTCGAAAAATTTAGGTTTTTACAAATTTTTTTTTTCAACCCTAACAGCCATTGGGAGTGTTCCTCGTGACCAAACCATATGATTTGAATTATATAAATTGCATATTATCATTTTCAGAGTGTGGCTGAATAGATATATGGTTTTCTTTTATACAAAGGCTGTGATGACACAGATGATTAGCATCTAAGCATGAGTTAACAAGAGTGACTCTATGTGAAAGCATGTAACTGAGCCTATATGAACAGTCATTGCACGACTAGTCACATCTGATTTGTCAGTTAGAAACTCCATATTTCACAATTCTTTCTTTTGTGCAGCCTGTCCTTTGTACACACTCATTGCTTGGTGAAAGGCATCAGTTTTCTTGCATATTACAACTATATTTTTAATAAAAAAACCTCCTACGTGTCTGGTCAATGGCTACTGCATTTCTATTGGTAAAGTACCTATTTTTACATTGACAGTGTTTGCAAAAAAAATGGAAGTGAACACATTTTAGAGACAAGCATATATCGTGCACCCTACAAAAAAATATTACATCCATCTACATGTTTGATTTCTAGAAACATTTGAGCAGAACCAGATATATCATAGATTCAGATTGGGCAGTGCATACACAGGATAGCAACTTCAGTTCGTAACAACCTGTAATTCACCTAAGCTCTTAAAAGTACATATTTTCTCAGCTAGCTTGTATGAATTCCTAACACAATGTTTCAGAACGACCGGCATGTGTTCTGTAATCACAATGTATTCAGCCAGTTTTTATTTTGCACTTAAAATCACATTATTTGTTTACATCCAGCACTATTACACAGATGTAGATATAGACAAGATTCACCTTAATGTGTGAATTCCTTCAAAGCCAGACTTCTCAAGTAGTTAAATTACACAACATTATACAATCTAATTGGTAAACTTGCAATAAACTGCTGGATCAGCTTCTGCCAGCCAGGAGACATTATACAGGTATAAATATACACAAGATTCACCTTAACCTGTCAATTCCTTCAAAGCTAAACTTCTCAAGTAGTCAAATTCCATAACTTTATACAAACTAATTGGTAAACTTGCAATAAACTGCTGGATCAGCTCCTGCCAGTCAGTAGGCATTATACAGATGTAAATATAATAATAATAATAATATTTTTTCTATAGCGCTAATTCCCGCATGGCGGATCGATGCGCTGTACAAATGTATATTAATAAATATAAATAGATAAAATGTACCTTATTAAAAATATATATATATGAACACTGGTTTTAAGACGTACAATACTAAAAGAGGAATGTAAATTATATAAATAAAATTAAACTTTGGTTTTAAGACTTACAATGCTTTGTATGTAAATTATATAAATTAATTTTAAACAAATTAAACACTGGTTTAAAGACGTACATTAATATGGAAATTATGTAAACTAATATAAAAATAAATAAATAAATACTGTACAAAAATGTGTATGCAAATTATATAAACTAAACTAAACTAATACTGTACTAAACATTTTTTTATGTAAACTATATAAATTAATATAAAAATCTAAGCACTAATTAAAATGTATATAACATTAAAAAAAATTATAAAGCAATGTCCATCATTTCAAAACAATTTAAATTAATTAAAATGTCCAATAAAAAGATATGTCTTTAAACACTTTCTAAACACAGAAAGTGTCCCGATGCACGAATGTTCACAGGTAATTTATTCCATAGTCGTGGTGCTGATGCGCCAAATGCCGAATCGCCAATACACTTATTTGTTATGCCTTGGTGCAGTGTTGGCGCATAGTTCTGGCGTAGGCGTCCGTCACGTTTCGTGGTTGAACAAGTTCTGCAAGATAAGACGGCGCCAAACCATTGATGCATTTATAAGTCATTACCAACATCTTGAAGGCGATTCGGCTCTCAACCGGCAGCCAATGCAGCTCCTTCAACGCTGGTGTGATGTGGTCGTGTTTACTGGTGCGTGTTATTAGCCTGGCTGCATTGTTCTGGACACGCTGCAACCGGGCTGTCTGTGATAACGGTATGTTATGCAAGAGGGAGTTACAGTAGTCCAGGCGAGAGGTGACGAGTGCATTGACAGCGCTTTTGCGGCTTCAGTTGTTAAATAGTGCCGTATTGACGACAGTCTGTACAGATGGTAGTTACATGCGGCACACACAGCAGTCACATGATCTGTCATCGTCAGATGTTGATCCATGTGAACTCCCAAACTCCTTATGCGATCTGATGGTGAAACCGTATCATCTCCGATTCTCAAGGAGCAGCCTCCGTACATCCTGAGATGATGTTTTGATGTAAAGATCATCATCTTTGTTTTTTCGTCGTTTAGTTTCAGCATGCGCAGCGCCATCCATCGTCTAGCTTCCCCAATACAGTTTTCGAGTCGCCTCGCAGTTATCACTTGGTCGCCTGATGTAGTGGGATTGTACGACGCATATAGTTGAATGTCGTCGGCATACTTATGGTATTTTATGCCATGTCTTTTGAATATCCGCTGCAATGGGGTGGTGTATAGAGTGAACATAACTGGCCCAAGGACCGAGCCCTGTGGCACACCACTCTGTAGCGGAATAGTCGCGGATGTTTTTGAGTCTATCTTGACACAGTGGGTGCGGTCTTCCAAGTACGTCCGGAACCATGATAACGCTATTCCACACACACCGTATTCGTCGTGCAGTAGTGTCAGCAAATGTTCATGGTCAATCGTGTCAAATGCACTTGATAAGTCCAGCATGACAAACAGCATTGCACGATTCTTGTCGAGTACACTAGCAATGTCATGCTGAACACGCAGTAGAGCTGTTTCTGTACTGTGAAGCATCTTATATGCCGATTGGTATTCTTCGTGCAGCCCATTCAATGTCAGATGGTCAAGCAAGCGACGAACTGCCACTTTCTCCAAGACTTTGCCGACGAATGCTATATTTGACACTGGTCTGTAGTTCTTTAACATGTCTTTGTCGAGAGTGTCGGATTTCAGAAGTGGTTTTACTATTGCTGTTCTCAACGTGATCGGAAAGAGTCCTTGCTTAAAGCTGTTATTCACTATTGCCACCAGATAAGGAATGTGCACACCAACTGTTTTCTTCAACAGATCAGTGGGGCAAGAGTCCAGGCTGCATGTCTTTGATGGGCATAGGCTGATGATGTTCTTCATTTCCTCTTCACTAGTAGGTAGCAGTCGATTGAGTTCGTTCGACAAACGTTGGCTTTGGCTGCCAGAGTCGATAGCACAACAAGAATACTCTTCATCATTGGTAAGCTTTGTGTGTATCTGCATTCTAATTCTTTGTGTTTTCTCTGCAAAGTAGGTTGCGAAGTCATTGCACAGTGTTTCAGTGTTACTGGATTGTGGAAGAATTATTCCCGGTGGCTTTAGCAGAGTGTTAACCACACGAAAGCATGTTCGCTGGTCAAGTGATGACAACACTGACTCGTAGTGAGCACGCTTCGCTCGCTTGATCATGTTGTTGACCGCTGTTCGATGCTCAACAAAAATCTGGCGATGCACCTCGAGTTTCGTTGTTCTCCATCTCTTCTCGTTTGCACGTCTTAATGCCCTGGCTTGATGGATGTCGTCATTGTACCACGGTTCCTTGCGTCGGCAAACTTTCATTCTCACAGTAACTGGGGCATGCAAGTCAATAGTGGATAAGACCGCATGCTCGTACTGGCCGACCATGGTATTCACATCTAGAGTAGTATCTATTGATGCAAGACGCGAAGAAAGGTCAGTTTCGAGGCGAACCAGATCAAGTCCGCGAAAATCACGCAGCTGTTTCACGGCACGAGCAGACACTGGGCTAGCAGACGACAGACGGAAAACGACACTGTAGTGATCTGATATACTGCTGGGGTACGCTGTAGTTGACGACACGATTGAACTGGATGAGCGTGTTATCACTAAGTCTAGCATGTGTCCCTTCATATGTGTGGGTTCTGTGACATGTTGTTTTAAGTTGTTTTCTGCTAAAATGTCATTCAATAACTTTACACCAGGCGCACTATTAAGTTCACAGTGAAGATTGAAATCACCGACAATGAAGATGTCTTGCCGTGTAACAACTATTTCGTTTACGTACTTTGTGAATTCGTCAAGGAACGACTGTACGGAGGTGGTAGGTGGTCGGTAAATAATGACAACACGCAAGATTCACCTTAACCTGACAATTCCTTCAAACCTAAGCTTCTCAACTAGTACAATTCCATAATATTATACAATCTAATTAACAAACTTGCAATATATTTCATGCAGTGTCTATTATCTGCCTACTGACATCTCTGTGAACACAATGATAGAAACACCTAGAGACCATCACACACGATATACAACACTAGTCATGACAGCTAACTGAAGTTGATGCCCATCACTAATTAAAACGATGATTCGAAACAAGTTATTGCACATAGCTCTCGAAAAAATTTAGGTTTTTACAATTTTTTTTCCAACCCTAACAGCCATTAGGGAGTGTTCCTCGTGACCAAACCATATGATTTGAATTATATAAAATTGCATATTATCATTTTCAGAGTGTGGTTCAATAGATATATGGTTTTCTTTTATACAAAGGCTGTGATGACACAGATGATTAGCATCTAAGCATGGGTCAACAAGAGTGATTCTATGTGGAAGCATGTAACTGAGCCTATATGAACTGTCATCGCATGACTGTAGTCACACCTGATTTGTCAGTTAGTAACTCCATATTTCACAATTCTTTCTTTTGTGCAGCCTGTCCTTTGTACACACTCATCGCTTGGTGACAGGCATCAGTTTTCATGCTTTTTACAACTATATTTTTAATAAAAAACCTCCTACGGGTCTGGTCAATGGCTACTGCATTTCTATTGCTAAAGTACCTATTTTTACATTGATAGTGTTTCCAAAAAATGGAAGTGAACATATTTTAGAGACAAGCATATATCGTGCACCCTACAAAAAATATTACATCCATCTACATGTTTGATTTCTAGAAACATTTGAGCAGAACTAGATAATATATCATAGATTCAGACTGGGCAGTGCATACACAGGATAGCAACTTGAGTGCGTAACAACCTGTAATTCACCTAAGCTCTTGAAAGTACACATTTTCTCAGCTAGCTTGAATGAATTCCTAACACAATGTTTCAGAACGACCGGCATGTGTTCTGTAATCACATTGTATTCAGCCAGTTTTTATTTTGCACTTAAAATCACATTATTTGTTTACATCCAGCACTATTACACAGATGTAGATATAGACAAGATTCACCTTAATGTATGAATTCCTTCAAAGCCAGACTTCTCAAGTAGTTAAATTACATAACATTATACAATCTAATTGGTAAACTTGCAATAAACTGCTGGATCAGCTCCTGCCAGTCAGCATACATTATACAGGTATAAATATACACAAGATTCACCTTAACCTGACAATTCCTTCAAAGCTAAGCTTCTCAACTAGTACAATTCCATAATATTATACAATCTAATTAACAAACTTGCAATATATTTCATGCAGTGTCTACTATCTGCCTACTGACATCTCTGCGAACACAATGATAGAAAGACCTAGAGACCATCACACACGATACAACACTAGTTATGACAGCTAACTGACGTTGATGTCCATCACTAATTAAAACGATGATTCGAAACAAGTTATTGCACATAGCTCTCGAAAAATTTAGGTTTTTACAATTTTTTATTTCAACCCTAACAGCCATTGGGGAGTGTTCCTCGTGACCAAACCATATGATTTGAATTATATAAAATTGCATATTATCATTTTCAGAGTGTGGCTGAATAGATATATGGTTTTCTTTTATACAAAGGCTGTGATGACACAGATGATTAGAATCTAAGCATGGGTCAACTAGAGTGATTCTATGTGGTAGCATGTCACTGAGCCTATATGAACAGTCATTGCACGACTAGTTACACCTGATTTGTCAGTTAGAAACTCCATATTTCACAATTCTTTCTTTTGTGCAGGTTGTCCTTTGTACACACTCATTGCTTGGTGAAAGGCATCAGTTTTCTTGCATATTACAACTATATTTTTAATAAAAAAAACCTCCTACGTGTCTGGTCAATGGCTACTGCATTTCTATTGGTAAAGTACCTATTTTTACATGACAATGTTTGCAAAAAAAATGGAAGTGAACGTATTTTAGAGACAAGCATATATCGTGCACCCTATAAAAAAATATTACATCCATCTACATCTTTGATTTCTAGACACATTTGAGCAGAACCAGATAGATCATAGACTCAGACTGGGCAGTGCATACACAGGATAGTTACTTGAGTTCGTAACAACCTGTAATTCACCTAAGCTCTTGAAAGTACACATTTTCTCAGCTAGATCGAATGAGTTCCTAACACAATGTTTCAGAACGACCGGCATGTGTTCTGTAATCACATTGTATTCAGCCTGTTTTTATTTTGCACTGAAAAGCACATTATTGTTTTACCTCCAGCACTATTACACAGATGTAGATATATACAAGATTCACCTTAATGTGTGAATTCCTTCAAAGCCAGACTTCTCAACTAGTTAAATTGCATAACATTATACAACCTAATTGGTAAACTTGTAATAAACTGCTGGATCAGCTCCTGTCAGTCAGTAGCCATTATACAGATGTAAATATACACAAGATTCACCTTGACCTGTCAATTCCTTCAAAGCTAAGCTTCTCAACTAGTACAATTCCATAATATTATACAATTTAATTAACAAACTTGCAATATATTTCATGCAGTGTCTACTATCTGCCTACTGACATCTCTGCGAACACAATGATAGAAAGACCTAGAAACCATCACACACGATACAACACTAGTCATGACAGCTAACTGACGTTGATGCCCATCACTAATTAAAACGATGATTCGAAACAAGTTATTGCACATAGCTCTCGAAAAATTTAGGTTTTTAAATTTTTTTATTTCAACCCTAATAGACATTGGGGAGTGTTCCTCGTGACCAAACCACATGTTTTGAATTATATAAAATTGCATATTATCATTTTCATAGTGTGGCTCAATAGATATATGGTTTTCTTTTAAACAAAGGCTGTGATGACACAGATGATTAGTATCTAAGCATGGGTAAACAAGAGTGACTCTATGTGAAAGCATGTAACTGAGACTATATGAACTGTCATTGCACGACTAGTCACACCTGATTTGTCAGTTAGTAACTCCATATTTAACAATTCTTCCTTTTGTGCAGCCTGTCCTTTGTACACACTCATTGCTTGGTGACAGGCATCAGTTTTCATGCATTTTACAACTATATTTTTAATAAAAAAAACCTCCTACGTGTATGGTCAATGGCTACTGCATTTCCATTGCTAAAGTACCTATTTTGACATGAAAATGTTTGTAAAAAAAATGGAAGTGAACATATTTTATAGACAAACATATATCGTGCACCCTACAAAAAAATTTTACATACATGTTTGATTTCTAGACACATTTGAGCAGAACCAGATAGATCATAGACTCAGACTGGGCAGTGCATACAAAGGATAGCAACTTTAGTGTGTAACAGCCTGTAATTCACCTCAACTCTTAAAATACACATTTTCTCAGCTACTTTGTGTGAATTCCTAACACAATGTTTCAGAAAGACCAGCATGTGTTCTGTAATCACATTATATTCAGCCTGTTTTTATTTTGCACTGAAAAGCACATTATTGTTTTACCTCCAGCACTATTACACAGATGTAGATATATACAAGATTCACCTTAATGTGTGAATTCCTTCAAAGCCAGACTTCTCAACTAGTTAAATTGTATAACATTATACAACCTAATTGGTAAACTTGTAATAAACTGCTGGATCAGCTCCTGTCAGACAGTAGACATTATACAAGTATAAATATACACAAGATTCACCTTAACCTGACAATTCCATAATATTATACAATTTAATTAACAAACTTGCAATATATTTCATGCAGTGTCTACTATCTGCCTACTGACATCTCTGCGAACACAATGATAGAAAGACCTAGAGACCATCACACACGATACAACACTAGTTATGACAGCTAACTGACGTTGATGCACATCACTAATTAAAACGATGATTCGAAACAAGTTATTGAACATAGCTCTCGAAAAAATTTAGGTTTTTACAAATTTTTTATTTCAACCCTAACAGCCATTGGGGAGTGTTCCTCGTGACCAAACCATATGATTTGAATTATATAAAATTGCATATTATCATTTTCAGAGTGTGGCGCAATAGATATATGGTTTTGTTTTAAACAAAGGCTGTGATGACACAGATGATTAGCATCTAAGCATGGGTCAACTAGAGTGATTCTATGTGGAAGCATGTAACTGAGCCTATATGAACAGTCATTGCATGACTAGTCACACCTGATTTGTCAGTTAGAAACTCCATATTTCACAATTCTTTCTTTTGTGCAGTTTTTCCTTTGTACACACTCATTGCTTGGTGAAAGGCATCAGTTTTCTTGCATATTACAACTATATTTTTAATAAAAAAAACCTCCTACGTGTCTGGTCAATGGCTACTGCATTTCTATTGGTAAAGTACCTATTTTTACATGACAATGTTTGCAAAAAAAATGGAAGTGAACGTATTTTAGAGAGAAGCATATATCGTGCACCCTACAAAAAAATATTACATCCATCTACATGTTTGATTTCTAGAAACATTTGAGCAGAACCAGATATATCATAGATTCAGACTGGGCAGTGCATACACAGTATAGCAACTTGAGTGCGTAACAACCTGTAATTCACCTAAGCTCTTAAAAGTACATATTTTCTCAGCTAGCTTGCATGAATTCCTAACACAATGTTTCAGAACGACCGGCACGTGTTATGTAATCACATTGTATTCAGCCAGTTTTTATTTTGCACTTAAAATCACATTATTTATTTACCTCCAGCACTATTACACAGATGTAGATATAGACAAGATTCACCTTAATGTGTGAATTCCTTCAAAGCCAGACTTCTCAACTAGTTAAATTGCATAACATTATACAATCTAATTGGTAAACTTGCAATAAACTGCTGGATCAGCTTCTGCCAGCCAGGAGACATTATACAGGTATAAATATACACAAGATTCACCTTAACCTGTCAATTCCTTCAAAGCTAAACTTCTCAACTAGTACAATTCCATAATATTATACAATCTAATTAACAAACTTGCAATATATTTCATGCAGTGTCTACTATCTACCTACTGACATCTCTGCGAACACAATGATAGAAACACCTAGAGACCATCACACACGATACAACACTAGTCATGACAGCTAACTGACGTTGATGCCCATCACTAATTAAAACGATTATTCGAAACAAGTTATTGCACATAGCTCTCGAAAAAATTTAGGTTTTTACAATTTTTTTTCCAACCCTAACAGCCATTGGGTGTATTTCCCGTGACCAAACCATGTTTTGAATTATATAAAATTGCATATTATCATTTTCAGAGTGTGGTTCAATAGATATATGGTTTTCTTTTAAACAAAGGCTGTGATGACACAGATGATTAGCATCTAACCCTGGGTCAACAAGAGTGATTCTATGTGGAAGCATGTAACTGAGCCTATATGAACAGTCATTGCACGACTAGTCACACCTGAGTTGCCAGTTAGTAAATCCATATTTAACAATTCTTCCTTTTGTGCAGCCTGTCCTTTGTACACACTCATTGCTTGGTGAAAAGCATCAGTTTTCTTGCATATTACAACTATATTTTTAATAAAAAAAACCTCCTACGTGTCTGGTCAATGGCTACTGCATTTCTATTGGTAAAGTACCTATTTTTACATGACAATGTTTGCAAAAAAAATGGAAGTGAACGTATTTTAGAGACAAGCATATATCGTGCACCATACAAAAAAATATTACATCCATCTACATGTTTGATTTCTAGAAACATTTGAGCAGAACCAGATATATCATAGATTCAGACTGGGCAATGTATACACAGGATAGCAACTTGAGTGCGTAACAACCTGTAATTCACCTAAGCTCTTAAAAGTACACATTTTCTCAGCTAGCTTGTATGAATTCCTAACACACTGTTTCAGAACGACCGGCATGTGTTATGTAATCACATTGTATTCAGCCAGTTTTTATTTTGCACTTAAAATCACATTATTTATTTACCTCCAGCACTATTACACAGATGTAGATATAGACAAGATTCACCTTAATGTGTGAATTCCTTCAAAGGTAGACTTCTCAACTAGTTAAATTGCATAACATTATACAATCTAATTGGTAAACTTGCAATAAACTGCTGGATCAGCTCCTGCCAGTCAGCATACATTATACAGGTATAAATATACACAAGATTCACCTTAACCTGTCAATTCCTTCAAACGTAAGCTTCTCAACTAGTACAATTCCATAATATTATACAATCTAATTAACAAACTTGCAATATATTTCATGCAGTGTCTACTATCTGCCTACTGACATCTCTGCGAACACAATGATAGAAACACCTAGAGACCATCACACACGATACAACACTAGTCATGACAGCTAACTGACGTTGATGTCCATCACTAATTAAAACGATGATTCGAAACAAGTTATTGCACATAGCTCTCGAAAAATTTAGGTTTTTACAATTTTTTTTTCAACTTTAACAGACATTGGGTATATTCCCCGTGACCAAACCATATGTTTTGAATTATATAAAATTGCATATTATCATTTTCAGAGTGTGGCTCGACAGATATATGGTTTTCTTTCATACAAAGACGGTGATGACACAGATGATTAGCGTCTAAGCATGGGTCAACAAGAGTGATTCTATGTGAAAACATGTAACTGAGCCTATATGAACTGTCATCGCACGACTGTAGTCACACCTGAGTTGCCAGTTAGTAAATCCATATTTAACAATTCTTCCTTTTGTGCAGCCTGTCCTTTGTACACACTCATTGCTTGGTGACAGGCATTAGTTTTCATGCATTTTACAACTATATTTTTAATAAAAAAAACCTCCTACGTGTCTGGTCAATGGCTACTGCATTTCTATTGGTAAAGTACCTATTTTTACATGATACTGTTTGCAAAACAAATGGAAGTGAACGTATTTTAGAGACAAGCATATATCGTGCACCCTACAAAAAAATATTACATCCATCTACATGTTTGATTTCTAGAAACATTTGAGCAGAACCAGATATATCATAGATTCAGACTGGGCAGTGCATACAAAGCATAGCAACTTTAGTGTGTAACAGCCTGTAATTCACCTCAACTCTTAAAATACACACTTTCTCAGCTACCTTGTGTGAATTCCTAACACAATGTTTCAGAAAGACCGGCATGTGTTCTGTAATCACATTGTATTCAGCCTGTTTTTATTTTGCACTGAAAAGCACATTATTGTTTTACCTCCAGCACTATTACACAGATGTAGATATATACAAGATTCACCTTAATGTGTGAATTCCTTCATAGCCAGACTTCTCAACTAGTTAAATTGCATAACATTATACAACCTAATTGGTAAACTTGTAATAAACTGCTGGATCAGCTCCTGTCAGACAGTAGACATTATACAGGTATAAATATACACAAGATTCCCCTTAACCTGTCAATTCCTTCAAAGCTAAACTTCTCAAGTAGTCACATTCCATAACTTTATACAAACTAATTGGTAAACTTGCAATAAACTGCTGGATCAGCTCCTGCCAGTCAGTAGACATTATACAGATGTAAATATACACAAGATTCACCTTAACCTGTCAATTCCTTCAAAGCTAAGCTTCTCAACTAGTACAATTCCATAATATTATACAATCTAATTAACAAACTTGCAATATATTTCATGCAGTGTCTACTATCTGCCTACTGACATCTCTGCGAACACAATGATAGAAACACCTAGAGACCATCACACACGATACAACACTAGTCATGACAGCTAACTGACGTTGATGTCCATCACTAATTAAAACGATGATTCGAAACAAGTTATTGCACATAGCTCTCGAAAAAATTTAGGTTTTTACAATTTTTTTTTTCAACCCTACCTGGAGGGAAGGAGAAGGGGAGGAAGGCACAGGTTACACGGGAACAACAATACCAGCAGCCACCTGGAGGAAAGGAGACCAGGAGGAAGGCCCAGTTTACATGGGAACAACAATACCAGCAGCCACCTTGAGGGAAGGAGACGGGGAGGAAGGCCGAGGTTACATGGGAACAACAATACCAGCAGCCACCTGGAGGGAAGGAGACGGGGAGGAAGGCCGAGGTTACATGGGAACAACAATACCAGCAGCCACCTGGAGGGAAGGAGACGGGGAGGAAGGCCCAGGTTACATGGGAACAACAATACCAGCAGCCACCTGGAGGGAAGGAGACGGGGAGGAAGGCCCAGGTTACATGGGAACAACAATACCAGCAGCCACCTGGAGGGAAGGAGACGGGGAGGAAGGCCCAGGTTACAAGGGAACAACAATACCAGCAGCCACCTGGAGGGAAGGAGACAGGGAGGAAGGCCCAGGTTACAAGGGAACAACAATACCAGCAGCCACCTGGAGGGAAGGAGACCGGGAGGAAGGCCGAGGTTACATGGGAACAACAATACCAGAAGCCACCTGGAGGGAAGGAGACGGGGAGGAAGGCCCAGGTTACACGGGAACAACAATACCAGAAGCCACCTGGAGGGAAGGAGACACGGAGGAAGGCCCAGGTTACATGGGAACAACAATACCACCAGCCACCAAAGGGAAGGAGACCGAGAGGAAGGACAAGGTTACGGTAGATCAACTAAACCAGTGGCCACCTGGAGGGAAGGAGACAGAGAGGAAGGCCCAGGTTACGGTGGAACAACCACACCAGGTGCCACCTGGAGGGAAGGAGACAGAGAGGAAGGCCCAGGTTACAGGTGGATAAATAACACCAGCGGCCACCTGGAGGGAAGGAGACAGAGAGGAAGGCCCAGGTTACGGTGAAACAACAACACCAGCGGCCACCTGGAGGGAAGGAGACAGAGAGGAAGGCACAGGTTACGGTGGAACAACAACACCAGCGGCCACCTGGAGGGAAGGAGACAGAGAGGAAGGCCCAGGTTACGGTGGATCAACAACACCAGTGGCCACCTGGAGGGAAGGAGACAAGAGAGGAAGGCTCAGGTTACGGGGGAACAACAACACCAGCGGCCACCTGGAGGGAAGGAGACAGAGAGGAAGGCCTAGGTTACGGTGAACCAACTACACCAGCAGCCACCTGGAAGGAAGGAGACTGAGAGGAAGGTCCAGGTTACACGGGAACAACAATACCAGAAGCCACCTGCAGGGAAGGAGACGGGGAGGAAGGCCGAGGTTACATGGGAACAACAATACCAGCAGCCACCTGGAGGGAAGGAGACGGTGAGGAAGGCCGAGGTTACATGGGAACAACAATACCAGCAGCCACCTGGAGGGAAGGAGACGGGGAGGAAGGAGGAGGTTACATGGGAACAACAACACCAGCAGCCACCTGGAGGGAAGGAGAACAAGAGGAAGGCTAAGGTTACGGTAGATCAACTACACCAGCGGCCACCTGGAGGGAAGGAGACAAAGAGGAAGGCCTAGGTTACGGTGGACCAACTACGCCAGCAGCCACCTGGAGGGAAGGAGACAGAGAGGAAGGCACAGGTTACGGTGGAAAAACAACACCAGTGGCATCCTGGAGGGAAGGAGAGAGAGAGGAAGGCCCAGGTTACGGTGGAACAACAACACCAATGGCCACATGGAGGGAAGGACACAGAGAGGAAGGCCCAGGTTACAGTGGATCAGCAGCACAAGTGGCCACCTGGAGGGAAGGAGACAGAGAGCAAGGCCCAGGTTACGGCGGAACGACAACACCAGTAGCCACCTGGAGTGAAGGAGACAGAGAGAAAGGTCCAGGTTACAGTGGATCAACAACACCAGCGGCCACCTGGAAGGAAGGAGACAGAGGAAGGCCCAGGTTACGGTGACACAACACCACCGGCCACCTGGAGGGAAGGAGACAGAGAGGAAGGCACAGGTTACGGTGGAACAACAACACCAGCGGCCACGTGGAGGGAAGGAGACAGAGACGAAGGCCCAGGTTATGGTGGATGAACAACACTAGCGGCCACCTGGAGGGAAGGAGACAGAGAGGAAGGTCCCGGTTACGGTGGAACGATAACACCAGTGGCCACATGGAGGGAAGGAGATAGAGAGGAAGGCCCAGGTAACGGTGGAACAACAACACCAGCGGCCACCTGGAAGGAAGGAGACAGAGTGGAAGGCCCAGGTTACGGTGGATCAACAACACCAGCAGCCACCTGGAGGGAAGGAGACGGAGAGGAAGGTCCAGGTTACAGGTGGAACAACAACACCAGCAGCCACCTGGAGGGAAGGAGACAGATAGGAAAGCCCAGGTTACGGTGGAACAACAACACCAGCAGCCACCTGGAAGGAAGGAGACGAGAGGAAGGACCAGGTTACAGGGAACAACAATACCAGCAGCCACCTGGAGGGAAGGAGACGGAGGAAGTCCCAGGTTACATGGGAACAACAATACCAGCAGCCACCTGGAGAGAAGGAGACGGAGAGGAAGGCCGAGGTTACATGGAAACAACAATACCAGCAGCCACCTGGAGGAAGGAGATGGGGAGGAAGGCCAAGGTTACACGGGAACAACAACGCCAGCAGCCACCTGGAGGGAAGGAGACCGAGAGGAAGGCCAGGTTACACGGAACAACAATACCAGCAGCCACCTGGAGGGAAGGAGACAGAGAGGAAGGTCCAGGTTACATGGGAACAACAATACCAGCAGCCACCTGGAGGGAAGGAGACGGGAGGAAGGCCCAGGTTAACGATGAACAACAATACCAGCAGCCACCTGGAGGGAAGGAGATGGGGAGGAAGGCCAGGTTACATGGAAAAACAACACCAGCAGCCACTTGGAGGAAGGAGACCGAGAGGAAGGCCCAGGTTACACGGAACAACAATACCAGCAGCCACCTGGGGAAGGAGACAGGAGGAAGGGCCCAGGTTACATGGGAACAACAATACCAGCAGCCACCTGGAGGGAAGGAGACAGGAGGAAGGCCCAGGTTACAGGGAACAACAATACCAGCAGCCACCTGGAGGGAAGGAGACAGGAGAGGAAGGCCCAGGTTACACGGGAACAACAATACCAGCAGCCACCTGGAGGAAGGAGACCGAGAGGAAGGCCAGGTTACACGGGAACAACAATACCAGCAGCCACCTGGAGGGAAGGAGACGGAGAGGAAGGCCCAGGTTACATGGGAACAACAATACCAGCAGCCACCTGGAGGGAAGGAGACGAGAGGAAGGCCCAGGTTACGGTGGATCAACAATACCAGCGGCCACCTGGAGGAAGGGAAGGAGGAGACTGGAAGAGAGGAAGGCCCAGGTTACGTGGAAAACAACACCAGCAGCCACCTGGAGGGAAGGAGACGAGAGGAAGGCCCAGGTTACATGGAACAACAACACCAGCAGCCACCTGGAGGGAAGGAGACAGAGAGGAAGGCCCAGGTTACATGGGAACAACAATACCAGCAGCCACCTGGAGGAAGGAGACGGGAGGAAGGCCAGGTTACATGGGAAGGCAGCCACCTGGAGGGAAGGAGACGGGAGGAAGGCCAGGTTACATGGGAACAACAATACCAGCAGCCACCTGGAGGGAAGGAGACAGAGAGGAAGGCCCAGGTTACATGGGAACAACAATACCAGCAGCCACCTGGAGGAAGGAGACGGGAGGAAGGCCGAGGTTACATGGGAACAACAATACCAGCAGCCACCTGGAGGAAGGAGACGTGGAGGAAGGCCCAGGTTACACGGGAACAACAATACCAGCAGCCACCTGGAGGGAAGGAGACAGAGAGGAAGGCCCAGGTTACATGGGAACAACAATACCAGCAGCCACCTGGAGGGAAGGAGACAGGGAGGAAGGCCCAGGTTACACAGGAACAACAATACCAGCAGCCACCTGGAGGGAAGGAGACAGAGAGGAAGGCCGAGGTTACATGGGAACAACAATACCAGCAGCCACCTGGAGGGAAGGAGACAGAGAGGAAGGCCCAGGTTACATGGGAACAACAACACCAGTGGCAACCTGGAGGGAAGGAGAGAGAGAGGAAGGCCCAGGTTACGGTGGAACAACAACACCAGTGGCCACCTGGAGGGAAGGACACAGAGAGGAAGGACCAGGTTACAGTGGATCAGCAGCACAAGTGGCCACCTGGAGGGAAGGAGACAGAGAGGAAGGCCCAGGTTATGGTGGATCAACAACACCAGCGGCCACCTGGAGGGAAGGAGACAGAGAGGAAGGCCCAGGTTACGGTGGATCAACAACACCAGCGGCCACCTGGAAGGAAGGAGACAGAGAGGAAGGCCCAGGTTACGGTGGATCAACAACACCAGCAGCCACCTGGAGGGAAGGAGACCGGGAGGAAGGCCCAGGTTACACGGGAACAACAATACCAGCAGCCACCTGCAGGGAAGGAAACGGGGAGGAAGGTCGAGGTTACATGGAACAACAATACCAGCAGCAACCTGGAGGGAAGGAGACGGGGAGGAAGGCCCACAGGTTACACGGGAACAACAATGGAGGGGAGACTGGGAGGAAGGCCGAGGTTACACGGGAACAACAATACCAGCATCCACCTGGAGGGAAGGAGACCGGGAGGAAGGCCCAGGTTACACGGGAACAACAATACCAGCAGCCACCTGGAGGGAAGGAGACCGGGAGGAAGGCCCAGGTTACCAGGGAACAACAATACCAGCAGCCACCTGGAGGGAAGGAGACGGGGAGGAAGGCCGAGGTTACATGGGAACAACAATACCAGCAGCCACCTGGAGGAAGGAGACGGGGAGGAAGGCCCAGGTTACATGGGAACAACAATACCAGCAGCCACCTGGAGGGAAGGAGACCGGGAGGAAGGCCCAGGTTACACTGGAACAACAATACCAACAGCCACCTGGAGGGAAGGAGACGGGGAGGAAGGCCCAGGTTACACGGGAACAACAATACCAGCAGCCACCTGGAGGGAAGGAGACGGGAGGAAGGCCCAGGTTACATGGGAACAACAATACCAGCAGCCACCTGGAGGGAAGGAGATGGGGAGGAAGGCCCAGGTTACATGGGAACAACAATACCAGCAGCCACCTGGAGGGAAGGAGAACGAGAGGAAGGCCCAGGTTACAGGGAACAACAATACCAGCAGCCACCTGGAGGGAAGGAGACGGGGAGGAAGGCCCAGGTTACATGGGAACAACAATACCAGCAGCCACCTGGAGGGAAGGAGACGGGGAGGAAGGCCCAGGTTACATGGGAACAACAATACCAGCAGCCACCTGGAGGGAAGGAGACGGGGAGGAAGGCCGAGGTTACATGGGAACAACAATACCAGCAGCCACTTGGAGGGAAGGAGACGGGGAGGAAGGCCCAGGTTACACGGGAACAACAATACCAGCAGCCACCTGGAGGGAAGGAGACCGGGAGGAAGGCCCAGGTTACACGGGAACAACAATACCAGCAGCCACCTGGAGGGAAGGAGACGGGGAGGAAGGCCCAGGTTACATGGGAACAACAATACCAGCAGCCACCTGGAGGGAAGGAGACGGGGAGGAAGGCCCAGGTTACAGGGGAACAACAATACCAGCAGCCACCTGGAGGGAAGGAGACCGGGAGGAAGGCCCAGGTTACATGGGAACAACAATACCAGCAGCCACCTGGAGGGAAGGAGACGGAGAGGAAGGCCCAGGTTACATGGGAACAACAATACCAGCAGCCACCTGGAGGGAAGGAGACGGGGAGGAAGGCCCAGGTTACACGGGAACAACAATACCAGCAGCCACCTGGAGGGAAGGAGACGGGGAGGAAGGCCCAGGTTACATGGGAACAACAATACCAGCAGCCACCTGGAGGGAAGGAGATAGGGAGGAAGGCCCAGGTTACATGGGAACAACAATACCAGCAGCCACCTGGAGGGAAGGAGACGGGGAGGAAGGCCCAGGTTACATGGGAACAACAATACCAGCAGCCACCTGGAGGGAAGGAGACGGGGAGGAAGGCCCAGGTTACACGGGAACAACAATACCAGCAGCCACCTGGAGGGAAGGAGACCGGGAGGAAGGCCCAGGTTACAAGGGAACAACAATACCAGCAGCCACCTGGAGGGAAGGAGACGGGAGGAAGGCCCAGGTTACATGGGAACAACAATACCAGCAGCCACCTGGAGGGAAGGAGACGGGGAGGAAGGCCCAGGTTACACGGGAACAACAATACCAGCAGCCACCTGGAGGGAAGGAGACTGGGAGGAAGGCCCAGGTTACACGGGAACAACAATACCAGCAGCCACCTGGAGGGAAGGAGACAGAGAGGAAGGCCCAGGTTACATGGGAACAACAATACCAGCAGCCACCTGGAGGGAAGGAGACAGAGAGGAAGGCCCAGGTTACATGGGAACAACAATACCAGCAGCCACCTGCAGGGAAGGAGACAGAGAGGAAGGCCCAGGTTACATGGGAACAACAATACCAGCAGCCACCTGCAGGGAAGGAGACAGAGAGGAAGGCCCAGGTTACACGGGAACAACAATACCAGCAGCCACCTGGAGGGAAGGAGACAGAGAGGAAGGCCCAGGTTACATGGGAACAACAATACCAGCAGCCACCTGGAGGGAAGGAGACGGGGAGGAAGGCCCAGGTTACACGGGAACAACAATACCAGCAGCCACCTGGAGGGAAGGAGACAGAGAGGAAGGCCCAGGTTACATGGGAACAACAATACCAGCAGCCACCTGCAGGGAAGGAGACAGAGAGGAAGGCCCAGGTTACATGGGAACAACAATACCAGCAGCCACCTGGAGGGAAGGAGACGGGGAGGAAGGCCCAGGTTACATGGGAACAACAATACCAGCAGCCACCTGGAGGGAAGGAGACAGGGAGGAAGGCCCAGGTTACACGGGAACAACAATACCAGCAGCCACCTGGAGGGAAGGAGACAGAGAGGAAGGCCCAGGTTACATGGGAACAACAATACCAGCAGCCACCTGGAGGGAAGGAGACGGGGAGGAAGGCCCAGGTTACATGGGAACAACAATACCAGCAGCCACCTGGAGGGAAGGAGACGGGGAGGAAGGCCCAGGTTACATGGGAACAACAATACCAGCAGCCACCTGGAGGGAAGGAGACAGAGAGGAAGGCCCAGGTTACGGTGGAACAACAACACCAGCAGCCACCTGGAGGGAAGGAGACAGGGAGGAAGGCCCAGGTTACATGGGAACAACAATACCAGCAGCCACCTGGAGGGAAGGAGACAGAGAGGAAGGCCCAGGTTACACGGGAACAACAATACCAGCAGCCACCTGGAGGGAAGGAGACAGGGAGGAAGGCCCAGGTTACATGGGAACAACAATACCAGCAGCCACCTGGAGGGAAGGAGACGGAGAGGAAGGCCCAGGTTACATGGGAACAACAATACCAGCAGCCACCTGGAGGGAAGGAGACGGAGAGGAAGGCCCAGGTTACACAGGAACAACAATACCAGCAGCCACCTGCAGGGAAGGAGACAGAGAGGAAGGCCCAGGTTACATGGGAACAACAATACCAGCAGCCACCTGGAGGGAAGGAGACAGAGAGGAAGGCCCAGGTTACATGGGAACAACAATACCAGCAGCCACCTGGAGGGAAGGAGACAGAGAGGAAGGCCCAGGTTACATGGGAACAACAATACCAGCAGCCACCTGCAGGGAAGGAGACAGAGAGAAAGGTGGGAACAACAATACCAGCAGCCACCTGGAGGGAAGGAGACGGGGAGGAAGGCCGAGGTTACATGGGAACAACAATACCAGCAGCCACCTGGAGGGAAGGAGACGGGGAGGAAGGCCGAGGTTACATGGGAACAACAATACCAGCAGCCACCTGGAGGGAAGGAGACGGGGAGGAAGGCCCAGGTTAATCCTGAACAACAATACCAGCAGCCACCTGGAGGGAAGGAGACGGGGAGGAAGGCCCAGGTTACATGGGGAACAACAATACCAGCAGCCACCTGGAGGGAAGGAGACCGGGAGGAAGGCCCAGGTTACACGGGAACAACAATACCAGCAGCCACCTGGACGGAAGGAGACGGGGAGGAAGGCCGAGGTTACATGGGAACAACAATACCAGCAGCCACCTGGAGGGAAGGAGACCGAGAGGAAGGCCCAGGTTACACGGGAACAACAATACCAGCAGCCACCTGGAGGGAAGGAGACCGGGAGGAAGGCCCAGGTTACACGGGAACAACAATACCAGCAGCCACCTGGAGGGAAGGAGACCGGGAGGAAGGCCCAGGTTACACGGGAACAACAATACCAGCAGCCACCTGGAGGGAAGGAGACGGGGAGGAAGGCCCTGGTTACATGGGAACAACAATACCAGCAGCCACCTGGAGGGAAGGAGACGGGGAGGAAGGCCCAGGTTACACGGGAACAACAATACCAGCAGCCACCTGGAGGGAAGGAGAAAGAGAGGAAGGCCCAGGTTACATGGGAACAACAATACCAGCAGCCACCTGCAGGGAAGGAGACAGAGAGGAAGGCCCAGGTTACATGGGAACAACAATACCAGCAGCCACCTGCAGGGAAGGAGACAGAGAGGAAGGCCCAGGTTACATGGGAACAACAATACCAGCAGCCACCTGCAGGGAAGGAGACAGAGAGGAAGGCCCAGGTTACATGGGAACAACAATACCAGCAGCCACCTGGAGGGAAGGAGACAGAGAGGAAGGCCCAGGTTACATGGGAACAACAATACCAGCAGCCACCTGCAGGGAAGGAGACAGAGAGGAAGGCCCAGGTTACATGGGAACAACAATACCAGCAGCCACCTGGAGGGAAGGAGACCGGGCAGGAAGGCCCAGGTTACATGGGAACAACAATACCAGAAGCCACCTGGAGGGAAGGAGACGGGGAGGAAGGCCCAGGTTACACGGGAACAACAATACCAGCAGCCACCTGGAGGGAAGGAGACAGAGAGGAAGGCCTAGGTTACGGTGGACCAACTACACCAGCGGCCACCTGGAGGGAAGGAGACAGAGAGGAAGGCCCAGGTTACGGTGGAACAACAACACCAGTGGCCACCTGGAGGGAAGGAGACCGAGAGGAAGGCCCAGGTTACACGGGAACAACAATACCAGCAGCCACCTGCAGGGAAGGAGACGGGGAGGAAGGCCGAGGTTACACGGGAACAACAATACCAGCAGCCACCTCGAGGGAAGGAGACCGGGAGGAAGGCCAGGTTACATGGGAACAACAATACCAGCAGCCACCTGGAGGGAAGGAGACGGGGAGGAAGGCCGAGGTTACATGGGAACAACAATACCAGCAGCCACCTGGAGGGAAGGAGACCGAGAGGAAGGCCCAGGTTACACGGGAACAACAATACCAGCAGCCACCTGGAGGGAAGGAGACGGGGAGGAAGGCCGAGGTTACATGGGAACAACAATACCAGCAGCCACCTGGAGGGAAGGAGACAGAGAGGAAGGCCCAGGTTACATGGGAACAACAATACCAGCAGCCACCTGGAGGGAAGGAGACGGGGAGGAAGGCCCAGGTTACATGGGAACAACAATACCAGCAGCCACCTGGAGGGAAGGAGACAGAGAGGAAGGCCCAGGTTACATGGGAACAACAATACCAGCAGCCACCTGGAGGGAAGGAGACGGGGAGGAAGGCCCAGGTTACACGGGAACAACAATACCAGCAGCCACCTGGAGGGAAGGAGACAGAGAGGAAGGCCCAGGTTACATGGGAACAACAATACCAGCAGCCACTTGGAGGGAAGGAGACAGAGAGGAAGGCTCAGGTTACATGGGAACAACAATACCAGCAGCCACCTGGAGGGAAGGAGACGCGGAGGAAGGCCCAGGTTACACGGGAACAACAATACCAGCAGCCACCTGGAGGGAAGGAGACGGGGAGGAAGGCCGAGGTTACATGGGAACAACAATACCAGCAGCCACCTGGAGGGAAGGAGACGGAGAGGAAGGCCCAGGTTACGGTGGATCAACAACACCAGCGGCCACCTGGAGGGAAGGAGACGGAGAGGAAGGCCCAGGTTACGGTGGATCAACAACACCAGCGGCCACCTGGAGGGAAGGAGACCGAGAGGAAGGCCCAGGTTACGGTGGATCAACAACACCAGCGGCCACCTGGAGGGAAGGAGACCGAGAGGAAGGCCCAGGTTACGGTGGATCAACAACACCAGCGGCCACCTGGAGGGAAGGAGACCGAGAGGAAGGCCCAGGTTACGGTGGATCAACAACACCAGCGGCCACCTGGAGGGAAGGAGACAGAGAGGAAGGCCCAGGTTACGGTGGATCAACAACACCAGCGGCCACCTGGAGGGAAGGAGACGGAGAGGAAGGCCCAGGTTACGGTGGAACAACAACACCAGCGGCCACCTGGAGGGAAGGAGACAGAGAGGAAGGCCCAGGTTACGGTGGAACAACAACACCAGCAGCCACCTGGAGGGAAGGAGACCGAGAGGAAGGCCCAGGTTACACGGGAACAACAATACCAGCAGCCACCTGGAGGGAAGGAGACGGGGAGGAAGGCCGAGGTTACATGGGAACAACAATACCAGCAGCCACCTGGAGGGAAGGAGACGGAGAGGAAGGCCCAGGTTACATGGGAACAACAATACCAGCAGCCACCTGGAGGGAAGGAGACGGGGAGGAAGGCCGAGGTTACATGGGAACAACAATACCAGCAGCCACCTGGAGGGAAGGAGACCGAGAGGAAGGCCCAGGTTACATGGGAACAACAATACCAGCAGCCACCTGGAGGGAAGGAGACGGGGAGGAAGGCCCAGGTTACACGGGAACAACAATACCAGCAGCCACCTGGAGGGAAGGAGACCGAGAGGAAGGCCCAGGTTACATGGGAACAACAATACCAGCAGCCACCTGGAGGGAAGGAGACGGGGAGGAAGGCCCAGGTTACATGGGAACAACAATACCAGCAGCCACCTGGAGGGAAGGAGACCGGGAGGAAGGCCCAGGTTACATGGGAACAACAATACCAGCAGCCACCTGGAGGGAAGGAGACGGGGAGGAAGGCCCAGGTTACATGGGAACAACAATACCAGCAGCCACCTGGAGGGAAGGAGACGGGGAGGAAGGCCCAGGTTACATGGGAACAACAATACCAGCAGCCACCTGGAGGGAAGGAGACGGGGAGGAAGGCCCAGGTTACATGGGAACAACAATACCAGCAGCCACCTGGAGGGAAGGAGACCGGGAGGAAGGCCCAGGTTACATGGGAACAACAATACCAGCAGCCACCTGGAGGGAAGGAGACGGGGAGGAAGGCCCAGGTTACACGGGAACAACAATACCAGCAGCCACCTGGAGGGAAGGAGACCGGGAGGAAGGCCCAGGTTACATGGGAACAACAATACCAGCAGCCACCTGGAGGGAAGGAGAAGGGGAGGAAGGCCCAGGTTACATGGGAACAACAATACCAGCAGCCACCTGGAGGGAAGGAGACGGGGAGGAAGGCCGAGGTTACATGGGAACAACAATACCAGCAGCCACCTGGAGGGAAGGAGACGGGGAGGAAGGCCCAGGTTACATGGGAACAACAATACCAGCAGCCACCTGGAGGGAAGGAGACGGGGAGGAAGGCCGAGGTTACATGGGAACAACAATACCAGCAGCCACCTGGAGGGAAGGAGACAGAGAGGAAGGCCCAGGTTACATGGGAACAACAATACCAGCAGCCACCTGGAGGGAAGGAGACGGGGAGGAAGGCCCAGGTTACACGGGAACAACAATACCAGCAGCCACCTGGAGGGAAGGAGACGGGGAGGAAGGCCCAGGTTACACGGGAACAACAATACCAGCAGCCACCTGGAGGGAAGGAGACGGGGAGGAAGGCCCAGGTTACACGGGAACAACAATACCAGCAGCCACCTGGAGGGAAGGAGACGGGGAGGAAGGCCGAGGTTACACGGGAACAACAATACCAGCAGCCACCTGGAGGGAAGGAGACCGAGAGGAAGGCCCAGGTTACACGGGAACAACAATACCAGCAGCCACCTGGAGGGAAGGAGACGGGGAGGAAGGCCCAGGTTACACGGGAACAACAATACCAGCAGCCACCTGGAGGGAAGGAGACGGGGAGGAAGGCCCAGGTTACACGGGAACAACAATACCAGCAGCCACCTGGAGGGAAGGAGACCGGGAGGAAGGCCCAGGTTACACGGGAACAACAATACCAGCAGCCACCTGGAGGGAAGGAGACCGGGAGGAAGGCCCAGGTTACACGGGAACAACAATACCAGCAGCCACCTGGAGGGAAGGAGACGGGGAGGAAGGCCCAGGTTACACGGGAACAACAATACCAGCAGCCACCTGGAGGGAAGGAGACCGGGAGGAAGGCCCAGGTTACACGGGAACAATAATACCAGCAGCCACCTGGAGGGAAGGAGACCGGGAGGAAGGCCCAGGTTACATGGGAACAACAATACCAGCAGCCACCTGGAGGGAAGGAGACGGGGAGGAAGGCCCAGGTTACACGGGAACAACAATACCAGCAGCCACCTGGAGGGAAGGAGACAGAGAGGAAGGCCCAGGTTACACGGGAACAACAATACCAGCAGCCACCTGCAGGGAAGGAGACAGAGAGGAAGGCCCAGGTTACATGGGAACAACAATACCAGCAGCCACCTGCAGGGAAGGAGACAGAGAGGAAGGCCCAGGTTACATGGGAACAACAATACCAGCAGCCACCTGCAGGGAAGGAGACAGAGAGGAAGGCCCAGGTTACATGGGAACAACAATACCAGCAGCCACCTGGAGGGAAGGAGACAGAGAGGAAGGCCCAGGTTACACGGGAACAACAATACCAGCAGCCACCTGGAGGGAAGGAGACTGGGAGGAAGGCCCAGGTTACATGGGAACAACAATACCAGCAGCCACCTGGAGGGAAGGAGACGGGGAGGAAGGCCGAGGTTACATGGGAACAACAATACCAGCAGCCACCTGGAGGGAAGGAGACTGGGAGGAAGGCCCAGGTTACATGGGAACAACAATACCAGCAGCCACCTGGAGGGAAGGAGACAGAGAGGAAGGCCCAGGTTACATGGGAACAACAATACCAGCAGCCACCTGGAGGGAAGGAGACGGAGAGGAAGGCCCAGGTTACATGGGAACAACAATACCAGCAGCCACCTGGAGGGAAGGAGACGGGGAGGAAGGCCCAGGTTACATGGGAACAACAATACCAGCAGCCACCTGGAGGGAAGGAGACAGAGAGGAAGGCCCAGGTTACACGGGAACAACAATACCAGCAGCCACCTGGAGGGAAGGAGACAGAGAGGAAGGCCCAGGTTACATGGGAACAACAATACCAGCAGCCACCTGGAGGGAAGGAGACGGAGAGGAAGGCCCAGGTTACACGGGAACAACAATACCAGCAGCCACCTGGAGGGAAGGAGACCGAGAGGAAGGCCCAGGTTACATGGGAACAACAATACCAGCAGCCACCTGGAGGGAAGGAGACCGAGAGGAAGGCCCAGGTTACATGGGAACAACAATACCAGCAGCCACCTGGAGGGAAGGAGACCGAGAGGAAGGCCCAGGTTACATGGGAACAACAATACCAGCAGCCACCTGGAGGGAAGGAGACCGAGAGGAAGGCCCAGGTTATGGTGGATTAACTACACCAGCGGCCACCTGGAGGGAAGGAGACCGAGAGGAAGGCCCAGGTTACATGGTAACAACAATACCAGCAGCCACCTGGAGGGAAGGAGACGGAGAGGAAGGCCCAGGTTACGGTGGAACAACAACACCAGCAGCCACCTGGAGGGAAGGAGACAGGGAGGAAGGCCCAGGTTACATGGGAACAACAATACCAGCAGCCACCTGGAGGGAAGGAGACGGGGAGGAAGGCCGAGGTTACACGGGAACAACAATACCAGCAGCCACCTGGAGGGAAGGAGACCGAGAGGAAGGCCCAGGTTACATGGGAACAACAATACCAGCAGCCACCTGGAGGGAAGGAGACGGGGAGGAAGGCCGAGGTTACATGGGAACAACAATACCAGCAGCCACCTCGAGGGAAGGAGACCGGGAGGAAGGCCAGGTTACATGGGAACAACAATACCAGCAGCCACCTGGAGGGAAGGAGACCGAGAGGAAGGCCCAGGTTACATGGGAACAACAATACCAGCAGCCACCTGGAGGGAAGGAGACGGAGAGGAAGGCCCAGGTTACATGGGAACAACAATACCAGCAGCCACCTGGAGGGAAGGAGACGGGGAGGAAGGCCCAGGTTACATGGGAACAACAATACCAGCAGCCACCTGGAGGGAAGGAGACGGAGAGGAAGGCCCAGGTTACATGGGAACAACAATACCAGCAGCCACCTGGAGGGAAGGAGACGGGGAGGAAGGCCCAGGTTACATGGGAACAACAATACCAGCAGCCACTTGCAGGGAAGGAGATGGGGAGGAAGGCCCAGGTTACACGGGAACAACAATACCAGCAGCCACCTGGAGGGAAGGAGACCGGGAGGAAGGCCAGGTTACATGGGAACAACAATACCAGCAGCCACCTGGAGGGAAGGAGACGGGGAGGAAGGCCCAGGTTACACGGGAACAACAATACCAGCAGCCACCTGGAGGGAAGGAGACGGGGAGGAAGGCCCAGGTTACACGGGAACAACAATACCAGCAGCCACCTGGAGGGAAGGAGACGGGAGGAAGGCCCAGGTTACACGGGAACAACAATACCAGCAGCCACCTGGAGGGAAGGAGACGGGAGGAAGGCCGAGGTTACATGGGAACAACAATACCAGCAGCCACCTGGAGGGAAGGAGACCGGGAGGAAGGCCCAGGTTACATGGGAACAAAAATACCAGCAGCCACCTGGAGGGAAGGAGACCGGGAGGAAGGCCGAGGTTACACAGGAACAATAACACCAGCAGCCACCTGGAGGGAAGGAGACCGGGAGGAAGGCCCAGGTTACACAGGAACAATAACACCAGCAGCCACCTGGAGGGAAGGAGACCGGGAGGAAGGCCCAGGTTACATGGGAACAACAATACCAGCAGCCACCTGGAGGGAAGGAGACGGGGAGGAAGGCCCAGGTTACACGGGAACAACAATACCAGCAGCCACCTGTAGGGAAGGAGACGGGGAGGTAGGCCCAAGTTACACGGGAACAACAATACCAGCAGCCACCTGGAGGGAAGGAGACGGAGAGGAAGGCCGAGGTTACATGGGAACAACAATACCAGCAGCCACCTGGAGGGAAGGAGACCGGGAGGAAGGCCGAGGTTACATGGGAACAACAATACCAGCAGCCACCTGGAGGAAAGGAGACCGGGAGGAAGGCCCAGGTTACACAGGAACAATAACATCACCAGCCACCTGGAGGGAAGGAGACCGGGAGGAAGGCCCAGGTTACATGGGAACAACAATACCAGCAGCCACCTGGAGGGAAGGAGACGGGGAGGAAGGCCGAGGTTACATGGGAACAACAATACCAGCAGCCACCTGGAGGGAAGGAGACAGAGTGGAAGGCCCAGGTTACATGGGAACAACAATACCAGCAGCCACCTGGAGGGAAGGAGACGGGGAGGAAGGCCCAGGTTACACGGGAACAACAATACCAGCAGCCACCTGAGTGGAAGGAGACGCTAGGAGGAAGGCCGAGGTTACATGGGAACAACAATACCAGCAGCCACCTGGAGGGAAGGAGACGGGAGGAAGGCCGTTAGGCCTTACGGTGGATCAGCAGCACCAGCGGCCACATGGAGGGAAGGAGACCGAGAGGAAGGTCCTGGTTACGGTGGATTAACTACAACAGCGGCCACCTGGAGGGAAGGAGAAAGAGAGGAAGGCCCAGGTTACATGGGAACAACAATACCAGCAGCCACATGGAGGGAAAGAGACGCGGAGGAAGGCCCAGGTTACACGGGAACAACAATACCAGCAGCCACCTCGTGGGAAGGAGACAGGGAGGAAGGCCCAGGTTACATGGGAACAACAATACCAGCAGCCACCTGGAGGGAAGGAGACGGGGAGGAAGGCCGAGGTTACACGGGAACAACAATACCAGCAGCCACCTGGAGGGAAGGAGACCGGGTGGAAGGACCAGGTTACATGGGAACAAGAATACCAGCAGCCAACTGGAGGGAAGGAGACGGGCAGGATGGCCCAGGTTACATGGGAACAACAATACCAGCAGCCACCTGGAGGGAAGGAGACGGGCAGGAAGGCCCAGGTTACATGGGAACAACAATACCAGCAGACACATGGACAGAAGGAGACGGGGAGGAAGGCCCAGGTTACACGGGAACAACAATACCAGAAGCCACCTGGAGGGAAGGAGACCAGGATGAAGGCCCAGGTTACATGGGAACAACAATACCAGCAGCCACCTGGAGGGAAGGAGACGGGGGGGAAGGCCCAATTTACACGGGACCAACAATACCAGCAGCCACCTGTACTGAAGGAGACGGGGAGAAAGGCCGAGGTTACATGGGAACAACAATACCAGCAGCCACATGCAGGGAAGGAGACGGGGAGGAAGGCCCAGGTTACTTGGGAACAACAATACCAGCAGCCACCTGGAGGGAAGGAGACAGGGAGGAAGGCCGAGGTTACACGGGAACAACAATACCAGCAGCCACCTGGAGGGAAGGAGACTGAGAGGAAGGCCCAGGTTACACGGGAACAACAATGGAGGGGAGACCGGGAGGAAGGCTCAGGTTACACGGGAACAATAATACCAGCAGCCACCTGTAGGGAAGGAGACCGGGAGGAAGGCCCAGGTTACATAGGAACAACAATACCAGCAGCCAACTGCAGGGAAGGAGACAGAGAGAAAGGCCCAGGTTACACGGGAACAACAATACCAGCAGCCACCTGGAGGGAAGGAGACAGAGAGGAAGGCCCAGGTTACATGGGAACAACAATACCAGCAGCCACCTGGAGGGAAGGAGACGCGGAGGAAGGCCCAGGTTACACGGGAACAACAATACCAGCAGCCACCTGGAGGGAAGGAGACCGGGAGGAAGGCCCAGGTTACATGGGAACAACAATACCAGCAGCCACCTGGAGGGAAGGAGACGGGGAGGAAGGCCGAGGTTACATGGGAACAACAATACCAGCAGCCACCTGGAGGGAAGGAGACCGGGAGGAAGGCCGAGGTTACATGGGAACAACAATACCAGCAGCCACCTGGAGGGAAGGAGACGGGGAGGAAGGCCCAGGTTACATGGGAACAACAATACCAGCAGCCACCTGGAGGGAAGGAGACGGGCAGGAAGGCCCAGGTTACATGGGAACAACAATACCAGCAGCCACCTGGAGGGAAGGAGACCGGGAGGAAGGCCCAGGTTACACGGGAACAACAATACCAGCAGCCACCTGGAGGGAAGGAGACCGGGAGGAAGGCCCAGGTTACATGGGAACAACAATACCAGCAGCCACCTGGAGGGAAGGAGACGGGGAGGAAGGCCCAGGTTACACGGGAACAACAATACCAGCAGCCACCTGGAGGGAAGGAGACCGGGAGGAAGGCCCAGGTTACATGGGAACAACAATACCAGCAGCCACCTGGAGGGAAGGAGACGGGGAGGAAGGCCCAGGTTACATGGGAACAACAATACCAGCAGCCACCTGGAGGGAAGGAGACGGGGAGGAAGGCCGAGGTTACATGGGAACAACAATACCAGCAGCCACCTGGAGGGAAGGAGACGGGGAGGAAGGTCCAGATTAATCCTGAACAGCAATACCAGCAGCCACCTGGAGGGAAGGAGACGGGGAGGAAGGCCGAGGTTACACGGGAACAACAATACCAGTAGCCACTTGAAGGGAAGGAGACCGAGAGGAAGGCCCAGGTTACACGGGAACAACAATACCAGCAGCCACCTGGACGGAAGGAGAGAGGGAGGAAGGCCGAGGTTACATGGGAACAACAATACCAGCAGCCACCTGGAGGGAAGGAGATGGGGAGGAAGGCCCAGGTTACACGGGAACAACAATACCAGCAGCCACCTGGAGGGAAGGAGACAGAGAGGAAGGCCCAGGTTACACGGGAACAACAATACCAGCAGCCACCTGGAGGGAAGGAGACAGAGAGGAAGGCCCAGGTTACATGGGAACAACAATACCAGCAGCCACCTGGAGGGAAGGAGACAGAGAGGAAGGCCCAGGTTACATGGGAACAACAATACCAGCAGCCACCTGGAGGGAAGGAGACGCGGAGGAAGGCCCAGGTTACACGGGAACAACAATACCAGCAGCCACCTGGAGGGAAGGAGACAGAGAGGAAGGCCCAGGTTACATGGGAACAACAATACCAGCAGCCACCTGGAGGGAAGGAGACGCGGAGGAAGGCCCAGGTTACACGGGAACAACAATACCAGCAGCCACCTGGAGGGAAGGAGACCGAGAGGAAGGCCCAGGTTACGGTGGAACAACAACACCAGCAGCCACCTGGAGGGAAGGAGACGGAGAGGAAGGCCCAGGTTACGGTGGAACAACAACACCAGCGGCCACCTGGAGGGAAGGAGACCGAGAGGAAGGCCCAGGTTACGGTGGATCAACAACACCAGCGGCCACCTGGAGGGAAGGAGACCGAGAGGAAGGCCCAGTTTATGGTGGATTAACTACACCAGCGGCCACCTGCAGGGAAGGAGACCGAGAGGAAGGCCAAGGTTACGGTAGATCAACTAAACCAGCGGCCACCTGCAGGGAAGGAGAACGAGAAGAAGGCCCAGGTTACGGTGGATCAACAACACCAGCAGCCACCTGGAGGGAAGGAGATGGAGAGGAAGGCCCAGGTTACGGTGGAACAACAACACCAGCGGCCACCTGGAGGGAAGGAGACAGAGAGGAAGGCCGAGGTTACATGGGAACAACAATACCAGCGGCCACCTGGAGGGAAGGAGATGGAGAGGAAGGCCCAGGTTACGGTGGATCAACAACACCAGCGGCCACCTGGAGGGAAGGAGACAGAGAGGAAGGACCAGGTTACGGTGGATCAACAACACCAGCGGCCACCTGGAGGGAAGGAGACCGAGAGGAAGGCCCAGTTTATGGTGGATTAACTACACTAGCGGCCACCTGCAGGGAAGGAGACGGACAGGAAGGCCCAGGTTACATGGGAAGAACAATACCAGCAGACACATGGAGAGGAGACGGGGAGGAAGGCCCAGGTTACACGGGAACAACAATACCAGCAGCCACCTGGAGGGAAGGAGATAGAGAGGAAGGCCCAGGTTACATGGGAACAACAATACCAGCAGCCACCTGGAGGGAAGGAGACAGAGAGGAAGGCCCAGGTTACATGGGAACAACAATACCAGCAGCCACCTGGAGGGAAGGAGACGCGGAGGAAGGCCCAGGTTACATGGGAACAACAATACCAGCAGCCACCTAGAGGGAAGGAGACGGGGAGGAAGGCCCAGGTTACACGGGAACAACAATACCAGCAGCCACCTGGAGGGAAGGAGACAGAGAGGAAGGCCCAGGTTACATGGGAACAACAATACCAGCAGCCACCTGGAGGGAAGGAGACGCGGAGGAAGGCCCAGGTTACACGGGAACAACAATACCAGCAGCCACCTGGAGGGAAGGAGACCGGGAGGAAGGCCCAGGTTACATGGGAACAACAATACCAGCAGCCACCTGGAGGGAAGGAGACGGGGAGGAAGGCCGAGGTTACATGGGAACAACAATACCAGCAGCCACCTGGAGGGAAGGAGACGGGGAGGAAGGCCCAGGTTACACGGGAACAACAATACCAGCAGCCACCTGGAGGGAAGGAGACAGAGAGGAAGGCCCAGGTTACATGGGAACAACAATACCAGCAGCCACCTGGAGGGAAGGAGACAGAGAGGAAGGCCCAGGTTACATGGGAACAACAATACCAGCAGCCACCTGCACGGAAGGAGACAGAGAGGAAGGCCCAGGTTACATGGAAACAACAATACCAGCAGCCACCTGCAGGGAAGGAGACAGAGAGGAAGGTCCAGGTTACACGGGAACAACAATACCAGCAGCCACCTGCAGGGAAGGAGACGCGGAGGAAGGCCCAGGTTACACGTGAACAACAATACCAGCAGCCACCTGGAGGGAAGGAGACCGAGAGGAAGGCCAAGGTTATGCTGGATCAACTACACCAGTGGCCACCTGGAGGGAAGGAGATGGAGAGGAAGGCCCAGGTTACGGTGGATCAACAGCACCAGCGGCCACATGGAGGGAAGGAGACCGAGAGGGAGGCCCAGGTTACGGTGGATCAACAACACCAGCGGCCACCTGGAGGGAAGGAGACCGAGAGGAAGGCCCAGTTAATGGTGGATTAACTACACCAGCGGCCACCTGCAGGGAAGGAGACCGAGAGGAAGGCCAAGGTTACGGTAGATCAACTAAACCAGCGGCCACCTGCAGGGAAGGAGAACGAGAAGAAGGCCCAGGTTACGGTGGATCAACAACACCAGCAGCCACCTGGAGGGAAGGAGATGGAGAGGAAGGCCCAGGTTACGGTGGACCAACTACACCAGCGGCCACCTGGAGGGAAGGAGACAGAGAGGAAGGCCCAGGTTACACGGGAACAACAATACCAGCAGCCACCTGGAGGGAAGGAGACCGGAAGGAAGGCCCAGGTTACACGGGAACAACAATACCAGCAGCCACCTGGAGGGAAGGAGACGGGGAGGAAGGCCGAGGTTACACGGGAACAACAATACCAGCAGCCACCTCGAGGGAAGGAGACCGGGAGGAAGGCCAGGTTACATGGGAACAACAATACCAGCAGCCACCTGGAGGGAAGGAGACGGGGAGGAAGGCCCAGGTTACATGGGAACAACAATACCAGCAGCCACCTGGAGGGAAGGAGACCGAGAGGAAGGCCAAGGTTATGCTGGATCACCTACACCAGTGGCCACCTGGAGGGAAGGAGATGGAGAGGAAGGACCAAGTTACGGTGGATCAGCAGCACCAGCGGCCACATGGAGGGAAGGAGACCGAGAGGAAGGTCCTGGTTACGGTGGATCAACAACACCAGCGGCCACCTGGAGGGAAGGAGACTGAGAGGAAGGCCCAGTTGATGGTGGATTAACTACACTAGCGGCCACCTGCAGGGAAGGAGACCGAGAGGAAGGCCCAGGTTACATGGGAAGAACAATACCAGCAGCCACCTGGAGGGAAGGAGACGGGGAGGAAGGCCCAGGTTACACGGGAACAACAATACCAGCAGCCACCTGGAGGGAAGGAGACAGGGAGGAAGGTCCAGGTTACATGGGAACAACAATACCAGCAGCCACCTGGAGGGAAGGAGACGGGGAGGAAGGCCGAGGTTACACGGGAACAACAATACCAGCAGCCACCTGGAGGGAAGGAGACAGAGAGGAAGGCCCAGGTTACATGGGAACAACAATACCAGCAGCCACCTGGAGGGAAGGAGACGCGGAGGAAGGCCCAGGTTACACGGGAACAACAATACCAGCAGCCACCTAGAGGGAAGGAGACAGGGAGGAAGGCCCAGGTTACATGGGAACAACAATACCAGCAGCCACCTGGAGGGAAGGAGACGGGGAGGAAGGCCCAGGTTACACGGGAACAACAATAACAGCAGCCACCTGGACTGAAGGAGACGGGTAGGAAGGCCGAGTTTACATGGGAACAACGATATCAGCAGCCACCAGCAGGGAAGGAGACGGGGAGGAAGGTCCAGGTTACATGGGAACAACAATACCAGCAGTCACCTGGAGGGAAGGAGAAGGGGAGGAAGGCCCAGGTTACACGGGAACAACATTACCAGCAGTCACCTATAGGGAAGGAGACGGAGAGGAAGGCCCAGGTTACATGGGAACAACAAAACCAGTAGTCACCTGGAGGGAAGGAGACGGGGAGGAAGGCCCAGGTTACACGGGAACAACAATACCAGCAGTCACCTGGAGGGAAGGAGAAGGGGAGGAAGGCCCAGGTTACACGGGAACAACATTACCAGCAGTCACCTATAGGGAAGGAGACGGAGAGGAAGGCCCAGGTTACATGGGAACAACAAAACCAGTAGTCACCTGGAGGGAAGGAGACGGGGAGGAAGGCCCAGGTTACACGGGAACAACAATACCAGCAGCCACCTGGAGGGAAGGAGACGGGGAGGAAGGCCCAGGTTACACGGGAACAACAATACCAGCAGCCACCTGGAGGGAAGGAGACAGGGAGGAAGGCCCAGGTTACATGGGAACAACAATACCAGCAGACACCTGTAGCGAAGGAGATAGAGAGGAAGGCCCAGGTTACACGGGAACAAAAATACCAGCAGCCACTTGAAGGGAAGGAGACAGAGAGGAAGGCCCAGGTTACATGGGAACAACAATACCAGCAGCCACCTGGAGGGAAGGAGACGCGGAGGAAGGCCCAGGTTACACGTGAACAACAATACCAGCAGCCACATGGAGGGAAGGAGAGAGGGAGGAAGGTCCAGGTTACATGGGAACAACAATACCAGCAGCCACCTGGAGGGAAGGAGACGGGGAGGAAGGCCCAGGTTACACGGGAACAACAATACCAGCAGCCACCTGGAGGGAAGGAGATGGAGAGGAAGGCCCAGGTTACACGGGAACAACAATACCAGCAGCCACCTGGAGGGAAGGAGACAGAGAGGAAGGCCCAGGTTACATGGGAACAACAATACCAGCAGCCACCTGGAGGGAAGGAGACGGGGAGGAAGGCCCAGGTTACACGGGAACAACAATACCAGCAGCCACCTGGAGGGAAGGAGACAGGGAGGAAGGCCCAGGTTACATGGGAACAACAATACCAGCAGCCACCTGGAGGGAAGGAGACGGGCAGGAAGGCCCAGGTTACATGGGAACAACAATACCAGCAGCCACATGGAGGGAAGGAGACAGAGAGGAAGGCCCAGGTTACACGGGAACAACAATACCAGCAGCCACTTGGAGGGAAGGAGACAGAGAGGAAGGGACCAGGTTACATGGGAACAACAATACCAGCAGCCACCTGGAGGGAACGAGACGGGGAGGAAGGCCGAGGTTACATGGGAACAACAATACCAGCAGCCACCTGGAGGGAAGGAGATGGAGAGGAAGGCCGAGGTTTTTTTTTTATCTAGACATCGTGGCACATAATATATTTAATTGATAATTGAAAAAGGAAACATAAGCAATTTGCTTCTTTTCCATTGTCTTAAAGGGAACTGAAGCAATTTTGTGTTATGTCGTATATTTAAATATATATTATCTAACTATGCATTAATGGTGACAGATACCTGCTAATTTATGAGATAAACTGAAAAACTGATTTTGTTCGAGACAAAATCGACAAAATGCATCACTGCGTATCGCCATCTTGTTGTCTTAAACGAGTGGTTTGAGTCGCTGTATATCTAATCAATGTAAATTTTCGATTTTTGCGATTTATTTCGTAAATAGGCATTCTGGAGCGAAAAAGATATGGGTATCTGTTATATATACAAGTGTTTACACACGTTAACAAAATAGCGTTTTTATTCTGCTCCAAATAAAAAGTTAAACGCACACGCCACACTTATACAGGTATAAATATACACAAGATTCACCTTAACCTGACAATTCCTTCAAACCTAAGCTTCTCAACTAGTCAAATTCCATAACTTTATACAACCTAATTGGTAAACTTGCAATAAACTGCTGGATCAGCTCCTGCCATTCAGCAGACATAACATGAGGGTTTATTTAATTCATTATGTGAATATATATATATATATATATATATTTTTAAATGTTACCGTAATCCTGATTGTAATAATGATTATAATCATGACTACATTAGTAATTGTGATTGCAATAATTACTGTAATCATGATTACATTAATATTCGCACTTGTAATCACCCCCCCTCTGTAGCACACCACAACACCTTGTTGTTTGGTGCAATGTAATCATTTAAATAACAATAATTAACTACTGACAGTGCATGTAATGTTCACAGTTTTGCAACTATTATGGTAATTATGGAATTAGTGCTATCAACTACAAAGAAACACTTGTCAAAAAGAGGCTATTAGAAAAATAATGCTAAACAAACTATGTGGAGGGTTTATAGGCGTACCAGAAAGGAAGAAGACTATGCAAAATACAAAGAGGCACTGTAATGCAGCTACAACTGAAATCAGACAATCTAAAAGAAGCTATGAGCAAAAATTGGCATGTAACATAAAAAATTACAGCAAGAGTTTTTATGCATATGTCAGGAGTAAACAAAACGTACAAGACAAGGTTGGACCTCTAGAAGACAGTGCTGGAAATATAATATCACAGGGGTTTTTAATGGCGGAAGACCTAAATGGTTACTTCAGTTCAGTGTTTACAAAGAAGATATTAGTTCATTACCAGTTGCTGATGCTAAATTTCAGGGGGCTAAATCTGACTATTTAGGACCGTTAGTTGTAACTCCAGAATTGGTAGCTAAGAAAATAAAGGCAATGAAGGATAACAAATCACCGGGAGTGGATGGGATTCCTCCAAAATTACTAATGGAAACAGTAGATCAAATCAGTATACCACTTGCAAGAGTATTCAACTTGTCATTAAAAGAGGGAGTTGTTCCGTTTGAATGGAAAGAAGCAAACATCATACCATTATTTAAAAAGGGTTCGAGAAATAAGTCAGAGAATTACAGACCAGTGAGTTTAACGTCAGTGATTTGTAAATTATTAGAAAGGTTAATTAAAGACCATATGGTGGACTTCCTCGTTAAGCATAAATTATTAAATTCATCTCAACATGGATTCCTTAAAGCGAGGTCATGCTTAACAAATATGTTATGTTTTTGGAAGAAATCACTAAGTGGATAGACGTGGGATCGCCAGTAGATATTATCTACTTAGATTTTCAAAAAGCTTTTGACAAAGTGCCACATCAAAGATTGCTACTTAAATTAAAAGCCCATGGTATCGGGGATAGCATAACTGACTGGATAGAACAATGGCTGACTGACAGAAGACAACGAGTTGTAGTAGATGGAGAAGTTTCAAATTGGAAATCGGTTTTGAGTGGGGGTACCTCAAGGATCAGTATTAGGACCTATATTATTCTTAATTTATATCAATGACTTGGACGACAGTATAACAAGTAACGATACTGAAATTTGCGGATGACACAAAACTGTTTAGAAAGGTTAATACTGATGGTGATAAACAACATTTACAAAACGATCTAGACAGATTAGTGAAATGGTCTGAGAAATGGCAGATGCTATTTCAATTTTGGGAAATGTAAATGCCTACATACAGGACATGGGAACTTGAATGTAAACTATAAAATGGGAGATACTGTTCTGGTACTACTGTAAAAGAAAAGGACTTAGGAGTTACAATAAGCGCTGATATGAAAGTTTCAGAGCAGTGTGGTATTGCAGCTTCAAAGGGTAATCAAATTCTTGGATTGATTAGAAGAAACATAACATACAAGGGAAAAAGTTAATTATACCTCTTTATAAAGCAATAGTTAGACCTCATTTAGAATACTGTATACAAGCATGGAGACCATATCGTAAGAAGGATATAGATACGCTTGAACGCATACAAAGGAGAGCAACTAAAATGATTCCAGAACTTAGAGACCTTAGTTATGAAGAACGCCTGAAAGAATGTGGTTTAACAACTCTAGAGACAAGGAGGTTAAGAGGAGATCAGATTGAAGTTTTTAAGATATTGAATGGGTATGAAAATATTGATAGAAATATGTTTTTCTCACTCAAGAAGGATAGCAGAACTAGAGGACATGAGGTAAAATTAGTAAAGGATCAATGTGTAGATTGGACATCAGGAAGCACTCGTTCTCACAGAGGACAATAAATGAATGGAACAAATTGTCTACAGATTGTGTAACTGCTAGCAGCGTGAATATGTTTAAAAACAAGGTTGACACATATATCAGGAGGCGGGTTATAAGTAGGTGAACATTGTTGGACTCTCGATAAGCCAATGGCTTCCTTGTCCACTTGCCATCTGGGCCTTTGGCTTGGATGGCAAATCTTGTTAAATCTTGTTATCAACTAACCCTGACAAATTATATTTCAGGCTCAGCAAAGGCAAGACAAGTAATCCCATCCTGCGATGTGGGAAGGATCTGTGATGTCTATTCTGAACCGAATTGAATTGATGGAAAGTTTAGCTATGGAGATTGACCTGACACAGGTGAGTGTACTGATAGTCTTATATAGACAAATTGTGAGGCATCCACAGTATGCAGCAGGTTGAAAAACAACCTGGAAAACTACAAAAATTCCCACTAAAATATTAATAACTGAATGATGTGAATGCCTCCTTATCCATATCCCACTTCTGTCAACAAAATTGTTTCTTGCAGCATCTTGAATATCACTACACACAATTTCATTTATATTGAGACCAACATAAAATATATCAACAGTTTATTCACATAGAAAAACAATTACCAAAGAAATAAAGCTAACTAGAACGACTAAACATTGACTAAAAACAGTGACTTCTACCACCGGGAAATACAACCTGGAACATGGATATCACAGTTACACACATCATTATTATGCCACAACATATCAAATATACTGGTAGTTTAGCTTAGGAAATAATTAATCTTTATAAAGCCAAGGCATTTTAACTGTTTCACCATCATCATCTGTACCTTTGGCAATAGACTACTTGTTTTGATTGGACAGTAAATGTACACCAATCATGTGTAACAATATTACTTGTTCTGACTGACAGTAAACGTACACCAATCATGCATACCAATACACTACTTGTTCCTACCAACAGTAAATGTACACCAATGATCTCATTCTGGAATCTGCACC